>JAQISU010000076.1:12977500-13577500 GCA_029339505.1 Unio delphinus
TAACGATCAATCAATTTCATCACATGTTGCCACATATTTTAACAAAAGTTCCCATACTGTGCAAGATTTCTCTTTTCAACATCTTGTTATAGCTGATTCTGAAATGGAACGTCTGTTAAAGGCAACCTATTGGATTCCTCCGTCTTAATAAGATAAATCCAAAAGGACTAAATTCTAAAACACTATACGACATTCATTAATCCTTTGAATATATATTATACATAATGAAAATATTAGTAAAACTGTTTATCTCGTATGTATGTATGTATGTATGTATGTATGTATGTATGTATGTATGTATGTATGTATGTATGTATGTATGTATGTGTGTGTGTGTGTGTGTGTGTGTGTGTGTGTGTGTGTGTGTGTGTGTGTGTGTGCGTACATGCATACCATAATCTAACCTAACCTAACCCTATCTAACGTAACGTAACGTAACCTAACCTAACCTAACGTAACGTAACCTAACCTAACCTAACCTAGCATAACATAACATAACATAACATAACATAACATAACATAACATAACATAACATAACATAGCATAACATAACAGCTAAATGTGAAAATAATTTTTGTTTACATCCATAATATAATTTCATTGTATTTTACGATCTGACACAGCGACAGTGGCCATCAACACACGTGACGTTAGCTAGTGGTGGGGGAGGACACCCGCTTCCATGACCAACCGGGCAGGCGCCGGCACTGGAACACCTATCTGAAAACCAAGAAAATATATAATTTTCGCTGTTTCTTTTTGGATGTGGTCAATTAGAATGAATTCGCGGTAAATACATTTATGTGTTTTATTGCTGGAGTGTTTTCTAATTGTTAGACTCAAAATTTAGGTCTTCATTTAAAATACTTTTAAATTTGCATATGATGTGGTCCCTTCATCAAAAACATCAAACATATTGATTTTAAAACTCTACTGTTCTAAATAATTCAATGGGCTCGATGTTGACTTCAAATACGGTTAGTTAAGTACTGCAGCATTAGTAGAATGTATACATTTAAAGATTGACGGTTTCTTTGAAAAATGTAGATACCCTGGTTAAAATGCAATATCAGTTATTTACTCAGTCATTGATATGAACAAGCACGGTACCGATATTGTGCATCGTTAGACTTCAAACCCGTTTGAGAATAAGTACAATTATGATCATAAATTTATGGTGGGATGCATCTTCTTTATTTTCCAAGTTAAAGAACAAATAGAACCATATTCACTGGTAAATTAGATTTACAGTCGTTCGTATCCCTCGTGTGTACTATATAAATAGATTACGTTAAACGTTCATGATTAAATTCAATCAATCTGTTGCTATTCACTGTCGAACACATATTCATCAGAGTAATTCTTAGCCATTTTAATTTATGATAATTAAAGAAAATATGAGACAAGATTTATTCAGTAAAGATTTGTTAAAAATGTAATACAAATTAGAATTAAAATTATACATACATATATATATATATATATATATATATATATATATATATATATATATATATATATATATATATATATATATATATATATATATATATATATACAGAGTAAACAAATAATAGCATTGGTTAGATATATTCTGCCACACCACCATCACGAAGATGTATATTGGCTGCAAAACACCAATACTCTAAAAAAAAATATAGGAACCACACAGTCTTTTTATATTTTCTTCTTTTATCCGAAACCGACACCCGATCTTTGCACATCACGAACATCAAACTAATTAATCTTTAAGTAATCTGATGAAGGCATATTGTATCCAATACTGTTTCTACTATTACTACGATTACTACTACTACTGCTGCTGCTGCTGCTACAACTACTACTACTACTACTACTACTACTACTACTACTACTACTACTACTACTACTACTAATAATAATAATAATAATCACACTCATCATCATCATCAACAACAACATTCATCGCATGAACAAAAGCAATAATAATAATAATAATAATAATAATTATTATTATTATTATTATTATTATTATTATTATTATTATTATTATTATTATTATTATTATTATTAACAAACCGTCCATGAAATTTGATCCCGAATGGAATGACTACCCATATGCATGTCTCATCTGGTTTTGCAAAGGCATGTTTTGGACTGTCTTCATTACGGACTGGAATTTGCCAATATCCATTGGACAAGCCTTTATTAGAAAAATATTTGGTGTTAGTTACTCCGGTAAATATGGACGCAGGATCAGGTAACATTGGATCTCAAATTCTGTGATCCTGTTCTATTTTTGATAATCGACATAAAAGTGGTAATCACCATCCTTCTTTTGGACCAAAACAACCAGTGAACTATATGCAGATTTTGGCTGATTCACTGACCCCTAAATCAATCATAGTTCTAATTTCGTCCCGTACAGTTTCTAACATCGCATGAAGTAGTGGATAGTGTATCAGTTTCACATGCATTTCATTCAGCAATTTCAAACTGTACTCATTCAAGACACTTGAGTAGTCGCAGAGTATCTCCGCCACCTCTTCACGTTATTCTGACTTAACGTTACGTAAAGGACGACGTATACGTAGGTCTCATCCCTCGTCAAAAGACAACTGGAAAGTACTTCCGCCACTCTTCTGTCGTCATCGGGTTCTTCAGTTACAACTGTAGCAACTACGAACACGATGTGTGTGTGTGTGTGTGTGTGTGTGTGTGTGTGTGTGTGTGTGTGTGTGTGTGTGTGTTCGTAGCGGGGGTATCAGTGTACTGAGCTATATGAGATAATAGGTGTCACCCGCTGACACTTGTCACACGACAAAATCTTCTTGCATCCCCATTCACACCTAGTCAGTAGAATTCCCTCACTAACTATCTCTCGTCTTTGCCTAGCACATGTAACTACCGAGTAGACTCTCATGTGCTAGCCTAAGCACTTCTCTCTTAGATCGAGGTGCAATCACTTGCTTATACCTCTCGGATCCTTTCCGGGCGTATAGATACAAGATACCCCGTTTGAGCGTGAAGTCGACCACACCGTCTGGCAAGTTCCGCACGGACTTCTTTGCATACCCTGTCCTGCTCACAAGACAGACACCTGGTCCCTTTCTTGTTTAACGAGGAAAGCACTATTTGTTTCCAAGACTATCTCAGAGCCATTCTTCTCTCTCAGAAAATTTAATTTTGCTCGGGCCAATCATAGGCAGTGGTTTGGAGAAAAAAATTATAAGACAATCATTTGTTTCGTCAGTCAGAATCTCTTAACTACGTTAACTTTTCCCTTTGAAGAATGACTATTTGACACAAATTGGAATGTCAGCTGTCTTTTTCTGAAAACCGTACTAAGATATCCGGTCAATTTCATTGAATCAGAACACTGACCCATTTGAAATTAAGAATAAAGTTCGAAATGACCCTTCCCAAAGACCCCACTGGTCTAAATAGGATACAATCTTAATGCTCATTGGATTCAACTTATGGTTCGATGTTTATTTAAATTTGATACATCACATAGGCCCCTTATTTAAGAGAAAAAACTGGGATTTTTGCGCACCGAATTTTGAAGCTGCATCCAAAATATTTTTAAAAAATAGCCAATCTGTTTACATATAGGATTTTTTTCATTATACGATCGAGTGAACAGTCGACATCGTTGCCGTGTGCGAATGCATAACCTGCTTAGCGATGGTTCTCTCCAATTCGTCTTTTCACTCCTTCTTTCCTCCTGTTTTCCTTTCGCCCCGAATTCCTCTCGGTTTCGACTCCCTTCTTTGGGCGAACAGGTCGATATGTAGAGTTCTCAATGCGTCTGTAGATGTCCTAAATATATCTATGCAGACTTCACTGCATGTGAAGAGCTGTTTTCCCCTTAAGTTGTGTCGTTTACACCCCGATTCATCCCAGGTATCCGATCCCTTGGCCAACGGTTATCACGAGGAGAATTTCTTGCAAATTCCGTCATCGGAGTCAAAGACTGAAGTCAAAAGATTAGTATCATTCCTTGTAGAGCAGCTTAGACTGATTTGAAATTTCGATGTACGCTATTAAACTAGGAATGTCAGTATGTGAAACACGCCCCTTCGATTAGTATGGCCAATCATAATTACGTACATTTTCCGCCTTTTTAGAAGCGACAAACCTTGGGTCAGTTTGACCTCCTACGCTGATTATTGGTCACGGGAAATTTTCAATTCCTGACAGTTTCACCATGAAATCAAAGCTTACCGTGTTCCTAATAGTCTGCTTGACCCCAATATAACAAAATGCTAACAAATGTCTAATTTCAAAACAGAGTTCTACCCTCGAAGAGACATTCCGAACATGGCAGTGTGACGATTGATTTGCGTCCATTCTCTAATTAATGGTTATCTGGTCTTAACTAATGGGTTCAAGATAGATCGCCAGAAAGTTGCCCAGGATAGATCGCCAGAAAGTTGCCCAGTCACACACACACACACACACACAGATATATATATATATATATATATATATATATATATATATATATATATATATATATATATATATATATATATATATATAATGGATTATATCATTACATAACTTTCCTAAATGGAATGTTTGTGCATTGACAAAATGTCAACACAATTTTGAGTTAATGTTCAGTGGCAATGTTTAGCATGCGTTCTCTGTGTAAAGCATCTTCAATGGTATTCAACACATGCCATAGTTTTCTCTGGATGTTGCTATTGTTTTGTGGCTATTAGTGTCCAGTCTTTTGTGACCGGAGTTTCCGTAATTTAAAACCATGTTATTTGTATACTTAGTTAGCCTGGACACCCATCGTCAATTCCACACAGTAAACGTTCTAATAAAACACGAGTATTCTTCCATAATGCTTTTTCTAGTTATCTCCACAAGCTTGCCTCCAAATATCCATATACATTTCGTCTCTCGCAAAGTTAATGACAGCTTACGTCCTCTCTCGAGTAAGGGCTCATATGTCATATTACACTGCATATAATGCTGTGTTTAGTTCCACTCAACGTAGGTAAAGAACAGACAAAAGTTGCTTGCTTTATAACACACCGACTGCAGATGAGAATAATGTACACATACATGTCTTTAATCTATATGGACTGGCAATTTTATCACTAACGGGAAAATCACGATCTGTCTGAAGTCTTAAGGAGATAGGTGATGGCACTTATTTTGACTGTCCTCGAAATACATGAATACATTTTCGGTGTAGTCATAACTTATACACTTATGAAATTTTAATATATAAATAAAAATAATAATAAAAAATATATGTTCATGTCTTTAAAAAATAACTTTCCTCTAAAGTTCTGGAATAAACAGATAGTCATGGAGAGCAAACTATATTTTATTGGATGTACAAACAATACAACAAAAGCCACGCCGAGTATTCCAATTAATATGCATCATTGAGATATCAAAATAAAGAACATTTTAGGGTTTTATAAACCTTTGTTAGGTCATTCACATTTCGAGTATCATAACAAAGAACCAGTGATACCCTTGGGAATAATTTTCTTTAAAATTTGAAAACGAAAGTACGGAGGGGAACATTTACAGAAATAAATCATAACATGTAATATAATGAGCCGTATTAGCCTGGACTCAAAATTCCAGTTTTTATTAGAACTATTACAGTCTGGCAGTGGAGATGAATATTCATATTAGATTAGAAGTATAGCTGTATGAAGTTGGAGATGGGTGTACACGAAGGATTAGAAATATAGCTATCTGGAGGTGGAGATGAATGTACACGATAGATTAGAAGTATAGCTATCTGAAGGTGGAGATTAGTGTTCACGCTATATTAGAATTATAGTTGTCTGGAAGTGGAGATAGGTGTACACGATGGATTAAAAATAGAGTTGTATGGAAGTGGAGATGGGTGTACACGAAGTATTAGAAGTATAGCTATCTGGAGGTGGAGATGAATGTACATGCTGGATTATAATTATAGCTGTCTGGAAGTGGAGATGGGTGTACACAATGGATTAGAAATAGAGTTGTATGGAAGCGAAGGTGAATATTCAAGCTGGATTAGAACTATAACTCATCTGAAGTAGAGATTAATGTATACGCTAACCATGTTTCCCAAATTGAGGCAAGCCCTTGAAAAGTCCTGGGATAATTCATTTTGTTTAATAAGCAGGTTCAGTTTGTACTTCACAACGCAGAATTTATGTTTCATCACGCCCTGTGTTGTTAACGGACATCATTGACAATATAATGAAAAGGGATTCACAAGAGAGTGGAAACTCAATCCACTTTCAATTTGTACGCTATTAACTCTTTACAGAAAGAGAAGATCCTCATTTTGCAGATCGTGATTAGGACGAGATAAAACTGAGAGATATAAACAGAAGTTAATAGTTTATAAGTTTGTTGAGACAGAGTGCTGACGGCATACAGACAGATTGTTTTTGTTTGATTAGAATTTTTAACGTAGCTTTAACAATTTTTCAGTCATATCGCTACGATGTCTGCAGTGAGTTAGTTTATACTGATGTCTAGCACTGGGGCATCATGTCGCAAACATGTAGCCTGATGTCCAACCCATTTACATTATCTTGACACCAGGCCGAGCAGTAATAACAATAACCTCTTCATGTTGAGCGCCAAGCGAGGCAGATGAATGTTCTATTTTTGTAAGTCTTTGGCATGACTCAGCCGGTGATCGAACCCACGACCTCTCATTTCTGCGGTGGACGCTCTAACCACTAGGCCACAGGAGCGGTTAAGTACAGAAAGAGTACTGACAGTATAAGCAGTGCTGACAACATACAGAGTGCTGACTACATAAAGACAGATTGCTGACTACATACAGAGTGCTGACTGCATACAGATAGAGTGCTGACGGCATACAGAGTGCTGACGGCATACGGACAGAGTGCTGACGATATACAGAGTGCTGACGGCATACGGACAGAGTGCTGACGGCATACAAACAGAGAAACAGAGAGACACTGAACCAACACATATTTTCTTACGATCAGGGCAGACACAGTCTCCTTGCGTGTTACACTCTTCGTGATAACCATCCGGGCAAAAATTCGTGCACGTGTGTGTGGTATCGCAGCTCCATGCTACAGCCACTGTGAAAGAAGTCAAATTTAATATTAAAATTGATATAATAAATTGGTATCGTATCTTTTCATTTGGCTTAACAATGCATATGTTATTTTTTATTAGCTTCTAAAAATAATTTAAATATTAGGAAGCTGCGACAAAGTGTGTCTTCATCACTCCTTGTTACATTGACCTTTTTACTGCGCCCTCAACATTTGAACATCTTCCTCTCAGGTAACTTTCGATTGTAGTATTCATCTTGACGCTATGTTGTAAGTTTAATGGCAATCCAGATGTTACTGATTCTAATATTCAACCAAAACGTAATGTAAGAAGGATGCATAATGTAATTATATATATATATACTTCCATACATACATACATACATACATACATACATACATACATACATACATACATACATACATACATACATACATACATACATATGTCTTTGAGAAGATCATTGCAAGTAGGAAACTATATTGATATTAGGACCATTAACAATTCTTGGAATCCATTACTTCCATCAAATAAAAACTAAACAATACATGTGTTTATTCAACACCGATGTGCAACCTAAAGCAATTCAAGAAAATCTGGATAGATATGCAAAAGCAAAGTTTTATATCAATAAAGAAAAGTAATTTCTTCAATTGTTTTCCACAAATGGTCAATCGAATTCGAACTAAATCTTCTGAACACAATATTAATTTAGATGTGTTGTTAATAATTGAAATCCTTCGAAAATCAGCTAGTGAGGACTAAATTTGAAGAACGAACAAGAAGAAAAGAAAAGAAACTGACACGCGCTTACACGCATTGTAACGCCTTTGCCACAACCTGTAAAATCTTCCGGCCGTTTAATTATTAATTGATAAACTTAAACCTGGGACCTATGAAAATATGAAAGATATGGATGATGATAAATTAGTTGAATATACTTCCAATGATTTTAACTATAATGATGTGTTATCAAAACATCAAAATTTGCATTTACAATTTAGAATTCGCAACACGTGCAGCAATGTTGTTAAGAGGACGTAGTAGATTTTCATGTGCAATTCCACTGTCTCATATTTTTATAATTTGTAGAAGTATCAGAAACGTTATTTTCGGGGCTAAACACACAGTTGTACTTGTGAGAAAAAGTGATGATAACGACGCAATCTGTTGCGGTGTTGGTGTTGCTGATGTTGGTAAAGTAAATATAACAAAGCTCTCACTGTGCATGCCTGTAATGACTCCAATGATTGCTGAAGAAAAACACTTTACATGTTTTTATGGATCAATGTGGTAAATCAATAATTGCATGGTTAACAGTGGCCACAGATAGTGTTTAAAGCACCGTTCGAAGTGTATTTATCTGACATATAGAATCAAAACATAGCATTTCTGCGCCACGACATATATGTATTTCTTTACAGAATATCAACCGATTAAATAATGAAGAACATATTCATATGATATTTGACCAACTCAAAGTTACCGAGGTTTCTTTAAGAATAAATGGCCAACAAGAACCAGCTGAGGATATATTGTTAGATTATACCAAAACCCATGTTGTATGAGCTTATCATCGCTTGATGACATTAATGGAGCGTGATCAGAATATATATATATATATATATATATATATATATATACATATATATATATATATATATATATATATATATATATATATATATATAAAATTTATGAATAAATAGAGATAAACAGTTTTATTTTTATATATATATTTCATTAATGAAGGTCGTAAAGTGCTTTGGAATTTAGACCTTTTGGATATACTGTATTAAGACGGTGAATCCAGTATGTTTCTTTTAGCAAACGTTCCATTTCTGATTCAGCTATAACAATAGGTTGAAAGGAAAAATCTTGCACAGTATGAGAACTATTGTTAAAGTGTACGGCAACATGAGATGAAAAAGATTTATGGATATAATTTTTTATGTCAGATCTATGTTGGTTCATACGTTTAGATATTTGTTGACTAGTTTGTCCAATATATTGGACGTCACATTTTTTGCATGTGATCAAATAAATAACGTTTGATGTTGCACAATTAGTATCACAATGCATATTAAACGTTTCTTTTGTATTACTACTACTGAAAGAAGTACTTTCATTAATAAGAGAACAGTGCGAACATCTAGGTCTATTACATTTAGTTGCTGATCCTTTTTTGTACGATGTTTTTTCTAATTTAGAATTAATTAGGTAATCTTTAAGATTTTTTGTCCTTTTATAAGCAAGCATGGGCTTGCTTTCGTGTAGCAATTTAACATTTTCTTTACCTGATAATTTTAATAAATCCCAATATTTATTGATAATCTTACCTATATTAGGTAAACTTGGGTTATATTCAATAATAAAGGGAATTATATCCTTATTTGTATTTTTGATTTTACATTGTAATGATTCAAGTTGTGTAAGAGAAGATACCTTTTGGAAAGCAGCATTAATGATATCAATAGGGTAATTTCTATTTAGAAAATGCTGACCTAACTCTATCAAAGATGATTTAAAAACAGTGTCATCCGAAATAATTCTTCTATATCTTTTCGCTTGACTATATGGTATCCCGCTTTTACATGATTTAGGATGGCATGATGAATATTCAATATATTGATGCATATTTGTGTTTTTAACATGAACCATGGTAGTGATGTCATTATTTTCATTTTTTATGACGTCTACGTCCAAAAATGATATTTTAGTTTTAGACACATTGAATGTAAACTTTATTGTTGGATGTAATTTGTTTAAACTGTCTATAAAATAATAAAGGTCTTCTAATGGATAACTCCAAATCATAAAGATATCGTCTAAAAACCTTAACCAAATATCTGGTTTTAAGAAACATTTATTTAGAAAATCATTTTCCAATTTTCCCATAAATAAAGATGCATAAGAAGGTGCCATAGGACTACCCATTGCTGTTCCCATTTTTTGGAGATAGTTTGTATTACCAAATTGAAAAAAGTTATTTTCGAGCACAAGTTTTATCAAATTACAAACATGTTCTTTTGATAGTTTAGATGTATATTCGTTTTCTCCAAGATAATATTTACATGCTTCGATACCATCATTGTGTGGTATATTCGTGTAGAGTGAAACCACATCAAGTGTAACTAGTAATGAATTTTCAGTTAGTTTTGGTAAAGATTTCAATTTGGTAATGAAATCAAAAGTATCTTTGACATATGAAGGTAGTGATTTCATTAGTGGTTGTAAAACATGATCAATATATTTGGAGATATTATTTGTAACTGAGTTACAAGTAGAAATAATAGGTCTACCTGGATATCCTAAAGGTAGTGACTTATTAATCGTTTTATGTATTTTTGGTAAAATATAAAATTGAGGTGTGCGTATTTTATTCGGGAAGATATCTAGTTCATCATGCATTGAGCAATTGTGTATAGCGATTTGATTAATACATTTGCTTATGTTTTCTTTAAATTCTTCAGAAGGATTATAGGAAAGTTTTGTATAATATTCGTCATCATTTAATTGTCTTTCTACTTCTTCAATATAATCTTCTTTATTCATTATTACTATGGTGCTAGACTTATCTGCCTTTTTAATAGTAATACTTTCGTCCTGTGATAAGGTACGCAAGGAAATTAATTCTTCTTTAGATATGTTAGTAAAATGTTTTCTTTTAGAACTGCTTTTTAAAATTTCTTGTTTAGTTGCTTCAATATAAAAATCGAGATAAATATCTCGACCACTAGAAGGTGTAAATGATGATTCTTTTTTATTGAAAAAGGGCTTATTTTTTAGATGATAACTACTTTTGACTTGTGAGTTAGTATATGATTGTGAGAAAAATTCTTTTAATTTTAACGATCTAGTGTATTTGAAAAATGCTTCTGCTAAATTGATATTATCATGCACTTTGTTTCTTGGACAAAAAGATAAACCCTTACCTAGAAGAATGTAATCACTATCAGGTAGAGTTCGTTTAGAAAGGTTTAACACAGTTTCTTTTCCTCTTTTGATTTCCTTTTTTCTTTTCTTGTCTTTCCTCCATTTGTTCTTGTTTTGAATTCTAACAAATCTCCTATTCTTTCTTTTGTTTGTGTTGTCTTCAACAGATCCTTGAGGGTTTCCATAAGTTTTTGTAATGTTTCTATTACGGTTATGTTGGACTCCTGTGCAATTTTCTTCACCCCATTCTTTACTGCATCTGCATAGGTTGTTCTTTGTGTGCCTGGGGCTCTTAAGTTTTTTGCTTGATCATTTGTTGAGTTGTTTTGAATGGGTCTGTTATTTTTTACTTCTTTTAGATTTGGTTGAGATGTAATTTTTGCTGTTGGTAATGATGCATGTTCCATTTCATTTTTATTTCTTGGTTGTTGTTGATTCCTTGTTTGATTGTTAGTTACTGCACGTTTGAAGTTAATTTCCTCTGTTGTTCTACTTGGTTGTTGATTGTTTCTTTTTGATTTCTCTCTAACAATTTCCAATGCTGATGGTTTTCGTTGTTCTGGAAAGTTGTTTTTTTCTTTTTGCAAATTTTGTAACTTTTTAAGTTGATTTGATAATAGTTCGTCTTTTTTAGATTCCGTTTTTGTAAAGAGTTCTTCATCAAAATTGCCAATACGGTTTTTTATCAAATTTCTAAGATTATCTCTGTTTTCTTCTAGTTCTTTGCCTAGGTTGAGTGCTTTTCTCTGGTGCTCTTCTTTTAATCTCTCGCATATCTCCAAAGACACTTTTTTCAATAGGTTGTCAATAGACTCCTGAAACTTTCTTGAGGATTCGTTATTACCAATATGAATTTTCAGTCTTAGACGTAATCCTTTCGGTACAAGATTCTCCGATATACAATTTTCCAGAAATCGTGCGTGTAGACCGCTCTTATATATATATATATATATATATATATATATATATATATATATATATATATATATATATTGCACATTTGGCGTCTGCTGTTATCGCTGGAACCGGTGTATTGCTATCAGCAATAAAGAAATAAGCAGTTGCAATAATCTGTGTTTCAGCTACAACAACAACTGCTGGTGTTCTTAATATAATTACCAAAAATAATATCTACATGTAGCCAAAATAAACTACATGAATATATAATACAATTAGATACAATGACTACGTCTGATTTAGATAATAATAATAATAATAATAATAATAATAATAATAATAATAATAATAATAATGTCGATATTGCAACAACTACTGGTGGTTAATACAACTCCATCAAAAACAACGATTATATCAGTTAGCTCCACTAACCAGGAATTTAGCGTCAACTTTCCGTAAAGGAAATTGCGCTAGCACAATTACGAGTATATATAGTTGGCCGTATATTAGATCAAGAATGTTTGGTGGATTACCGTCAAATAATTATATTGTGTTTGCATACAAAATAAGCCAGATGTAATCCTGATTGATGAGTTAAAAGAATACCTACGGAATGTTACCAAATTGAAAAAATCAACGATGACTTTCAGCGCAAAATAAAATATATTACAGGAAAAGAATACAACATAGTTAAAACAGTTCACGAACCAACATTATCAGCTGCGATTGAAATAAACTCGCTAGATTACGCTGTTAATATGTATCAAGCATCTAACAGATCTGTGTTAGCATGGAGTGAAGTTCCACCAAAATATCAAGGACCGCTAGAACCAAAAACAGAAGATTTTTCAACTAATGCTAAACATTTTATAACAACGCTGAAATTTGAAATATGTTTCCCTGTGATTACCCAAAACTCACTATATTCTTAACGTTGATGGTACAAACTATCCTTCAGTACCATTTTAATTAGTCCATAATAATCTGGTAAATACCGAGTATGTTGCTGATGAATGAAATTTCAAATTATTAGCTAAAAAAATGAAAGCTGATCATAAAACATGTCCGCGACATCAGCACGGTTATTTTAAAAAATTACATTCCAGAGTATCCTAATACCATTCTAAAAAGACAAATCGTTAAAATATTGCAATATTTAAATCAAATTGTATCATGCCTAACCCCTCAATTACGCCAATCAAACTCTCATCGAGATAATAAATGATAGTACATGTGTTACAGGTATAGAAAAACCAACCATCAAGCATCTATATGTTACTTATTATGGAATATATGTATCGAATATATTAAATTTTATATTACCGGGGTTTGACACAAACAAATTATATAAATCGCTTAACGTTCTAATAAACGAACATTTTCCTAAAATCGTTGAATCATGGACAAAAATTAGTCCGCCAGCAGGTATTCTCAAACATAACAATGATTCATACGGTGAAGGTCGACATATATCACTGGAAATCAAAATTATAACATGAACGATTGCAGTCAATCTTGTAGTGCATAACAGCTATCAAACAGATCTTGAAAAATCAAATCAAGCTCAGCAAAGATATATTCGGTAAACATTCACGCCTCGTGTATCTCCCGGGTATTGATTGTACAAGAACCCATTAGTCTGATCTATAATCGAAGTCATAATCCGTTATTATCAAGAACAAATTTCAAACTTTATGACTAAAACTCCAGCATGCCTTCAACACGAGACGAGAATCTGATTATAAATCTCTACGAAAAATCGTAAAATTTTTTAATCAAGTCGGCGTTTTTACAAATAAACAAAATATGTTATATAATATACTAACACGTGCGAATTTTTATACACAAGAAAGAGGTGCTTGAAAATGCAATCAGAACAATATTTACACCGCCCTCAGTCGGGCAGAACAATCTCACCTTGACATAATTATTGAAGAATACGGCAATATAAACGTTTTGTTAACACAAGAAGAGTTAAATTAATTGCGGTGAGATCATTTTATTATGTGTATGTGTGACAGAGTTCAAATTTGAAATTGTACGCATTCTTGCATTGATTTTTAGTTTACGTAAGAAGGTTAATAAAATCATAAAAAATCCGATTACAAAAATTATTATCAAAATGATATGTAGAATGACTCATAATAAAAAAAAACAATTGTACATTTGAAACATTTATATATTTACTGACGAATTCAAGAAAATTAGAAAATTTATTAGAAAAAGCTGCTAATTTATTTTTGAAAAAGAAAATTTTGATCTAATGTTTACGAGAGAGAGAGAGAGAGAGAGAGAGAGAGAGAGAGAGAGAGAGAGAGAGAGAGAGAGAGAGAGAGAGAGAGAGAGAGAGAGAGAGAGAGAGTTTTCTACGTATGTTTCTTACACCGCTGCCAGCAAAGAGAACATAGGTTGTGGAATCAGCTTTATGAACTGATGGTTGTGTATATCTTATTTCGAATTTACGAACTTGTAATCATTCAAAATCAGAAATAATTTTTTCAGGTTTTAGTTTATAAGATGTTTTCGCCTTTTTTTTTTAATTTTTTCAATTGCAGAAAAAAAGCATTAATATTTTCATGTTCATGTATATAATGGTTCAAGTTATTAACAGTAGGATGTTTGCGTTTTCTAACTTGCAAACGAAATCAAGACACACACACACACACACACACACACACACACGCACACACACACACACACACACACACACACACAAACACACATTAGTATTAACATTATTATTATTATTATTATTATTATTATTATTATTATTATTATTATTATTATTATTAATGGGAACTTTGTATAGCGCCTAGTCTTTAGAAGCTCAAAGCGCTTTACAACATCAATAATGATATGACAACACTACAGAAAAACAAAAAGCAAAAACAATGAACTTATAATGTACAAAACATTAAGTCTCTAAGTTTGTTCTTGCAGTCGAGAAAGGCGAGTTTTAAGATTTTTGAAATGATTGAAGTGTCTGGAGAAGATATTGTGACGAACGAAACAGAATTGAGTTACAATAGTTCAGTCTTGAAAGTACTAATGAGCACACAAGTCTTTGGCGGCATCAGCTGAAGAATATTTCAGCTTAAGATATGCAGCCATGCATATGTTCATGGCATGTTGGTGCAATGTGAGAGTATTGTCTAGAGTAACACCTAGGTTTCGTGCTGACTGTGTGAATGTTGGTGTTGCTCAAATTTTTTGTCTGAGGTAAAGGATGTGAATGAGAACGTCTTTGTGTTGTGATCAAAATGGCCTTTTATCATCATTCACCTGCAGCTTGTCCCGTGTCTTCCATGATTTCACATCAGAAATGCACATCGCTACTCCATGGATGATAGCATCAACTTCAATTCGGTGGCTAGATTTGTATATTTTGGGTGTCATCAGCGTACAATTGGTGAGAAGCTGGGTGATGATCTGTGACACTTGAGCGGCTGAGTGTATATAATGAAGTGACCGGGTCCAAGAACAGACCCCTGTGGAACACCACAACATAAATCAACTGGTCTGGAGTGTATTCCATTTGCAGATACAATTTGTGTCCTGTTGTTTAAGTAGGACTTTAATAACAGTAAGGCTGTATTGCGAATGCCAAATACATGCTGGTGACGGTAAAGTAATATATCTTGGTCTATTGTGTCAAATGTTGCAGAAAAATCAATAAGGGTGAGGACTGTAATCTTCCCGCCATCCAGAGCAGAGAGAATGTCATTACACACTTTCAGAAGAGTAGTTTCAGTACTGCAGCAAGGGCGATATGTAGACTGTATATTGCCAATTCAAATGAGATACAAGTTGGATTAGAACAACGTTTTCTACGATTTTGTATATGAACGGGAGATTATAAACTGGACGGTATTTCTTTAAGGCGTTATGGTCACGTGTTGGTTTGTTCAGCAAAGGCTTTACAATGGCAGTTTTGAAAAATGATGGAAATTCCCCTGATGAGAGAGAGATATTAATAACATCAGTGAGTAAAGGCAAAATTGGGTCTAACCACTCAAGCAGCTGTGATGTTGGAATTGGATCAAGTTCACATGACTTTGGTGCACTATTATTCTTCACGAAGTTTCTGTACTAAATCCACTGAGTCAGGTTCACATGCTCCTGAAGGTTGTCGCTGAAATTCTGCATCTTAACTGTATGGTTACGAGTCAGTTGAACTTGTGTTGTCAAGCGAATCTCTAATGGCTTGAACTTGTCACGGGAGAAATTTGCAAATAGATCCGGAAAGTCTACAGGAGAGAATTAGTTGGAAATGGTGTACATCTCGAAGTGCTCTTTGCAGCTGAAACTCTCCCTGATTTTAGTACTGTAGTGGGATAATTTGGCTAAATGGACTATGTTTGTGACGTTCTTCTTAGCGGCTTCATAGTTTGTTTATGAATTGTGAGTCTGGTGGAAAGCCAAAGCCTTTCTGGTTTACGGCGATGTATTTTAGCAGTGCGAAGCTGGTCCCTAACACTGCTATACCACGGAGAACACGTTTTGTATTCATACTCTGCATTTGGTGGCTGAGTCATGTTTTCAAGCAATGAACGCATGCATTTATCGATTTGTTCTGTTCTAGTATCTAAGTAAGTATATATAAATACTCCAATTTAAATATATATTTGCCGTAATTATAATATTGAGGAGTTTGAGAGATAATTTAAAATATTTGATCTTGACAGAAGAACACCTTACTTACCGAAGTAAGATCTGTTTGATCCGACGAATAATCTGTATCAATGCATTCGTGGCGCAAAGAAATAATTTTGTGATGATGGTGCATATCATATGTGGTCAGCATTCAAAATTATATCCCAGAAGTGTCGATGATACAACGAACGACTAACGAGAAGCAACGATTATTAATTATCTCGACAATACAATATATATTCTCATTTTTGTATCGTATTAGCCGAAACAGACAATACAATTTGGATTATCCGTGACAAACGTGACCCTGTCGCTGCTAATTGTTCACTTTGTCTAAGAGAATAATTCGTTGAAGCTAACACGACTGGAATTTCTTGAAGACGTGTAACGCATTGTTGTATAATATGGACAACGTGGACTGTGGAATGCTATATATGAGCACAATTACGTTATTCCACGTAGCTGGGTCCTAATATGCATACGAACGTTGTCCATATGACTTCGTTTTCGTAGTGGGAATAAGGAATATACAATGGTCAGAAAAGGAACGTAAGTATCTTGCTGGTGTGTACTTATGTGTGAGGGCGGATAGGTATATTGGACTGGAGTCCGTCAGTGAAACGTAGCACAGAGAACACATTTTGTGTTTGATTCTGGATTGAATGGATAGCCAGTGTAGGGTACAGAGCAGTGGTGATGTGTGCTCTGATCGTGATACTCTAAAGATGATCCTAGCAGCTGTGTTTTGAAGTTTCTGGAGTAGATATTGAGACGAACCAAACAGAATTCAGTTACAATAGTCCAGTCTTGAAAGTACCAATGAACACAAGTATTTTCGTGGCATCAACTGAAAGACACTTGCGAATGGATCTAATGCGTCTCAGCTCAAGATATGCAGCCATGCATATGTTCATGACATATTGGTGCAATGTGAGTGTACGGTCAGGAGTAACACCTGGGTTTCGTACTGACTGTGAATTTAATGTTGGTGTTGCTGATATTTATTGTTTGAGGTAAAGGATATGAATGAGAAAGTCTTTGTGCTGTGATCAGAATGGTCTCAGTTTTATCATCATTCATCTGCAGCTTGTTCCGTGTCATCCATGATTTCACATCTGGAATGCACCTCTCAACTCCTTGTATGGTAGCATCAACTCCAGATGGGTGGCTAGACGTGTATATTTTGGTGTTATCAGCCTACTATTGGATAAACACTGGGTGATGATATATGACACTTGAAAGCGGCTGAGTGTATAGAATGACGAGAACGGGTCAAAGGATTAACTATTTCTAATACGCGAGTTTGTGGCGTTGATGATCGTATCGAATGGTAAAATTTAGCTTACCTCGCAGTGTCTTGAGTCAGAAGAATTTCGCAGCTGTGGAGAGTTATCACAGACTTTACAGAAACTGTTGGTGATGTTAAGGCAATAGTAATAAAAAAAATAGTTATAAACATTGTGAAGAAAAAACGAAAAAAAAAACGTGAATTTGATATCGATGCTGATATAGCTCCATAGTATTTATTATATTTCTTTAACAAGGATGTCATTGATTCCTCAGCGACAAGAAAACAAGAACCAGTCAATCATCATCCAGCGCAACCAAATTACATTCGAATGACAATAAAACAACAATAAAATAATCAGTGTGCGAGCTGTAACACAATAATGTTGTGGAACAGTATTCCTAATAAACCAAGAGAATTTACCTTAAATAGAAACGATAGTAATCTTGGTCATACAAGTGAAAATGTGATGCTGACCTTCTTGAGTGTAAACTATGTAGGGGTGCTTGCACCTTACAAAAATTATTGCGGTGGTAATTGTGTGTCTTCAGCAATTATTTGTAATTGTTCACGTGTAAATCCTCGTTGAGGAGCAGGATAATCTAATCTGCATATTGCAGGTGTACCTGTGGATTTAACCACGCTAGAAATTGTATGCGTAGTAATACTCCATATGCCATCAGTTGCACTTTTCTAACACCTTCAAGTTCACCCGGTTCATATAAATATCTTACAATCATATTTCCTAATATCTTACAATCATATTTCCTAATATCTTACAATCATATTTCCAAATATCTTACAACCATATTTCCTAATATCTTACAATCATATTTCCTAATATCTTACAATCATATTTCCTAATACTGGCTACTTTGACAAATTATAACGTTGTACTGGTATATGTTTTTTGTGATTGCATTAGAGGGTTTCATAGAAATTGCACGAGTAACCTCTTTATTTAACATAGCTATCACATTTGCTAGTCTTGTAGCACATTCGCGGGATCTTATATCTTTCAGAACTATTTTCTTTGCATATTGATTTCCAAATAATTGCTTAGCAAGCGTTTGAATAAATCGTTCAACGATTGCCTGATCACGATGAATTGCGGTATGTCCATGTCACATTTTGACATCCTGACCTTTCATCAGATATGATACTGCACCAAGAAATTCTTTGCCAGGGCCAACTTGTAGTAGTTGAGGCCATCGTAGACCACCGTGTGGTCCAGATTCTTGTTAATAAATTCGTTCAAACGCAGAAGCAACTTCAGCGCAGCCGTTTTAGTTAATAACAGCTATGTTTCTTTATATTTACTCGTACCGTCAACGACAGTTAAAGAATATTTGTATTTTAATCGACGTCGTCCAATGTTAACAATATCACGTGGTAACAATAATGTATCCGCCTGATGAACTTCATTAGACACGCTGACATCATAACGTGCTTAAGGAATGTATTTAGGTGGTGGTATATACATTTGTAATTTTCCCAGTGAAACAGCGATATCACCACCTTTTTTCCTTGACTTGCTAAGGGAGATATAGTTATCTTTTTTCTACTACATTTCACACACTTGCCTGTGAACGCACTCCTTTTACTTTTTGTCATGATTGTTGTTACTCGATCTGTAGGGGTGAGTGCTCTACATTGTACACAATATAGCTCCATATTATTTATTATATTTCTATAACATGGATGTCATTCATTTCTCAGCGACAAGAAAACATGAACCAGTCAAACATCATCCAGCGCAACCAAATTCTATTCGATGGATAATGATTGGACCCTCCGGGTCTGAAAACACACAATTGCTACTTAATTTAATAATGAGATGGCTCAAATGGGGTAGGTTGTATTTAGTAGTTCCGTCAGTTAATGATCAGAGATGCTACGAGGTACTTAAGGACTTTAATAAAAATGCAAGATTGTTAAATACCGACACTAGTGTTGGCGGCGATGATATTATTGTGGTTTGTTTTAATACTAATATTGATGAAGCCCCATCTGAAGATGACATCGATGGATTTATTAACAATTTAGTAGTATACGACGATGTAATGCTGGACAGGCAATCAAATACAGATAGAATATTTTCAGAGGAAGACATTAAACCACAGACGTGATTTATGTTACTCAGCGATATACACAAATACCTAAAGTGATGAGAGACAACCGGAATATTTTAGCTGTATTTAATGGAGCTGATACATGTACATTACGTAACGATGACATGGATATAATTAACTTCAAGAACTACTCACCGTGTGCACAAACTACACCACAGGGATTTATAACAATAAATTTACTCGACCCTCGATCACGTTGTCGTATAGGTCTTGATGAAAATTTTGGATAAAATAATAGCAGGAGGAGGGGCTTAAATAAGTGTCACGTCAGGTAAACACGCGCATACTTGTCGAAAAACACCGAAAACAAAAAAGTAACGTTACAGGTAACTCAACAGCGAGACTTTTTAGTTAACATTACTAGAGAAACTTTCCGTCGGTTCGAGGCCTCCGTTTGGCATTATTGGTCTTATAGTTTCATTTTTGTAAGAAGCTTTAGTTTTCTGCTGTTAATAGTTTGGATAATATTGTATCTCTCTCTCTCTCTCTCTCTCTCTCTCTCTCTCTCTCTCTCTCTCTCTCTCTTCTAGTTTTAGAATATAACTTAGGCAATATTACATGTATTGAAAGTAGTATATACAGGTAAGTAATAACGATAAATGGTGGGAAAATAAACATGTACTGTTAATGATATTGAGCGATCTGAAGAGACTTCATGACGTTTTCTAGATACATGCTCATTAGGTGATGGAAACGCATGGATTAAAGTACTTACAACTCTATTACAATCGTTGTGTCCAGCAAGTATGACGTCAATGTTTCTGTTGTGAATTTATAATTCTTATCAAATCGGTGCCAGAGCGTAGTTTTCCTTGTATATCAAATTACAGCTACGCAAATACGGTATACATGTCATTCTTCAAGGAGGATGAGATGTCCATCTGAGTTAAGAATAAATTTATTCAGACTTAAAGCAATCGCGAGTATTTAACACTTTTTCTTTTACTTCTTGTGAAGCAGTATTTGACAGTAAAACTATCCTGAAATGAGATTTAACTATCATGGTCAACACTTTACGACTTGACAACCAAAGGTGCATATTAACAGATATCAAACTTACATGCGATAGAGAAGGACAGAAGAAAAAGGTAGTGTTCCTTCATTTCGGCTGTGTGGCCAATGTCCTTGCAGTCGAGAATGAAAGGAAAGATATATTCATATAAATGCAGAGATAAAATGATCAGTACATCATGGACAATGAGCCTTATCTCCGTCTGATAGGGCAACAGTTCAATGTCCTGAATTTTAACTCGAACAATACAGAGAAACATAGATGGTACAATGAACTGATTTTCTCTCAAACAATATAGCTAACATTAAGCTACAGTAACAAAGAAACTTAAATTGATATTACATCTAGAAACTGTAGCACTTTCTATTGACTTTGCTACGTTCTGCTGACAAGGCTAAAATCCGTTTAAGCGTCTGAGGGAGAGGGTTCCTATGTGTGTAGGAACATTTGTAACTTCCTTATTTCCATCTTCACAAATTTGTATTTTCCTGTGCAAAATACAAATTGATTCATATTTTATTTTGTACATATCATGTATTTCAGCGTAAAAAGAAAGAAAATATTATCTGATAACTAAAAACGAAATGTCAAAATTTTGAAAGAAATTGTTTTAATTCAGAATTGAAATGTTTAGTATCTGATATGTGTACAATACACAGTTCAATGTTCTGACTTTTAGCTCAAACAATACAGAGAAACACAGATAGTTCACTGTGCTGACATTCTCTGAAACACTACAATATAAACACATTTCCAACATTCTTTGTCAACAAATGCTTATATTATAGGTAAATGAGATGAGACTTTTCTAGCTGAAAACAAACATTAAATACCGTCGGGGGAGGGGGAGTAGGTGGGGTGTTGGATTGATATGAGATCTTCATCATTCCTTAAAGGTTTTTGGTTATCGTTATCTGGCAGATGATCGACCACAGTGTTATTGTCCGGATTGAGCAATTAGAAAATATGAAATTAAGGGATGGAATAACACGAGACTCAGTATGAAAATACAACAATTTAATAGATTACATAAACATATATATGAGAATGATTTGCTTTCTGTCAGAAAAAGTTACAAAATTATGCGAAATTCATTAAGTAATTATATTACTAGTAGAATAAAAATGTCATCATATGAACTAGTGACAGAATGAATTTAGATTACCGGCATGACAGCCATTAATTGGTGCTTCCAATCCTATCCAAATCACTGTTGGCTATCGGTCGGTGATTCCGTTCTCTCTCTCTCTCTCTCTCTCTCTCTCTCTCTCTCTCTCTCTCTCTCTCACACATACACACACACACACACACACACACACACAGACACAGAATCTCTCTAGCCTCTCCATCACATCTTTGTTGCGGATTGCGCTCTTTCCAACTGTGCAGTCAGGTGTTCGAAGAGCTGTTTCCTTTAAATACAAAAGATCACACCCCAACTAAAACAGATATCCGGATTTTCCTTTTCCTATGATCAATAAATTTTCCCATTATTTTCCGTCTGATAATGTCGATTGAATTCAATAGAGCCAGCCATGGAAATTCATACTTAGTACACAAACAACCTATTATCATAAATCGATGTATAGTTAGCTACTACCAACTCTTTAACTCAGTTTCGTGACATAATTAAACCGCTTTAGATAAACCATACCATTCCGTTGTGGCTATTAATTTACAGCTGAAATATGTCACACGTTAAGTCGATTCTCATTTGAAGAGTATGCACAACTTAATTACACAAAAATTAATAGAATTTACGTTTTGTAATAACTATGTTACTTTGCTAAATTAGAGATTCGTTAACATATATTTTCAGATAGAAGAATCAATCATCAGCATAAATAATACAAATTATATCAGACAGGTTACATATTCACCTAATTTACGTCAGAAGAAGTCTTATAATATATGATTCCTATTCCATACAAAAATTCCGAATCTGAACTCATTCATATCAGCAAAATATTGTATGACATCTGACAAACATGAATCATAAAACATGTACTGTTATTTCTGAACTCAAGGAAAATTAAACTTAGGATTTCAAAAAACTAAATTAAAGGAACCATATCGCTAGACTGATGACCAGATTATTTTGAGTGTTTGGAAACGCATCCCACTTTAAATAATGAAATGAATGCTTCATTGATCGGACATACATTTCATTAAATAATGCTAAAACATTTAGTACTTCAAATCAAATCGAAATGGAGATAGTTGGCATTGAGTTATCTCCCTCTTTAAAATTTGCATTTGTGACTGGCTATTTTTCGATGGTGTCTTAATATAGGGAATTTTCTAATTGATTTAAATACCTTTTATAACACGATTGACGTGACAGGAGCTTTCAATCTGACTGACAAGAGATTGTCCGCTATTTCATGATATCACATCGTCGTGAAGTATTTTTTAAGCCTTTTCTAGACCGACTCCATATATCATCGCCTTTATTTATTTTGGAACCAGATACAATCTTTGAGCACTATCTACTGATAGCTTTATCTAATGATATCCTGTCAACGAAGAAGGAATAATCACACAGCAGCATCGACCTTTACTGTCAGGAATTATTTAGGGGTAAAGAACTATCCTTTCGACTTTTGTAAAAGTAAAATATACAGTCCGATTACTCTTCCTGTATGTGTGAGGTTAGTGGCATTTTCTTTGTCCTCGTAGAAGATTTTTGTTCATGTAGGAACATCTGCTAATAAGTGGTCACATTCAAGTAATATCTGTTACAATACATTTTTGTTTATTATTGCTGCAAATGTTAAAGTTTCTGGTCCAGATTATTCATAACTTCTTAATTCTGAAGACTGGTTACACCAAAGTCACGATATACAAGCTGATTGCATTCCATCGCTTAAATCCTCACTGTGTTGGTTGTACATGTACAACTAAACTGACTGCATGATAAATATGCTATCTCTATCAACATACGCCTTTAACATATTTATATGGCAATGTTGTCTTTTGTTTTCGACTCTGGAATATTGATGATATAATTTTAATCACTTACTTTATTTTCAACTTTAAAATTTTAGGGTGATAGGCTTCAGACTTGAATTGTTGGGTGCCTACTTCATGTTTAAGCTGCTGGTTAAATTCCAAACATAAAATGTGACCCATGATCAGGCTGCACAGATTTGGGCGGGCCAAATTGAGTAAAACAATATCTCATTAAAGCTTTTAATATTGTTTTAGTTTTAATATTCTTCAAAGGAATTGCTTCTGGGAATCTTGTGGACGACAAGTATCGGTTGCCTGACTTGGTCTACCGTTATTCTCCTAAATGGTGCGTCAAATATAAGAATAACTTGCAGATGAGCCTAAGATATTTCCTAATTATGATTTCCTACTGTTTGAGACATGTGACAAGAGCTACATTATTTACAAACATCGCTTTTAAGTTTTGGCCAATAGAACTGACTCAAGATCTTATAATAAGTCTTATTTATCCTCAAATGATCAGCCAAAGGAGTCTCATCGGCTTTACTAAGAATATTATGTTTATACGAATTAGAAACAACAAAATCTGATACCTTACTGACCACTCATGAGAAATATTTTCTCTATTTTCTCCGATGACCCAAACTTTAACATAATAACAAACATGCACTTTTGTGACCTCAATTTTGCGAATAGCCACTCCACCCCACCCCCAAGCAAACGGGATATATCAGGATCCTGTTTTTGTTCTACAATAAGTGAATCTCGTTTGTCACCTTGATTAGTATATCGAGAATTAGTATTTGAAGGAGGACAACTGTTAAAAATGCATCTTGATTGCTCCAAACCACGAGCAATAATAATCCCATTAAAAACCTGACCAATACATGCGTCAGCTAAAGAAGTAATTTACTGATCAACATCGTTCTGGAGAGCTTTTTTCGTCATATCTCTAATAACTACACAAGATGGGTATAAATCAGGAATGTATTGTCATAAGGATCGACTTTCTGACCAAACAGGCCATAAGTTACAAGTGGATTAACCACAACATTATCTCATGCTAGGACATTGCCTAGTAATAAATGAATACTTTCGATGGTACTGTTCTGACTGTCACGGATCATAAGACAAATTATGAAGAGAAACTGATATAAATGAGAGGAATATTAACAATATAAAAAAGAACACTCGTTAGATGAAAACTTAAAACGTCTCAGAAAAAAGCAAAGTATCTGATATCAAAGACTCTGAGAAGCTCCCGTGTCATTTTAATAGGGATAGCATTATCAGAATCATTATTAAGTGATACAGAATTCTTGTTCATAAATGGTTTACATTTCCCCACAATAATATCCGAATGTGGTTTGTTTGACCCAACAAATGTTATGCTTTCAATACGTGATGGTGGCCTTGATCTCTTAGAAGGAAAAACGTTTGGAATATGTCTGTCTTTACTCTATTATTTTTTTTTAATTAACTTAGACCAAGCAGAAATAACACACCCTTTCTTCTTGCAAAATGTGCATTTAGGCAGAGATAAGGATTTCTAATCAGTCTTAACAACTTTATTTCTACATGATGTGCAAGACTGAGATTTGAATGTGCTTGTACGAGACTGATATGGCTTTTTTACCAATAAGCTGCTAAGTGGAAGACTTACAAAAGAAACTTTGTGAATGAAGGAATAACCGCCAGCAGTACGAGCATTTTTTTTTTTTTACATTTTGACCTTCTCCTCATCAAGATAAGACTTAACGTCACTGTAGACGCAATTCCGTAACTCTTCAATTCATATGAGTTGTCTAAGAATATTGTAGTTTTGACCTACCTCCTTGACTGAGCATCACTATCAAATAATTGCTCTTTTTCTCTTGCAATTTTGACCTGTCCAGTTCATTTGTTTCTTCTTATTTTTTTTTATTTTTTTTTTGGTACAGTTTCTCAACTTCTATTGATATGCATCAGTTACCAATTCATAAACATTCAAGACAGGTTCTTTAACAATATCATAATATGATAATCAGTACTTTGTTGTTCTGACAGTAAAGTATAAACTTCATGAGCTTTGCCATTTAGTACACATTGTAGTTGTTATATTCTGTTCAAAGGTCACTCAAACACCAAAAAATGTCCTACAGCTTTATGCAAAACAAAGCTAATATCATTTTTAAAAACAACACCAAAACTAGTGTTGCTTACAGTACCAAGTCCAGCATCATTACTGCCTTCTCTCCCACTTGGTTAAGGTTAGAGACAAAGCAATTTAATTAATTTAACATTATTTAGATCTACCACTAATAGACATGGTTTTTCCATGATGTTCCTTGTCCAAGAGAATGAACTGGTCCAGGCCAATTCATTTAACCAGAAATTTACTTATTGATTTCTTCAAAGTCCCTGAAACGTTTTGTTAGGCAGATAAACTTCGACTGTCGAATTTTGCAAGGGAAATTATGTAAAATATTGAATTTCATATGGGAAACACACCCTCTCATTTAGCTAAGCCATTCAGGATCAACTTCCTCTAATCGCCAGACTTGTAACACTCCCATCAGAAGTCAGAATAATTCTCTCTAGTCGATCTTTATTCACAACTATTCTGGAAAATATTAGTTTATGGCACCAATTTTAAATGGCCAAAGAATTCCAAAAATTTATCTCTGGTTTGCCTAAACTTTGTCACTTTATGCTTTGTGATTTCAAGTTAACATTTTCTCTCCAATCTGTCAATATTATCCAAATTCATTTATGGCTTCAAACATGAGAGTTTAACTGTCCCAAATTACCAATTTATGGTGAGCCTAACCCATATGTAAATTATCTTGGTTATGTGTCACCCTAACCATAACATATTGTACTGCGAAAATATCTACAAGATTTTGCAGCGTTACATGGACCTTCTTTTGAAGAGTAAAATCTGTGATTTTTACTCTCCAAAATTTTGAAGCTTTAATACATGTCCAAAGGCGACTCCTTCACCCTAGTCTACTTAACCAATCTATTCCTATTTTCTTGGTATCTGTAATATACCATACCTGGTACTGCTTAAGAAATAATGGCATGTAATTATCCGTCCATTTTGCAGCTTAGCTTGGGCTATATAGGTAAGTAGTTGGTCATTAGTTTCTAAAATAAGTACCTGTAGCTTTGAAATTGTGAAATTTTGAAACTAATTGCCAATCACTCTTTCCCATAGACCAAATATTTAGTTCTGAAGTTGGCACTTTCTTGCTATCATATGCAACCGAAAAAAGATTTGCAACTGCCCTGAAATCTTTGTCAAAAAATGTCAGCATGTAAAACAAAGTCCTTCGTCATATCTGGCAATTTCACTACTGCTTCTTACATCAGCTTGTCCTTTAACATCTGAAATGTGCATTCACATGGTCCTGTCTAAATAACTATTGTTGAAGCCTATAGCACTGAAGATAGCAACATACTGAAGATAATACCCTGCCAATCCCAAAAATGATTGAACTTCCATCTTAGTGCTTGATAGTACCATGTCAGTAATTTGGTTAACTTTAGAGCTTTCTGGGGTTAATGTGTCTTTGCCAAGGATGTGACTTTGGTAGGCAAGCTTTCTAACATTTTGATGGTCATGTGATAAGTTCCATTTGTCTAACTTGTTCTAAAACTTTCTGCAGCTAAATGATATGGTTATTCCACGTAGCTGTTGCTAATAGTAAGTTGTCCATGAAGTTCTCTAGCATGGTAATGCTTAAGTAAGTTGGTGTGGTACAGTTTTTCTTCATCCTGTCAGATTTGATTGTAGGTAATTGACACTCATCTCAATCTGTTGTTCTTTTGTCTTTCTATTGTAATATTTGACATACATGATGTCCCCATGCATCTTGGAGATTCTTCTGGGCCAAAACTTCCTTGTTGCAGAGATCAATAACATACTGATATACTGTACATACTTACACAGCCATGGGAGCCTTTACTGACCCATCATCTGATTCAAAAGGAAAAACTTCGAACTAGTCGGTGGTACATTGCAGTATGCAGAATGCATCACAGGGAGGTATCGTATACATGGTAACACCTCAGCATCATTTGTATTTTGACTCTAATGGACTTCCACCACCTTTGGAGTTGTTAACTATTGAACTCAGGGTGCCAGAACCCTATGCAAATGACAATGACTGTTTTATTTGACTACATGGTTTGACGAGTCCATATGTGGTCATCTTGTTATTGAAGTGTTGCATGCACTGAAGATTTGACCAATACCACAAGTACTTATTGGTTTCCCAATAAAGTATATATAATATTATACAAAATGTCTATTGGCATTTTTGGACATTACTCTATCCAATAACACAGCACTAATATGGATCAAGGCTCATTTTCCACCAAAGTGGATTTGTCTGAATCATTTTGTTTTTGGTGATCCAGGTGAGCTTGTTATTTTTGAAGATCAATTTGGAAAATGGAAAATCTAAAATGTCTAATCTGGATATTCAAGATATTATTATCAATTTAAATGGCAACTTTGTTGCAAAGACTGATATCAATGACAATGGTGTTATCAAAGATTCTGGTGTGTCGGTTTTTTTATATCAATATATAGGCTGATATCTTTGGTGTATGTATTTAAGATCAGACTTTATCATTAATATATATGTGATGGAATATGACTGCAGCAAGAAGTTGCAAAGTTTATCAATGGTGTATTTGATGACCTAACAACAGATGTCAATATTTATGGTGATTTGTTCCACTTGCTGATGAATATCTGCATCAAAACAGGCCCTTGTATGCTATGACAAAATCTTCTTTATATAGAAATCAACCATTGAAACTACAATGATGTACCACATTAAATGGAAGCCAGCTTGGAATTATTGCAGGTGCCTGTGAAAAAGATTAAGTGGTGACAGCACCGCCAGGTTAGAAAACACTTCAGGATTGTTTGTAAAATGGCCAAGTGGTATTAATTGATGTATCCACCCTGTTTAAGTTCATCAATGAATATTTTACATAAATACTGATTCAGTTAAGAATAAAATGATCCCAAAAGCTATTCAACCAGGATACACTTGTTCAGGTAACAATTACTGGGCAAAGACAGTCGTTTAATGTAAATGGTTTAAGTGATGTATTTTGTAATGAAAGGGGTGCTAAACCACAAGAACACACAATTGCTAAAGATTTAAGTAATCCCAAAGCAGAGGTTTTCTATAATTGTATGACAACTGTACCATTATAAATGAATAATTAACTAGAATATATGATTGAACTATTAATAGACATACTAAAATGGACTCTCAATCTTACCAATGTGAAAAAATAATCCATGTGGAAAAACAGCTGCAAGATGAAATTACCAAGAGTACAGTGCTGATCATAAAATCCAAACACAAGCATTTGGTTGTCAATGATATTCGCGTTCTTGCTGTGGCAATGCTTGTTAGTCTTAGTGTGACTGGAATTGTGGCAACAACAACCGTCATAAGTGTACCAATCAGTAGTATTGTCCAAGCTATAGTGATAGTAACTGGTGGTGTATTTGATGACCTAACAACAGATGTCATATATATATGTATATGTATATATATGTATATGTATATATATATATATATATATATATATATATATATATATATATATATATATATATATATATATATATATATATATATATATATATATATATGCACTTACTTAGCTATCAAAATACCAGAAAGCCCATTTTTGGAAAATGCTTATTTTCAGAGTCAGATCTTAAAGAATTTAAAATAACATATATGAGAGTAAAATCTTGTGTAACAGGCATGGTTAAGTTCCAAAGCTTGTTCAGCAATTAATATTATTTTAAGTGGAAACAATTTGATTTGGTTCAATTTTATAGTCCTCACAGTTCTAGAAATAAAGTGGCATGCACAAGTGAAAATGTCTTGTTTGTATTTTATATTTATATTTATGAAAACAGCAAGAAGGAGAAATAGTACAATAAACAGTATTTTATTAACATTATTTATTTAATATATTTGTATATTTTAGTACAGATACATATGAACAGAAAATATGCATAGACATATGCATATTAATATAAAACATCTTTACTTTATCATGAGATTTTTCACACCAAAATATTCATTAATGATATACACTCAAATATTGTACATTGTATGTTGAATGATATACTTTGTCTGACAACCCAATTATTTCACTTTTATTTTTTTAATTCTACCATCCACAGTTTTAATGCCATAAACTGGGTCTTATGTAAGTAAATAAATATATTTGGAATTTTTCCAAGTATTAATATTTTTCATTATTTGACAACTTCATCTAAATGTAAAAAATGATCCCAGCAAACATATTACACAGGTTACTCCTGATAATGTGAAATTTGTCCTACGTACACGCATGCTACTGATAACTAACCTGAAAACAGGGACCTGAAATGAGGTCAAGCCACCAACTGTTGAGCAGTAATGGCAGACCACAATTGTGTTCATCGTAAACAGTTAACTATGACATTTTTATTTTTGTCAATTCTCTTCTCTTTCATGATCAAACTTTGTTATATTCACAAACACTGATTTGTATATTCAGATCTTAAATCTTTCTGCTTGCTATCTACCGGTCCATAAAACATCTCTCCACAATCCAAATACAGGTTACCATATATTCTAGATCTGTGAAGGGTATCCACATATCAAAACAAAAGTTAATCGACAGAATGAAGTTCATCAACTGTGAACCATTCTGTGAGGTACTTTATCTGGTCTGCCAAACCAAAGGTTAATCTGAAGAAGGAAGTTCATCGTCTATGAACCATTCAATGATTTACTTCCATCAGACTATCTGATTATATTACAGCATGAAACAATAGTGGCTATATTGGACATTATGTAACCCCAAAAGTACATCCTTTCATATTATACGATTTTCAAACAGTCACCTGCAAGTCAATTCAAGACATCCATGCTAAAACTACCAGAATGATAAAAGACAAGTAGGCCAGGGCTTGTCTGTCAAGCCTATGAACCTGAAACAAGTGAAACTAAATCTGAACAAACTGCTGACACTGCTGCTGACCCCAAATGACTGCTATATGTTGCTTTCCCAATGATATAAGATAGAAGAATAGCACAGCCACTAGCTTTCCCACTGATATAAGATAGAAGAATAGCACAGCCACTAGCTTTTCCACTGATATAAGATAGAAGAATAGCACAGCCACTAGCTTTCCCACTGATATAAGATAGAAGAATAGCACAGCCACTAGCTTTCCCACTGATATAAGATAGAAGAATAGCACAGCCACTAGCTTTCCCACTGATATAAGATAGAAGAATAGCACAGCCACTAGCTTTCCCACTGATATAAGACAGAAGAATAGCACAGCCACTAGCTTTCCCACTGATATAAGATAGAAGAATAGCACAGCCACTAGCTTTCCCACTGATATAAGATAGAAGAATAGCACAGCCACTAGCTTTCCCACTGATATAAGACAGAAGAATAGCACAGCCACTAGCTTTCCCACTGATATAAGATAGAAGAATAGCACAGCCACTAGCTTTCTCTGGCACATGGATTACATTGGTATGTATCAGCCTTTTTCTCATCAACGTTATTTTTGCAACAATTCCTGAATCCTCAAAATCTTCTGAAATACTGTGGTTATAAAGAAAAATTACATTTACAATGAATATTTACCAAATATGAACAGAAAGCTAGTGGTGTTGCAACATACTGAAGTAATCTATATTATGTGGTACAAACTACCTGTTTAAAATTGCTGCCCCAGGTAATACAAATTAGAGGTACAATGCAGCCCCAGGGTAGTACAAACTTAGAGGTACAATGCAGCCCCAGGGTAGTACAAACTTAGAGGTACAATGCAGCCCCAGGGTAGTACAAACTTAACACTCATGGTACAGTGCTTTGAACAGTCCATATGACAGTCAAGTGACCTACTGGAATTTTGCATATGCAATGACTGACAGCTTGTGGCAGATAAAGCAGAGCTTGACAATTTGCTTAATGCAAGTTACACAGGGACAGAAGCATAAACCCGTATTGAACCTCATATATCCTTCTCAATATTGTGTAAAGGCATGTTAGTAAAATACAATGATGTAATAATACATCAATATTGAGCTCATTTGGCACTGCAGGTCTAAATCATGTTTTTTTTTCTATGACACTTCTGAACCAATTGGAATAATTACTCCCTGCTTCTGTAATACACGCAACACCTCCAATATTGAGTCCAACTCCATACGGAATTTTTGAATCTCGTTATTTTTAACTTCAACAATTTTCTTCCATTTTTGAACTTCTTGGTCCAAGTCTGCTTTAGCAGTGTGCTGAGCATTTTTAATAATTTGCTGAAGTTCCTGTTCACGATGTTCATGCTTCTTTTCAAGTTGAGTTATCTTCCCCTGGAGAGCTTCAAAATGTCGCATTTCCTGAAATATACACAAATCATGGCAGTGTGTTAATTTTTTTTACAAGCATAAAAGATTTCCCCCAAAAATGGGGGGGGGGGGGGGTATATTCTGTTTGCTTCAATTATTTTAAATTGATTATTTGAATATAGGCAGGATCTAGTGGCAAAGTTGCCAGGGTAAATCATTGGAACCTGGCACTAATAAAACCACTGCATGGAAAGAATCATGAAAAACAAGACGATTCACCAAAAGTACTGAAGACATATGTGAGATAGAATGAAGTGACTTGAACACTAGCTTTAGGAGGTTATAGGGTCAAATTCCAATATGGTCATTATTTTTGTGTGCCCCTGAAAAAGGCATTTAAGGGTTATTACATCACAATGTAAATAACTGGGTCTGAAACACATTTATTTAGATGTGTAACCGATAGACAAGATTCTTCCATGATGTTCCTTAACCCTTAGGCATTACTTAGCTTGCTCTCCAACTGGAACATCCTTTTGGAATAATCAATCCCTAATTGCCCCAGTTTCTTGAAATAACCTATCCCTAACTGCCCCAATTTCTTGAAATAACCTATCCCTAACTGCCCCAATTTCTTGGAATAACATAGCCCTCACTGCCTCAGTTTCTTGGAATAACCTATCCTTAACTGCCACAGTTTCTTGTAATAACTTATCCTTAACTGCCCCAAGTTTCTTGGAATGACCAATCTAAAACTGCCACAGTTTCTTGGAATGACCAATCCCTAACTGCAACAGTTTCTTGGAATAACAATCCTAACTGCCCCAGTTTCTTGGAGTAACTTAGCCCTACCTGCTCCCAGTTAACCCTGTTATAGATGTGCATAAGCATCCAATAGTGTGTTAACCAACATTCCTTTCAGGGATGTTACATACTGCAAGGAAACCAGATTACACTCATGCTTTAATTAATACTCATCGACTCAGAATGACTTTAGCTATTAAAACAAGACCACAACTGTAAGGTAATGTATATGAGTCAATGCATTTTTATTGAACATTATTACCTTAGAAAATCAGCTAGGCTATATTTAGTAGCATAGTTTCTTTGAGAGGGGTGTGAAGTGCTCCAGGTGTTTTTCCACACTTCAGAGAACTGATTCTTAAACAGTAAAACTAACCTTAAATGATAAGTTTTTGGGATACCACCTTTTAAATGCACAAATCAATTGTAATCCAATATTTCTGTTTGCAGACCATAGAAGAGTCTCAGGGAAGGAACAAGGCCTCCAGCTGTAACTATATAAGTGAAATGTTTTGTAAGATACGTAAACATGCAAATGGTTACAGCAAAAACCTTTACACACTGACTACAATTCATTCGAAATAATGCCATAAATAGCCATGGGTCATATAAATGGAAACCAAGTTTATAAATGTGTACCACATGTTCCATACAGTAGTAACAACAGCATTTTGTATGGCATAAACTCTTCTGTTCTCAACTGGCAAGAGTCAAATGGTGCATTTTTTCCCCCTCACATACATAGAAGGGTTTTACTTCTCTCACTGAAAGATCCAGCATATGCAAGTGTTGGTAAAAGTTTCCATTTTTCATATTCTGATTCCAGTGTAGCATTCTTACTTCAATACTTACTGTGATCAGAAGAAAAACTAGCATTAAGCAGGTTAAAACCATGTTACTGCTGCTTTCACCTTCTGACCCTGTTGGCATGTTTAGCTGTCTTCATTATGCTAAGGATGTTGAGGTACACACAGACAGGTGAACCTGCGCCATGACAATATTTGCCAGCTTTATAGTAGAATATAATCTATCATTAATGACCATCTGCAGAATGCTACCAGCAATCTTGATTTTATGGCAAAATATTTGACATTTATATGAATGAATGCATTGCAAAAATGTCATACACTGAACTTTATTTAACCCTTCATAATCATGAATGTAAACCAAACTAAAAAAAACATGTATCTAAATGCCACTGTAATCCATAACTCTTGGAATGAAAGGGGTCTTTGTCTCAGTTTATATCAATAACTCCTGGGATGAATGGGGTCTTTGTCTCAGTTCAAATCAATAACACTTGGGATGAATTTCAGTTTCTAATACTTGTATCTGATAGTGATGATAATGATAACAACAAAATGACAAAAGGTTCCTGTAAATTAGACTGAAAGTGTGATAATATAATGAATATGTTTGTATTTGTTTGATTAGGTTTTTTACGCAGCTTTAACAATTTTTCAGTCATATCGCTATGATGTCTGCAGTGAAGCAGTTTATTGTAATGTCTAGCACTGGGGCATTATGCCGCAGACATGTAGCATGATGTCCCACCAACTCACATTATCCTGACACCAGGCCGACCAGTCCTAACACTAACCTCTTAATGCTATGAGTCAAGCGAGGCAGCTATTAGTACCATTTTTGAAAGTCTTTGGTATGACATGGCTGAGGATTGAACCCACAACCCCGTTTCCGTGGCAGATGCTCAAATCACTAGACCTGTATATGTTTGTAAAACAATATCATAATTAGCTACAGAGAGTACAAATCTGAAGCAATTCTGGCAGTCAGTCAGCAATCTCAATTTACCCACATACTGTAAAAGATTTAATTTTCTTGGTCGACTCAGTAGAGTTATACAGACATTTCCACATTCCAATGCAGAGACTTAAAAGAACATTTTCCATTCAAGTAAAATCCAGGCTAACTTTAAAGGAGAACTGGATCTAGTGACAGTGCATCATCTCTTAAGATCAACAAAATCAATGAAAATCAACTCTCTTCTAGAGTCAAAACTCTTGACCAAATTTTGGAAATCTCCTGATTCTTCTTAACTTGTCCTGTATTTTCAATTACATGTATGCCCTCAAAATGATGTACTTTCAACTAAATGAATCTTTTAATTTCCAATTCTTGAGAATAGAAAAACTTATTCAAGTTGAATAACATTAAAAAAAATGATACTAACATAATACAACAGTATCAAAGAAGCATGCAAGTGAAGAATGCTGATACAGTTTATAAAAACAACTGTTTTGTCAATCTGCTTTATGTATTGCAGACTTTAATTTTATTTTTCACACAAGTATTTGTTTTTTAATTATGGGTACAATGTATACTTAATTATTATAGCTGGGTAATGACTGATAAATAAGCATTGATTTATCTTTCATTACATAGTACAGTGTAATTATTCTTAGTTGGCACAAACAAGTCTGACTACTCACAGGTTTGTGACATTTCTTTGCCTCTCGTAGTTCCTCTTCGCATTTCATGAGCTGCATTTCTAGAGTGGCCTGACGTATACGCAGTACAGATACCTGCTCCAACTCCACTTCAGCTTTGGCTAATTGCTCTTTCAGGTGCCTAATCATCACCTGTAGCAGAAAATTCAATAGATGTTTAAGTCTACTCATCACTGATAACATTAAAGTCTTCCAAGATTTTCCCAGTTGTAGATTCCGAAAATGTCTTCCAAACTAATGTAAGGTAAAACATTGTAAACCCAGCTTTGCCAATCCACCATCTAGCTTATTTCAATACATAAATGTAAGGTTTTACAAAATCTCAAAAAAGATTAAAGATGCATTCTCTCACAATGCCAATTTTAAATGGATCAAAAAATTCCTTTCTAGTTCCTATCTAAACAAATAATAGTCTTATGATCAAAATGCCAGATATAATTTATTACCAAAAAAAACTTTAGGGAAATCCAGGTTTTGATAATCAAAAATAGTATTGATTACTTTCAGTGACATTAGAGTTTTGAAAACATGACCCACTTTCTGATCTAGCTGTAAAAATACACTGTACTGATGATGAGTTTCTTTCTGATCCAGAATAAGTTGGATATTCATGTCAACATAAGGATTTTGAGACCATGAACCAAAATATCTTATTGTTTATTTGTGAACTATTCACAGCTACATGTGCTAGGTTGATGATTTTTTGGCCTATTTACATTATAACATGCATTCATTAACAATATGATACATGAAATAACCCAAGGTTACTTGCTAACCTGTCTGCCCACCCAGTTAATGTTTTCTTAATTTTATGGTGTACAATTTTGCAAAGGTATTTATTATTCAGCATTCATTCTGAAGAGAGCAGAAACAAAACATATCATGCCATTATATTGATTACTCAATGTGACTGCATGCCATTGCATCAATTATCCATGTGATATCATGCCAATATATCAACTATTATATTAATTGCTAAATGGGTTTGCATGCCATTATATCAATTACTCATGTGAGATCATGCCATAATATCAATTACTCAATGTGACTGCTTGCTATTATATCATTTATATATGTGATATCATGCTATTATAGCATTACTCAATGTGATATCATGCTATTATAGCATTACTCAATGTGATATCATGCTATTAAATCAATTACTCAATGTGATTTCATGCCATTATATCATTACTCAATGTGATATCATGCTATTATATCAATTACTCAATGTGATTTCATGTCATTATATCATTACTCAATGTGATATCATGCTATTATATCAATTACTCAATGTGATTTCATGTCATTATATCAATTACTCAATGTGATATTATGCTATTATATCAATTACTCAATGTGATATCATGCCATTATATCAATTACTCATATGAGAAAAGCTGCATTGGCATCTTAAATACAAGAATTTTTACTTCCAAAGAAGAAAAAGAATAAGAGTATTACACCTGCATAATGTATATGTTTGATATTAGAGTGTCTGGAGATTATTAATAATTGCATCTAACGCTTGAGCTTAGACTTACTGTGAAAAACTATTATTTCGCTTTTAGACTTACCATGACCTGTGATATCCAGACCCCAGAATATTTAGATGTTTTAATTACCTATGTGCAAGTTATCTTCAAATTTTGGTCAGGAAACTTACTGTTGAAAAAACGCTATACTGCAAATTCCAGTTTTCTTTATGCCACAATAAGCTTTGCCTTTTACATTTCAACCCCCAAAAATCAAAAGACATTTTCTGATAACTTAAGTGTTATCTCGCACAAACTTTGGTCAAGGTACCTGATCCTGAACTAAAATATTTTAATTAACTATTTATCTTCTTTCAGTCACAGTGAACATGACACGTACATATGATTATGAAAGTGAAGACTTATTCTTTGTTTGAACAACCTGCACAATATGATTGTGAAACTAACGACATTTTCTTTGTTTGGACAACCTGCACAATATGACTGTGAAGGGGAAACATGTAGCTGAGTGGTCTAAAGTGCTGTTCATTATGGATCACTGCCATCTCACCTCTGTCTGCATGGGTTCGAGTTTAATATTCGGACAATGTAGTTATGTGAGAAAGCTTGCCAGTAGCTTTTCGTGGGTCGGTGGTTCTTTCCGGTGTTTTTCCGGGTTCTTCCGCCAAAATTAATACTGGCCGCCATGTATAGCCTCTATTGTGCTGAAAAATGACGTTAAACCATAAATAAAAAAAACATGACTGTGAAACTGAAGACTTATTCTTTGTTTGAAAATCTTGTACAACCAGACTAAGAAACAGATTGTCACACTTCAAACAAGAGCTGGCTTTATCAGTTGCTCAGCTCTCTAAAATCAAAATAGCTTAATGTGAGAGGCCTGTGATAACACCAAAATAGCTTAATGTGAGAGGCCTGTGATAATATCAGAATAGTCAGCTTAATGTGAGAGGACTGTGATGACATCAGAATAGTTTTATGTGTGAGGTCTGTGATGATAACAGAATAGTCAGCTTAATGTGAGAGGCCTGTGATGACACCAAAACAGTTTGATGTGAGAGGCCAGTGATGACATCAAAATAGTTATATGTGAGTGAGAGGACTGTGATAACATCAAAATAGTTTTATGTGAGAGGACTGTGATGACATCAAAATAGTCAGCTTAATGCAAGATGTCTGTGCTGCGATCAAAATAGCTTAATGTGAGAGGCCTGTGATAACACCAAAATAGCTTAATGTGAGAGGCCTGTGATAATATCAGAATAGTCAGCTTAATGCAAGATGTCTGTGCTGCGATCAAAATAGCTTAATGTGAGAGGCCTGTGATAACACCAAAATAGCTTAATGTGAGAGGCCTGTGATAACACCAAAATAGCTTAATGTGAGAGGCCTGTGATAACACCAAAATAGCTTAATGTGAGAGGCCTGTGATAATATCAAAATAGTCAGCTTAATGCAAGATGTCTGTGCTGCGATCAAAATAGCTTAATGTGAGAGGCCTGTGATAACACCAAAATAGCTTAATGTGAGAGGCCTGTGATAACACCAAAATAGCTTAATGTGAGAGGCCTGTGATAATATCAGAATAGTCAGCTTAATGTGAGAGGACTGTGATGACATCAGAATAGTTTTATGTGTGAGGTCTGTGATGATAACAGAATAGTCAGCTTAATGTGAGAGGCCTGTGATGACACCAAAACAGTTTGATGTGAGAGGCCAGTGATGACATCAAAATAGTTATATGTGAGTGAGAGGACTGTGATAACATCAAAATAGTTTTATGTGAGAGGACTGTGATGACATCAAAATAGTCAGCTTAATGCAAGATGTCTGTGCTGCGATCAAAATAGCTTAATGTGAGAGGCCTGTGATGCGATCAAAATAGCTTAATGTGAGAGGCCTGTGATGACATCAGAATAGTCAGCTTAATGTGAGAGACCTGCAATGACATCAAAATATCTTAATGTGAGAGATCTGTGATTACATCAAAATAGTTAGCTTAATGTGAAAGGCATGTGATGGCATCAGAACAATCAGCTTAATGTGAGAGGCCTGTAATGAAATCATAATAGTCAGCTTAATGTGAGAGGCCTGTGATGACACCAAAATAGCTTAATGTGAGAGGCTTGTGATGATATCAGAATAGTTTTATATGAGAGGCCTGTGATGATAACAGAATAGTCAGCTTAATGTGAGAGGCCTGTGATGATAACAGAATAGTCAGCTTAATGTGAGGCCTGTGATAACACCAAAACAGTTTTATGTGAGAGGCCAGTGATGACATCAAAACAGTTTTATGTGAGAGGCCAGTGATGACATCAAAATAGTTATATGTGAGAGGACTGTAATGAAATCATAATAGTCAGCTTAATGTGAGAGGCCTGTGATGACATCAGAATAGTCAGCTTAATGTGAGAGGCCTGTGATTACATCAAAATATCTTAATGTGAGAAGACTGTGATGACATCAAAATATTCAGCTTAATGTGAGAGGCATGTGATGACATCAGAATAGTCAGCTTAATGTGAGAGGCCTGTGATTACATCAAAATATCTTAATGTGAGAAGACTGTGATGACATCAAAATATTCAGCTTAATGTGAGAGGCATGTGATGACATCAGAATAGTCAGCTTAATGTGAGAGGCCTGTGATGACATCAGAATAGTCAGCTTAATGTGAGAGGCCTGTGATTACATCAAAATATCTTAATGTGAGAGGCCTGTAATGACATCAGAATAGTCAGCTTAATGTGAGAGGCCTGTAATGACATCAGAATAGTCAGCTTAATGTGAGAGGCCTGTGATGACATCAGAATAGTCAGCTTAATGTGAGAGGCCTGTGATGACATCAAAATAGTCAGCTTAATGTGAGAGGCCTGTGATGACATCAGAATAGTCAGCTTAATGTGAAGAGGCATGTGATGACATCAGAACAGTTGGCTTGATGTGAGAGGCCTGTGATGACACCAAAACAGTTTTATGTGAGAGGCCTGTGATGACATCAAAATAGTTTTATGTGAGAGGATTGTGATGACATCAAAATAGTCAGCTTAATGCGAGAAGTCTGTGATGCGATCAAAATAGTTTAATGTGAGAGGCCTGTGATACGATCAAAATAGCTTAATATGAGAGGCCTGTGATGATATCAGAATAATCAGCTTAATGTTAAAGACCTGCAATGATATCAAAATATCTTATTGCAATGATATCAAAATATCTTAATGTGAGAGGCCTGCAATGACATCAAAATATCTTAATGTGAGAGGTCTGTGATGAGATCAAAATAGCCAGCTTAATGCGAGAGGCATGTGATAACACCAGATTAGCTTATCTGAGAGGCCTGTGATTAAATCAAAGAAGTCAGATTATGCAAGAGGCCTGTGATGGATGGAGCATGAAAAAAAGCTTAATGTGTCTATTGTTACTAAATACCAACCAAACTTTGCCATCCCTTACATACAAGTTTTTTCAATATTCAATGACACCTGACAATGATGAATAGTGATGAAGTCATTCCCTCATAGATTAACTTGTTTTCAACATCGAGGCCCCCTAACTTGGGTGAAAAGTATTAACTATGTCCCAATATCTGCTAATGCAGGCATGATAAAAATACAAGATTGCTTACCTCCTGAGTGTCCGCCTTGCTCTGAAGCTCTGCTGTTCTGGAGGAGGCTTGTTTTAATGTATGTTCAGTCATGATTTTCTGTAACTCTTTCTGATGAGAAGCTTTCAGTGACTGGATCTAAAAAGAAAATAATTTGAAAAAAGCACTCAAAATTATCTATTTAGGTATGATATGAATGTATGGGCAGAAACTGTCCTGAACTTAGTAGCTCACAAATTATTGTCTTATGGATACTCAAAATATCCAACTGTTTGTTCAGTCAATGATTGGACCCTTTTCTATTTTTAATGCTCTTCCACTGTGACCAGATCATGAAAAATGCATGTTCCAAAATGATATGCAAGAAAAACAAAGACTAAATTAAGAACTCCAACCTGTTAATAAATTGCAGATCATTATTAACTGAGAAAACAATATGCATCATCCATATCATTTTGAAGCATATCATTAAAATAAATAAACTCCATGAATAACCAATTCAAATATAAATTTTTAAAACTAAAAAAATAATGTTTACTTTTATCTGATACCTTACTATACACTAAAAACCCAAATTTTGGGATCGATGATTGAAAACGATGAAGAAAAAATGAATTATGTACTGCCTGTACTGTACGGATTATTTGCTACTGACACCTGGTAGCATTTAGGTACTGGGCAAGAGTTACTGCCCTTCATCTATATGATATAGATGGAAATGATTATTTTTGTTTTCTTGGGAAGGCTAAATTTAGTATGTAGCAAGCATGGTCATTTTAATGTGACCTGGTAATGCATCTGAAGAAGAAAGAGAGAGAGACGCAGTGAGAAAGGTTACCTGTTCCTCATATGCCTCCATGCTCATTCTGACGCCTGCCTCTGTCTCTGCCAGAGATTTCTGCATCTCGACTCTCTGTTGGTCCAGCCGAAGCTGAAGCTGATCAACCTGAAGCAAGAAAATAATAAATTATGTCAGGCATCCAACATTTTCAACAATCTTTGGGGAGGGGTAGAGATATATTTTGTTTTAATTTTATTTTATTTGATGTTAAATAAAGTTGTTTCTATGACTCTTTTTATGATCTGATTTATTCAAATATATCTGCAATATAAAAATCAGCCAAAACTGAAAGTCAAATACAACAAAATAATAGTCTTATTCAACGAATTTTTAGCCTAATTTATAAACTTTATTAGACTGCTGTGGATGCATTGTAGTTGTACCTTAGTTCTAAGTTCTTCATTCTCTTGCAGAATGTCAGAGATATGAGCATCAGCAAATGTGCTTGGCTCATATTCTCTGTCATTTCCTTTAGGTCTCTCTTGAGGCAATGAGTCAAACTTATTGTTTTGGGGAATTTCTTCTTTCTTAGATCTGCCTCCAGCCTTCAGGATTCTACCTGGAATATGATTAGAAGAGGTCTGTAAAACAAATGTATAATCTACACACAATATTGTGACAAATATTACTGTATATGGGGTTATTTCAAAATTATTTGCAACTTTTACCACGGAAGGTTCATCCATTAAATTCTTTCCAATGAATGTTTTACATTGTTTCAATGCCCATGTTACTCCAAGCAATGGTTAATCCCTTCAAAATGAGTGACTTTATACTTGAGTGGGAAAACCTATAAAATTTTCCATAGTCAATCAAGAAATTGCTAGTAAAGAACACACCCTGCACCATCTTAATATTATGTTTTAAACATTAACACTTTCACTTCAAAAAGTATAACAAATATGGATATCAATTTAACCTTGATAAAGAAGTTTGGATTTAATGAAGCTATCTTTACCCAACTTGGCTTTTGATTATTTCACCCGAGCTTTCTCTAAGACATATTTTAATTATTTAGCTCTGTTCATATCAATGTGTGAGGAAAAAAATGAAAAAAGCAAATTTCAGATGTGGCAGATTACCAATGCACAGTTCCTTATTTTACTGAAAATTCTATTCAGGTAGTGTCATCTTATAAGTGTGACATACAAAAACAATTTCATAAATCTTGGGGTAATGTTGGAAACTCAAGACAAACAAACATACTGTCCATTTAACTATTTTTGTTTTCATGCCATTATTCTCATTCAGAAATATGATATGCACTGTTTATGTTTCATGACAGTCATAATTACAATATATTTGTATCTACAGTTATTTGGATGGCAAGAAAGAAAGTGTTTTTCAATGTTGTTTACCATGGGTTTTTAGTAGCAAGTATATGGTTTCCATTTTCATGCAAGTTCTAATAACCTGTATTTGTATTAAAATCAGTATTTTGCTGTATAAACACTTTTAGGTGCAATAAAAGTTTTAATTTTGTATTGTCCTTTTCCTTAAGTTAGGTTTAATTTATAAATAATATTTCCCAAGCTTTCTGCCAGTGAATGTATCCCAATAAGCCTTGGCTTGAAAAAGGCAGCATCCACTTTGTATCCTCACTATCAGCCACTTTGACATGTGAAAAACCTTTGATCATTTTTTTTTAATCATCTTTTTTTAATTATTTTTTTAATGGTTTAACGCCATTTTTTAGCACAATATATGCTATACATGGCGGCCAGTATTAATGGTTGAGGAAGAACCCGGAAAACCCCTGGAAAGAACCACACACGAGAAGCTACTGGCAAGCTTTCTCACAAATCCACATTGGCCAAATCCGAGACTCGAACCCAAACAGAGGTGAGATTGCAGTGATTCGTAACAGACAGCACTTTGGACCACTCAGGGCCCCTCCTTTGATCATGACACAAGCTTGACAATTGTTCAGTGCCATGTAAAAGTGGATGGTTATTTGAACTCCCTGTAATCCTCATGCACAACTGAGACATGTTCAGTTGCAGAGTTTAATAAATGAGTAAGTTTACTACCTGATCTTACAGTCTTTCTCTTGAAATGACCATTTACTGAAACTCTTGTTTATTCCCATCCATGTTTACATTTATAAATTTCATCATTCTCCTGTTTATCTTTCCTTTCTGACATTATTCTTAGTTTGTTCATCCTTTTATTCATTGATTCTAACAAAAGCTGCTCTTTTATTTACCTGCAGCCATGTCTTCCTCTTTCATTGTGCATTTCTTGTATTAAAAGAGTGGTGAAATCATAAACTAAATCAATCAGATTATTAATGGCAGTCCAAATAATTCATTTAAAAAAAAATGTCAGACAAGTTTCAGATTATTAATGGCAGTCCATATAATTCATTTAAAAAATAATGTCAGACAAGTTTCAGATTATTAATGGCAGTCCAAATAATTCATTTAAAAAATAATGTCAGACAAGTTTATGATTATTAATGGCAGTCTAAATAATTCATTTAAAAAATAATGTCAGACAAGTTTCAGATTATTAATGGCAGTCCAAATAATTCATTTAAAAAATAATGTCAGACAAGTATTAACAAAGAGGATGATCATTAAATTGTCAAAGCATTTTGTGAAAAAGTTGCTGTCATGTTTCTGATTTTTTTTCATGCAAAGAAATATGCCCAAAAAATTAGGGGATATCAAAATATTTCCCGTTTTGCTAAAAATGCCCTCTACTACTGTAACATACAACATTTATCCTAGTCAAACCATATAACATAAATTTGCCCTTGAGAAAATAAACTAGAATTGTTTCTTAAAAATTTATATTTATATCTAAATGAGAATTTTGATATCACATCTAAAAAATTTTTATTGCTCATGAAGTTTGCTACATTTTTGTGGAGGCAGAAAATAACTTTTTGATGGCTAAGATTTATTATATTATTTTAATATTTTATCTGTAAGAACTAATTTAGAATTCACTGTCCTCTATGAATGTAATTATTATATTGCAATTTTTAGTCACGTTACTGACAAAATTACTGATAAAATATTTATTGTAAATGTTTGCATAGCATATGACATATATGTGATAATAATAGAAAATGCACTTTTCACAGCTTTATGTTTATGCAATCATTCATCAAATGATATTTTTAAAAATTTGTTTCTTTTAAAGTGATGAAATAAAGCTTTGATTGTCAAGTTACATAACAAAATTTCTCACCAGTGTACTTGTCTTTATTCATTTTGGAATTTATTTACTAAAAATAATATTTTCTTATGAAACATTTATTTAATCATTATAAATGCTGTTAGCTTAATCACTCAATTGGATTTACTGGAACAAAGTCTCCTTACTCTCAAATCATATATTATCATTAGAGATGTGGGGGCTAGTGGCAAAAGGGAGGTAAGACTATTAAATAATCTATGCAAAGTTTTATTCCATTCTATGTGGTTCAGTTCTTGTGACCAAGTCATGAGAATTTTTCCCATAAACCTTAGACAGGCTGCAAGCCAACTTTGACACCAAAATAAATATTAACAATTACAACTAGGTCTTGACATCAGACGGATTTTTTTTTAATTGATCACACTCTGACACCAAAATAAATATTAACAATTACAACTAGGTCTTGACATCAGACGGATTTTTTTTTAATTGATCACACTCTGACACCAAAATAAATATTAACAATTACAACTAGGTCTTGACATCAGACGGATTTTTTTTTTAATTGATCACACTCTGACACCAAAATAAATATTAACAATTACAACTAGGTCTTGACATCAGACGGATTGTTTTTTAACTGATCACTCTCTCATTAAAAGAAGACTGGGCAGATTAAGCATCCAAAAGAAAATTGGTTTTATTAAACAGCCAAGAAGTTTGTTTTTCATGTCTTACATAAATAATATCAATAATTCTTTGCAAATGTTGAAAAACATATACACTGTGCACATACTGAATATCATTCTAATTCAAATGTTGAGAAATATTCGCTGAAAAACACAGACACTGTAGAAATGCTGAACAACATAAGCATGTGGAAATACTGAAGAACAGAAACACTATCAAAATTTTGAAAAACATAAACACTGTGCAAATTTTGATAAACATAAATACTGTAGAAGTAATGAAAAATATCAACATTGGAAATTGACAGACAGACTATACCCTAATTCATTTTAAGCATTGTGTCAATGATATTGTACCAATATTTATCATCAGTGTGTCATTTGCTTCACTCCTTTGAGGATGATAATATTTGAAATACAAAATTAAAAATTAGCATACTTGTCTTTTTTCAACTATAAGCAGCAATATAGAAACATCACAGTATTTAGAAAAATATTCTATTTGTCGTTTTAAACCTGTGTTCCCATAAATGTCAACAAAATCCACCAGAAGCCTGTTTTCTTTCAGGTATAAATTATTGTATAAAATATTTCAGAAAATATCACTTATTCAAATAGTGTTCATCTATATTAGCATCATGATTTTCTATGATACAATCATGAGCCACACTGCAGCATACAAATTAAAATTCATGTCATGATAATAATACTACTTACATGTGATACAGTTTCATCAGGGAAACTATCAAATGCTTTCATGTACCTTGCCACACCTAATTTTAGCTCTATAATAAAGTGCCTTTCTTAACAAAATCTCTTGGTGAATGTGTCTTTTAAAATCCACAATTAAGTAGTCTTTATATCTTGGAAAATCTTATAAAGTTTATGATAACATGGCATTATTCAATGTAATACAGTAAAACCTATCTTAAGAGACCACTGCTATTAAGACAACAACTGTTTTGAGAGACCAGAATTTACATGCACAGACCTATTGTTTATATAATGTTACAAGCTGTTATGTCTTAAAAGACCATCATTTTTAGGCCAAAGGGGTGGTCTTTCAAGACAGGTTCTATATGGATGACATAACTGTAGCACTTTCAAAATATGTAAGTGAGCACAACACGGTAAATTAACTTCAGTTTGTCACATGCATTACTGTCTTAAGACCGATACAAAACTTTACATTCTGCTCTTCATTTGTAATTTATATGATTTAGCGTAAACACTTACAACGCAAACAAGGCCAACTTAAGAACATAACAATTAGTCAAAAACTAATTCTTGCTAATAAAAAAACACTTTTTACAATATATATATATATTCTGTTTTTATTCATTTTTGGCAAATATAATGGATGCAACACAAACATGCATCTGAAGGGTAAAAATGGCGATATTACTAAATTACTTATCTTTATTAAGTCACATGATACAAGTCAAACCTATAACAGCAAGGTGTTGTTATTGTTGTTGCTTTATGGTTTAATGCCATTTTTTAGCACATGATAGGTTATACATGGCAGCCTGTATTAATGGTAGAGGAAGAGCCTGAGAAAACCCTTGGAAAGAACCACCCACCCATGAGAAGCTACTGGCAAGCTTTCTCACATAACTACATTAGCCAAATCTTAGACTTGAATCCATGCAGACAGAGGTGAGACGGCAGTGATCTGTAATGGAGAGCACTTTAGACCAACTGGCCACTCGGGGCCCCCAACAGCAAGGACTGATTCCTATGTGATAAGGTTTTACTTAATTCATAAATAGAGGATTTCAAATGATTTGATACTGAATTTATGATATGAGTTTAATAAATGTCTATTGCAAGCCTTGGCAAGCCAAAAGGTGTAAATCATTCAATGAGTTTAATAATTTTAATATTAAATTACTCCCCATCTGAATTTCTGTTTATCACATTGTTTTTATTTTAATGGAAACAGACTGAAAGAAGAAATAATTTCATTCATTCTGACTCATGTGCTTTACCTTTCATTTGTTGTGCAACAAAAAAGAGAAGAATTTCTGGTAGATATTATTTTAATAGTTTTATAACCAATAAAATTTTAATTCAGATTTTCTTTTACAAATTATAATTCAAAAAGCAAATGTCATTTAGAATACATGGGACATCTGACTCAGAGAACATTAATTTACCACACAGAATGGAGGTTCCATTTGATGTCATATTGTTTGATTCATTTAGGTTAGATGATTAAAGTAACAATGGTGATACCAAAGGTATGTCAATTTCAATGCTGGAAGTTGTTGGATTTTCATATGAAAGGATCATTTCCTGGATGAAGAAATTCCATATTTACTGTAATGTAAATGTGACTACATATTTATAATAGGTGATGTGGAAAAATATACAGTTGGCAATTGCATCACATAAGAAACATAATATCGTATGAGCTATTTTACCATATAAAACTACTGTGGTTTGATAAGCATAATGTTCTGTCAGTTGGAAGACCAGGTCGTGTCGACATTCTTCTATGAACAGAAGTGAGCTTTGTTTATCTGCTTCTAGAAGTTAACATTTAAACTACTCTTTATACAAGGTGGATTACATGTTACAAGATTACCATCCACCCCTCCACTCATGCTTGCTATCAATTGACTAATATCATTAGTTTTATTGGTTGATGTTTCTGTTCTTCTTGTTTGGGGATTAATGACATTTTTCAGCATATGATATGCAATACATGGCATAATGATCCCCTGTGGGGTAAATTCACCATATTCATCAAGATGTGACCTTTTTCCCCAAATTCTATTTAGCCAGTTGATTTGAAAAATGGCCACCAAAATGTTGATAGTATTAGTAAAAAACAAACCATTCCACAAGACATGGTAAAAAAAATATTTCCATGAACACAGCCAATCAGAAAAAAGATAACTGTGCAAGAATTATGGACCAATCATAGTCACAGAAAGTGATATGAGAGTGTTCTAATGTCAAAGTATTAAACTGTACACACATATGTAAAGAGTACAGACTATATGATAATACAATATATGCTCTTCAGTTTTTAAAATCTTACTGCTTTCCCCATTTGCAACCCCATTCATCATGTACAAGTGTTTTTCCTTCCTGAGCCGCTCTAAGGACTTCTGCATGACCTCAAGGTCATGCTGCTTACTTTCTACTTCAACTTGTAAAGATTTAATATGGGACTGTAACTCTGACTCTGTTTCCTTAGCTGCCTGTAGTTCACACTTCAAAGTGGCTGCAAATAATGATAAAATAAAATTGTAAATGTGCAGATTTCCTAAAATTTAGACAAAGAGTGGTTAGTCATTGGAAACTATTACTGATATAATTGGATAAAGATAATTGATGTTCCAATGAATTTAATGTTAATGTTTCTGAAAATAATGACACTTTGTGAGATGTCCAAAAAATAATGCATATATCCTCCTATTCAAGCTCTGTGACTCATTTTTTAAAGCAAATTCTCTGGCATGTGCCCACTGTCAAAATGTGGTCCAATGAGACCTTTCCTATTTACATCCAGTAGTAAATAATAATAATAATAATAATAATGCTTTATTTATAGAGGGTGACTCATTGTCAAGGACTATTCTCCCTTGAGAGTATAACAATGCACATTCTGTGAAAATAGCAATAATTAGTGCTTATTTTAGCATGTTTAGTATTAAAATACTAAATTCCATTATCTATTAGAAACACATGCATGCTCATGATATCTCTTCTTAAATACTCTATTTTCAGCCGATTTTACATGTAGTGGAAGCATATTCCACAGAACTGTACCAGAGTATTGAAAACTCTTTTTGAATTGCGCTGTTCTTGGTTTTGGTACTAGAAGGTTTCCATGTGATATTGATCTCAACTGGTATTGTGTTGAAAAATGCCTGAATAAGTCCTGACGATAATCTGTTGCAGTTCCATGTAGACATTTATATAAAAGAACTGCCTTGTGAAAATCTATCCTGTCATATATTGTGAACCATTTGAGTTCTGTAAATAATGCTTTTGAGGGATGATCAACAGATGTATCTAAAATTACACGTGCTGCTCATTTCTGGAGTTTATAAATCCTGTCAAACTCAGATTTAGCACAGTTTCCCCATACATTAGAACAGTAATCCATTGTTGGAAGAATATATGACTTGTAGTATACCGGTGGATTGCGAGTTTCCATAGGTAAATATTTCTTGATTCTGCTGTCAAAGGGCAATTTTGGATGACAGTGTTTTACAAAGCTTATCAATATGGTCATTCCATAATAAATTATTATCTATGGACACACCTACAAGCCTTTCATGTTTGACATTTTCTAATGGAAGATTATTTATTGCAAGAGATAGTTTTGGGTTCCCTGACTTGTGTAGCTTTTGCGTCGTCTCAAGAATCATACATTTTGCTTTACCTTCATTAATTACCATCCTATTTTGTTGTGACCAGTTTTGGACTCTAATAAGGTCTGAGTTTAATCTTGTTTGGATGGCAATAGCCATAAAATGAAAGTGGATTTAGAGTCAAGCATTATATAGCATATTGGTAAGCTATAAATAAGCATTTTCCAAAAACATATACATTTAAAATTGCAGTGATTAATTTCAACCGATCAGCATACTTCATTCTCTTGAACAGAATACACCATCACATGTAGGTTGGTTTCACAGCTCACAAATAATTAGTTCGATATGACCATGAACATAATGGACTTAATATGCACAAACTATATTAAGAAATAATACCATCAATGTTAAAAGAAAATCAGAACTGATGAACAGGATGGAATAAAAACAATTATAAAAGAAATATGAAAGTCAGGAGGCATTGTCAACTGATTTAAGCTTAAAATGTTCTATGTATCAGTTAAATTCATGAAGAACATATATTGAAGTCAACAGTTTTCTTGCACTCCATCTGACATAACCAACTAAAATCACTGTGTATCAACTATCTATGGGGTCAAAAACTAAAATCACTGTGTATCAACTATCTATGGGGTCAAAAACTAAAATCACTGTGTATCAACTATCTATGGGGTCAAAAACTAAAATCACTGTGTATCAACTATCTATGGGGTCAAAAACTAAAATCACTGTGTATCAACTATCTATGGGGTCAAAAACTAAAATCACTGTGTATCAACTATCTATGGGGTCAAAAACTAAAATCACTGTGTATCAACTATCTATGGGGTCAAAAACTAAAATCACTGTGTATCAACTATCTATGGGGTCAAAAACTAAAACCACTGTGTATCAACTATCTATGGGGTCAAAAACTAAAATCACTGTGTATCAACTATCTATGGGGTCAAAAACTAAAATCACTGTGTATCAACTATCTATGGGGTCAAAAACTAAAATCACTGTGTATCAACTATCTATGGGGTCAAAAACTAAAATCACTGTGTATCAACTATCTATGGGGTCAAAAACTAAAATCACTGTGTATCAACTATCTATGGGGTCAAAAACTAAAATCACTGTGTATCAACTATCTATGGGGTCAAAAACTAAAATCACTGTGTATCAACTATCTATGGGGTCAAAATACTGGGATTACTATGCATTAATGTTTAAAAAAGCAATACAAGAAACTGTTTACATATAAAGATGAAACATACTATAACAAAAATTGTCTTCAACAAAAATGGTATAGCTGATCTCCACAAAACAAAATCTTTTTGTCTGCAATAACTTCCTTACTTTCGATATTTTTCCTGCTCTTTGTGACATCTGTGTTTAGCCTGTCCACTTCTGCCTGCAGTTCTGCCACTTGTTTCTTGTACCGCTCCCTGACATTTTCAAGTTCTCGTTCTAAAGCAATGGCATGCGTGTGTGGGTGAGTGTGCTCTGTTTGACCCTGGTAAATGGACAATTGCAACTCCAACTCTTTTATTCTCTCCTCGTACTGAAACTAAATATGGAACAAGAATTTTAATGAAAGGTGTTATTACATACAACCCCACCTAATAAACAGAAATATATCGAAACTAAAGTGGGTTTTTCAGACATTCAGGTTCCATAACAAATGAATTATGACTATGGATGCCTTCATTAAAACTATAAAGAATGTTGATTGGGAAATGTTATGGACATATGTATGATATATATATATATATATATATATATATATATATATATATATATATATATATATATATATATATATATAACATAGTTTTATAAGTCATTGGGGTTAATGTAATTTTTTTTCTTCTTTTCTTTAATTCTGTGGCTGGCCAGTAATAAAATCAGTACATTTATTTACTTTCCCCAAAGGTTGATTGCCTGAGCCAAGTCAAGAAATATTTGTCAAAGTATGAAAATGCATTAGTTTGAATGGAGATCACAAAAACATGTGATCCCTGGAATATGTTTGTACTACAGTGATAGTTGTTGATCACCTCAATAATTAAAGACAGTCAGAACAAGACTGTTAAGTCATGATTTAAGTGTTTGATAATTTTTTTAGTGATTCAGATTAGGTTGATTTGATGAGTATGTGGTGGTTATGAATGGGAATTAAATATGCACCATCTCAATCTTCACTTTACATGCCAGTTTTGTAAGCGAGAAAAGAAATCATGATTTTTTATAATTTGTTTGCTGGAATAGCAAGTGGAAAACGTTTTTACTTCTAAAACTGACACTACCAGCTAGATTATGTGAAATTATTAAAGGACATGAATATCTAAATAATTCTGTTGGCTTATGCAAAACTTTCAGTGATAGTCTATTTTCATGGAATTTACTTGGATGTATAAATGTTTGGATTATTAGAACTGATTCTTCGGTGGTGCTAGCAAAGCACATATGAATCATTAGAACATTCATGCAGAATACCTGTGTTATTTCCAGACTTATGTGAAACTGAGAGTTCAATTTAGGATAATATTCTATGAATTCAAACACAGTAAGTTATTTTTAATTATTTCACTCTGCTCAATTTTATATTTCAGGGAAACAAATTTATATTTTTGGAAAAATTAATGCTCGATGGGTTTTAAGCCTCTGACTGTAACAGACAAAACAAAGTAGTCTTTTGACGATCAAACACCCATAACTCCACTAAATGATGACTATGACTACAAATAACTACGCTTATCAGTACCAAAACTATGTACAGCAAATGTTTAGCTATATAACTCATCAGGAAGCTTAGTAAATATTCGATAATTTGTGAAACATTTCCTTGCAACTGGAACAAAAGTAGAGCATAAAATGAATGGTTCAGGACAAAATGGAACAATAACACAAGAAGTCATGCAAAATTAAATATTTTACAATTATACAAACTCTGATGCTAAAAAAGTTGAAGAGAAGTTGATTTCTTTTTTTCTTCTCAAAATTAATCTTTCAATCTCTGTGTACTGATGTGACTGAAGTATAAAAGAAAATTTTGTATGTTTTGTAATATACACAAGTTCATATTATTCACAACTACAAATAGCATACTTGTCAACTCTCAGGCCAGGAGAAAAAAACGCCTGATTTTTTGGGTCATTTCACACCTACCTTTTGATTTTACATCTTCCGATTTTTTGCAAAGATCTTCTGATTATTACACTATGTTTGTGAATTTGCATTTCTTCTAAAAAAAATTCCTACAAGAATTGATATATATATAATGCAATCCACATAAGTCATGCTCTAGTTTATCACCCATGAACATTATACTCTATGAAGAAGAATTTTTTCTTTCAGTATAGAGAACACTAAGTTTAAGCATTATTTATGTCAATGTTTTTCAACACCTCAACAATACTAAAATCAGAAAACAGAAATCCAAACAAAAAACAAACCACAACAATAAAATTGTCAGAAATTAATCTCAATCCCAAAAATGATCACTGTGAATGCTGCAGCATCTCCATTCCCACCAAAGAAACTTACCTGTTATTACTGTACCGTACATACAAATGTTAACTACCATCAATAAACTAAAATAAGGAATGAAGCTCATGTGCCTTATGTTCTTTAGTAAAAGATGTTAAATACCTTAAGAGCTGAGAATAAGGAAATAAGTTGGGATATAAAACATGGTAAAAATAGTTGCCACATGTACGATAGCTTGAGATATTTACAGTCAAATTGGGCATTGTTTATTTGCCAAACCATCGCTAGTGCTTACATAATATGTACTGTACAACATGGTTTCTTTAAATTATGTTGGAGGGAGTTCTTTTCACAAGATAATTGCAATGATAAGGATTAACTGTCAACATGCCACACTGGCTTTCTTGCTTGTTTACTTAAGACTAACTTTTAGCTATTGTGCAGTTTGGGCACAGCAGACCTGAATATGAAAAGCTTGTTTTTTCTACTACATGGAGGGTGTAGAGGCAGAAAAAAATGAACTGACCTTTGTTCAAGTGTGAGTGTTGTTGGACTAGTTCAAATGATGTGTGGCAGAAACTGAATACTGTGGTGTGTTTAAGACATTTCACCATGGAATTCATTGTGATGACAGAAATTCCATCTCCGAGAAAGTGGCAGGGGAACAACTTGATGGAGTAACTAGTGGGTGTTAAATCCACGCACTTGGGCTCATTGCCTGATGGTTTTAGCCATGTTTCTGTCAGGAAAAAGACATCGATATTCTGATCGTTTATAAAATTAACTATTTTTATGTGCTTTGGACTGTAAAATCAGTATACATGTATTTCAATCCAATAATTTTAATATTTTTATTGACTAGAGGTAGAAATTTAGCACAGCATACCTTAATCGAGTTATATTTTTGTTCTACCCCTCGCATAAGCTGGTCAGCTTCACCATCCTTGGCATCAAGTTCTGCTTCTAGTTTTTTCATTCGTTTTTCCAACACATCAACATAAGGGGTTTTGTTGACACTGTTTGGTTCTGACGCTGCAGCTGCTGCTGCCATCATTAATGTAGGAAGAGCATTGGGATTACGTTTCTTCAGAATCTGCTCCATTTCCTTCACCTGAAATGAAAACAACTTTCAATCATTTTTTTTTTGTTGTTTTTGCGATTCAAGCATTATTATTAATACTCACAGTTCATGATAGATCCAACAGAAATGAAATTTATGGAAAAGAAAATGTATGCTGAGTATTTAAGTTTGTTTTAGCAACCAACATATCAATGAATATTGGTAACCAGTAAAAAGGTGAATTGAAAATATATTCCTGTCATGCATGCGAATGAGTCAACCAAAATTAGCCTCAGATGTGGACAAAATCAATGAAGTACACCCAATCAGTATGAACTCTGCTGACAACTTAGTTATGAATATTGTCAAGGGATATAACTATACAAGAAACTTTAATCCTGTCAAAATACTGAATTGAAATCAATGACTAGAATCATCCTTATACATGTAAATAAAAAATGCTTTTTCAACATTGTGGATATTTGGAAATTTTTAACATTTTGTGAGAGAAATCAACTCCAATTTAAATAAAACATTAATCTTGCTGAAAATGTGCGAGTTGTTTTCCTTAGAATGTTTGACATATGGCTGCAAAGTTATGATTACATTAAATGAACAAATAAAAGTATAGCTCATCATAAAAAAAAAATAATAATACTAATAATAATAACTTTATTATTTAAAGAGGGTAACTCAATTAGCTAAGAACTAATCTACCTTGAAGCTCTCATAAAAAAGTTTTTTTTTATTTTAGCAGCATCTCTGAAGCCACTGGATATTTTGGGTTAGGAAGAAGGATATAGTGTGCATTTCTAATCTCAACTAGAATACTAATTCAGAGCAAAGTTCCAGAGTATTGGAAACTTTTTAAAATAATTCCTTATTTGGTTTGGGAATTTTATACTGTTTGGTTGTTACAAAATACCTGATATGGCCTGGTTAGACCACCATACGTTTCAGTATTAATAAGGTGTCATGTTTTGTGCACCATAGTATTTTTATAAATATACTTTTCTTTGCATCGTGTAATGCCTTCACTGCTTGTGAGGCACGTGTGTGGTACATATCAATGCACACGTCTGTATATATATACTATGTGGAAATCTTGACTGGGACAGCCACTAGAGATAAGCTCTTGGTGTATTTAGCTGTCGGGGCGGGATGGACATTATATTCATTTAGTTTGAGCCAAAGAGTTGGGTGAGTTGTATGCTTTTTAATCAACTCTTTTTTTATAACTAATATTCAGTTTCGTAAAACAAGTTCAATGTTATATTATACATTTGCGTTATTTTATTGTACTTGTACTTTAATTCATTAAAGTGTATGACTTACGTAATTTGGTAGCGAGAGATGATACGACTCGGATTACATGTGCATACTCCTGTTGATAATTTTATCTGGTCGCTATTATAACTAATATTGAAAATGTACTATGTATGTATTAGAGTTTTAGCTTTTCATATTTCTATGTTAGTGGCATGCCATTCCTACATCACAGTCGTACATGAGGAATATTTCAGGCATGTTATTTTAAGCCATTTCTAACCATCAGATATTTTCACAATTAAAGCAGACTATTCTGAGAGTTTTTTATTTGCCATATTCAGCTCACTAGGTATGGATAACCAGACAAGTGAATGAATATGCAGATATTTGGTACATCATTATGACGTTAGAAGACTGCCAGGAAAGTGCCCACCTGTAGGTATGTGAAAGTCTGGAGGGTGGGAGTGACTGTGCCGGAAAAGCGGGCTGAGTCAACATTGGATATGCATATGATGATGTCATCGTAGTGTTTCACTGTAGTGTTTGACTACATGAATTTAATACAGTAATGTTTGACTACCGTATTTTCCGGCCAATAAGTCGATACCTTTTGACTTAAAAGTCAGGTCTTCGTCTTATACTCCAAATCGACTTATATATGGATTGTGTCAATGAAATTGCATCAACTTATATATTGATTACTGTACCCGGTATGCTATTAAAATTGCTCTAAATTTGGCATTATTGAAAACAGGTCACATAGAAGTACAAATTCTTGTTAAATTACTATGTCATTAAGCTGTCATAAACTAATATGACTATGTTTATATTCATAAGTTTTGTTATTATTTACTTTGCATTCAGTGTGTATTTTCTTATTTCTCAAACATAAAATAAAAGAAAACAATTACCGTAAAAATTTTACCGGGCTGCATAGCACACTTACGGTCTATTTTATATAGTGTACAGTACTAATTCAAATTATATTGTTTGTTCCTAACAAAAAAAAAGATACGAAATAAGTTTGTTTTATTCATCCTTTTAAACCATACCTCATTTTTCCTGATCACATTTTAGTAAATGGTCCATTAATATTTGATTTTTCAGTATAGTGTTGGACACACGCAAGCGATTACCAGCACAGCTTTTTGATAGATCTAATTTATCCTACAAAGGGATGTTATCCATATTAACTCGAGCGTTCTATGATTATTTATAAAATAATGTAGATCATGCTTTCTACTGAATCCCCCAAATCATATGTTTTTAATTGTATTTGACAAAGTTTCTCAAATAAATATGGTTTAAACGAAACTAAAATCAGATATATACGGTAGATGGACTCCCAGTACTCATAGATCATCAGTGATCCATTTTTAGTTTCGCAATTCAGTTTAAAGCAAATTGTAATGTCAACGCTTCACCTATATTCATTCTAAACCAGCTGACGTTTCAGTGTCTCTCTATGATTATACCAGTAGTTGATAAATTGGTCTTTGGTTTCCAACAACAATCAAAGCCAGTTGCCGCAACTGTTTAAACCTCGATATTGGCTTGGTACCCCATTGTTCTTTATCATTAATCCGCATCAATTACACTACCCATTTTGAATATCAATGGGATTAATAACCACAGGAAATGATGCCCACTCCCTTCTCTGGATGTAATAATGAATTTAGCCTTGGGCATTGTTTTCATTGCTATAGTATGGGCACATTTTAATGAGTTCAGTATATTTTTATCAATCTTTTCAGTCATAATCATTCATATAAATATCCATGTACAAATCATACAACTTATCTCACAATGCCTCCTATCAAATCATGCAAGTCTTACACAGTGACTTTTAAGTTGGAAGTTGTAAAGTTCACTGATGAGAAAGGTGGGAATATGGCTGCTCATAAGGAAATATGGTGTAACTGAAAAATGTGTCTGTGATTGGCATAAACCTAAGATTGCATTATGCACTACAAAAAAAAACAAAAACAAAGCAAATCATGGCTGTAAAGCAAGACGGATTAATATTGAGGATAAATTAGAAAAATATGTCTTGACAAAATGTGCTGGGTGTCGTGGAATGAACTCTGTTGATCTCAGACTCAAGGCAAAGGAAAGTGCAACTGAATTAGGAATTGAAAGTTTTAGTGGAAGTGTGTCATGGTGTTATAGGTTCATGCAAAGAAGGGGACTTAATATAAGACAACACACTACTTGTTGCAATAGATATCATAATTAAAACAAATATAGTTTGAACTAAACTAAAATCAGATATGTAGTGAGCGTGCACACGCGTGTGTGTGAGTGTGTGTGTGCGAGAGAGAGAGAGACTCAGAGAGATGAAAAAACTGTCGTTGTACAAGACCGTTCTTTTATTCAGAGTGGTTTTTATTTGTAGCTTTTGCAAAGAGATAAACGATTGTATTTTGAGTTACCTGACGACTGTGATAATTCTCATGTATTAAGAGCCTACTATATTCCATTATCAAAAAAACACCTCTAAATCAACAATTCATTCTTGTTTTAATTATGATGTACATTGTCACAACAACCACATGGCTATGCTGTGTTATTTACATGGTAATTAAACATGCTTTGTGCTTTGGCTATAATTGAAACCAGATTGAGAGCAAGAATCTACAGAAAAGCTCAAATAAGCGAGGCTGCCATAGGGAAATGAGGCTCTTTTTTAGGGAAATGAAAATCTGTCAATATTCTAGTGAAGCCGTTGTCCATACAAAATTTGTTATAAGGACAAGAGATCATACCCATTACTTTGTATTCAAACTCACCAATAAATATAATAGTGGAGTATATCGTTGAATAGATTAGCAATAAAATGTTAATTATATCCATGTCCAAACAGAACAAACACTAAAAAAATAGTATATGTATATATACGAATTGATTTAACGAAGTCCGTGACTTTCAAACTTATGATATAAAATGACAAGTTTTTATAAGTTACGTTAGTAACTACAGGTAATAAAATGAGCTACAACATGGATGTGCTTTCAATTATAATAAAACAAGCATGGACTGTTTATTCAGCTGTGTCAATTGATAACAGAATATAGCAGTGATTTGTTCAATAGTAAAATCACAAGCATGTTAGCATTGGCAATGCAATTTCATGATTGCCGGGAATATGGAATATCATACAACGATACCATTACTAGTGTAAAATACGAAGCCAAGATATTGAACTGGCCTTATCTTATACTCCGAATCGACTTATATATGGATGAAGGATGGAAAATTGACAAAAATGGTGAATTTGACTTATACTCTGCATCGACTTATAGGCCAGAAAATACGTTTACATGAATTTAATAATGTAGTGTTTCACTACATGAATTTAACACAGTAGTGTTTGACTACATAAGTTTAGTACAGTAGTGTTTGACTTCATGAGTTTAGTACAGTAGTGTTTGACTACATGAGTTTGGTATAGTAGTCTTTGAGTCCAATTATTTGTTTTATATCCATATTATGTACCTTTGTATTTATGTTAATCTCATGTTTCCTGGTCATTAGTGTGAGAGTGTAATACATTTTCATTTTCACTTGCACACGTGTTTATTATATTTTGAAACCCAGTCCAGTCTCAAAGGGTGTCAGCTCAATTATGATACATTGGTAGACATGGATCACAGGTGGGATGTATTACCAGGTAGCCTTTACTGGAATAGGGATTGTAAATATTCAGGAGCACTATTATTGGATGTCCTGTCCATTAATTTGGCTTTTCTTAAACAGATTCAGTCTTTAATAGGTACTATTTTTAACTTACTAGCTAAATTTTCCTTGATTTTGATATTAGACCAAATTCTCTTTTCTAAAGATGTGCCAGCTTTGCTATGTTTTTATCATTTGAATTACCCCATACTTTATTACAGTAGTCTAAATAGGGTTGTATGCAAATGTTATCAAATAGTTTTCTGTGCCTTTCAGGGAGAAAATTTCTTATCCTACTAAGAAGCCATAAACTTGAATTTACTTTTTTTTACTGATATGTTTTATATGTTCAGTCCATGATAGGCTAATGATATTATCTACCAAAACTCCAAGTAGTGTACCATGACAGACCATTTGCAAATTTTTATATTTCCATGTAAGACATAGTTCATCACTATCAAGATTTGTTCCTTTTTGCCATGTTGAGAAAATTAATATTTTAGTTTTATCAGTATTTACCACCATGCCATTGCATGTGCACCAGTTGTCCAGTTTGTTTAGGGTGTCCATAAAGAAATTGTGAGTTCATGCTTTGTGTTTTGGATGTCTAACAATGTTGTGACATCTGCATAGAGATCTGTAGATGATATCGAGTCTCTTAGTAAAATTGGTAGGTCATTAATAAATAAAATAAATAGTAATGGACATAGAATTGATCCTTGTGGTACTCCAATATCTGTTTCAGGTTCAGACAGAACGTTATTTATACAAACATGTGTTTTCTCACTTATGCATGAATTTAACCATCTCAATGTGCTTGCTTTCATTAAATTGGTAGATTTTCAGTTTCTTCAAAAGAATTTCATGATCCACCATGTTAAAAGCTTTCATGAAATCTGCAAATACAGATCCTATTATTTTACCATGGTCAAGTGCTTGAAGCCATTTATCAGTTAGGGAGATCATGGCTTCAGAAGCATCAAGATAAGTTCATTTTACACAAATTCCAACAGAGTTATAATATTCAAAAAAATTACAGTCATTAAGAGCACTAACTCTTCTTTGATAAATCATCTTCTCTTTGATCAAGTACTCAGTGAATTTGTACTGTTTGGAAGTTAAGAGTAAAAGAGGTGATCTCAAATATGTGTTTAGCACATATATAAAACCAATTATTTTTAGTTGCATGTAATACATTTTAACACAAAAATTAAGTTTTATGGTCATTGAAAGCTATGTGTCAAGAAAACTTTTATAAAAAATCATTACCAGGTATGAGTTTGTGGATGTATCTACACACGAACTAATCATCAAACCTAAACAACATTTTATGGTGCAAGTAATACATTTTTCCTATGCACTTCAGACTTAAAAAAAACTATTTTGTCTCTTGCAAATGACATCAATTTCACTTTTAGCAAAATAAGCCATTTCTTTCAAGCAATATTGTTTCAACTGTAATTACAAATTAGTCCAATGATTTTGCAAACATGTTTTAAAAACATTAAAAAAAAATTAATAAAAGTAGACTAATGATGAACTAGTGAACTTTTCCAATACTGAGTAAAACTTTGTGCATTTTCTTTGAACAGACAAAAATTATGAACAATTCTGCTGATTTCATAATCAATTCTATAATGTACACATAAATAACAGTTAAATTTACTTCCCACAAAGAGTAAAACTGTGGCAACTAAAAAAAATCAATCATTCAAGTATTCTGCATCACTCAAATGACTGTGACAGTTCTGGCATAAAACCTCTTGCCTGAAAACTTTAAAACAACTGAAAACTGAACAGAAATTAAGGGTCTACATCACATCCATTTTTAACAATTTAAATGCATCTGAAAACAAGAGTCAAATGGACAGATTCTCTACTATCCAAAATATATTTCTAAGAATTCAAGTCTATTTCTTCATTTTAACTGATGAATGTTGAAACCATCTGTGATATTCTTAAGCAATAAGATTTTTAAATTAGCCATATCGGACATAATCAGCACCATTTCCATTTAGGGAAAACCATGCACCATTAGAAGATCTTTGGTGAAAACCAAACGTTAATAAGATAATGCAATTTTGGAGAATGGAGAAAAAACTATCAATATGCTCATTGTGGCAGCTATATCTGAGGTCTGATTGGCTCTGCCTTCATTCATGATTACTCTATTCGTGAAAATCCCATGTCAAGATGTTTTTCTAAAGGAACACCAAAAAACCTGATTTTTAAAATGGCTGCAATAGTAGTAAAAGTCTATGAAGTCTTCTTTTAAAAAACCAGTATTGATACAACTTTAAATCTAAGTAAGACAATAGTGACAAGACTTTTAAGCTGGCAACTGTGGTGAACATATTGAATTTCAGATTGGTACAAACTGTTTTTAAAGAGCAACTAGACACGATAAGAAGTCTTCTGGTTAAAACTAAAAGATGGTAAGACTTTACATTGAAACTAAGCAGCACTAAAAAGATTATTAAGATGACTGACATAATGGCTATATTCAACATCAGATTGACATAATTTCATTTAGGACCAACTAAACAGAATTTGAAGTTTTTAAGGGAAAACCTAACATAATATGACAATCAATTCAAGAGAAGTAACGGTAATTAAATTTTCAAGCTGGCCATTGTGATGGCCATACTGGAAGTCTGAGTGGCAATTATTTTTATTTAACAGCATCTACACATCAAAAGATGTCTGCTAGTGAAAACCGATTTGACTTTCCAATTAGAAAGTGCAACGCTAATAAGATGTTCAAAATGGGCTGTTGTGGCAGCTATGTTAAAAGTCAGATAAACACCATTTTCATTTATAGAGATGCTGCGAGGATTTTATAAAAAAAAAAGAAAGCTACCTCTTTGTCACAGGGAGGGGGGAGGAAGAAAAACATGATGCGAGGTTCATGATAGAATGCTAGTTACAAGGCCCAATGTGCAAATCAAATTTAGTTTAACAACCATTCTAGTCAAGCTGAAGAAAACAGATGTGTAAACAGTTACCGATCTGAAGAAAAAAAATTTGTAAGAAGCATATTGATACCTCTAATGATGTGACTTATGTAATGGCAAGGGAGAACAATTTCTCAATTTCTCCTTTGAATACGTTCCCCGATCACATTACTTTAGGGATATTAGCCTGCAACCTCGCGAATCCAGCCCTACCAAAAGACGAAAATTCGTCTTTCCTGTCTATGTCATATAGACAAAGGGCAATAACTCTTGCCCCTTACCTCCCCTTGCTACCCGCTAGGTGTCGCTTCTTTAGTTTTTTTGCTTCGCTGTACGTGAAAACACGTACAATTAGACCTCCAATGAATCCAAGCCATCTTAGTGTAAATTTTGACCATCCGAAGTTAAATTTGGAATTACTGTGTTGGATAATCATTCCTCTACAGGTTGTATACATTATTTTACAATATTTTCCAATTTGAGTGACTTTGTCACCTTTTCTAGACTTCGGACCAGGTTGCAACGTGGTCAAAAAGCACGCTTATGGCGGTACTAGCATGTAATACATGTAGCACTCAATAATTTCGCTTATTCCGTATGTAACGTTTACGATATTAGCGACTAATAACGTGCTGCATTGATAATTTGTGCTTTATTTATCTTCTTTGACGTTTCAGTAGACTTCAAAAAAGTCTTTGAACGACCAAGTTGCGACTATTTAATGGCGGACTTCGTGTTGTAGTCACGAGTTCACGCGACACTTAATCATTTCACTTCCTCCGTTAGTTACGGTTATGGAATAGCGACTTAATAGCGTGCTGAATTGTTAATTTGTGCTTTGTTTATCTTCTTTTCCATTTCAGTAGACTTCGTCTCTAAACGACCAGTTGTGACTATTTAATGGCAGAATTCGTGTTGTAGTCACGAGTTCACGCGACACTAAATCATTTCGCTTTCTCCGTTAGTTACGGTTATGGTAGTAGCGACTTAATAGCGTGCTGAATTGCTAAATGTGCTTTGTTTATCATCTTTTTCATTTCAGTAGACTTCGTCTTGAACGACCCATTGCAACACGCTCACGGCGATAACTAGTGTGGTCATTAAGAGTTAACATGGCACGGAATAATTTGACTACTCCGTTAGTAACGGTTATAGTATTATCGAATTAATAATATGCTGAATTTTTTAATTTGTGCTTTGTTCTCTTCTTTTGTCGTTTCAGTAGCAAAGTCGACAACGAAAGCATGAATGGCAAAATGGGTGTTGGCAATGTGGAAATGGAGGAAATTATGTTGACATGGTTTAGGCTGCCCAGTGGGTGTAAATTTCACCGCAGGTCCGTGCATGGTTTTCGGGCCTGTAAGTCCAGACGCATGGAGTCTATGCTGGATCAATTGGATCCATTTTATTATGCACTTTCGCCGTCAGTTCAGCCGGCACTTCAGCAGGCACCAACCGGCACTAGCCGTACATCCGGCACCGTCCATTCAGTCCAAATGGCACCGGACGGCCAGCCGACCTTCCAGCCCAAATGGCAACGGACGGCCAGCCGACCTTCCAGCTTGCATCAACAGGCACCGGCCGTTCAGCCCAAATGGCACCGGCTGGCCAGCCGACCTTCCAGCCTGCATCAACAGGCACCGGCCGTCCACCCGGCAACGACCGTTCAGCCCAAATGGCACCGGTCGTCCAGCCGACCTTCCAGCCGGCATCAACCGGCACCGGCTGTCCATCCGGCAACGACCGTTCAGCCCAAATGGCACCGGTCGTCCAGCCGACCTTCCAGCCGGCATCAACCGGCACCGGCCGTCCATCCGGCAATGACCATTCAGCCCAAATGGCACCGGTCGTCCAGCCAACCTTCCAGCTGGCATCAACCTGCACCGGCCGTCCATCCGGCAACGACCGTTCAGCCCAAATGGCACCGGTCTTCCAGCCGGCATCAACCTGCACCGGCTGTACATCTGATTTACGGAGATTATAGTGATGTACCCATCAGTCAATCTGTACTACTGGTTACATATCACTACCATGAGAGAGATGTTATAGATGAATCTCCGTCCAATCAGACCATTCGAGAGGCAGGTGCCGGTCATAGCCGGACCTTCGCCGACATTCCGGCCGACCATATACCAGACAAATCAGTCGGTATTGCTGGTGTACACCTCCCGTCACGTCAAATACGTGACGGTGTGATTTTAAAACAAGGGAGAATTAGTGACATTATCAGAGATGACGGAATTGAGTTATCTATGCCACTTGGTATGCGCTACCCAGATATGGCAGCTTTACCAGAACAGGACTTTCAGGCCGACCATTCGCCAGTTCAATCAGCCGTTAGTGCCAGCCGTCCATATGTTCACGGCTTCTCCACAAGGGAGATTTAGTGAAAGCGTCAATTATGACAGAATTGCGTCATCTAGGTCACCTGGTATTCTGTACAGATATGCAAGCTGTACCAGAACCAACATTCCCTCTGGGCGAATGGTAGATGGGCGCGCATTGCTGGCCGCACTACACAAGCATTATGGAGATTTATATTAAAAATGATGACAATTCCGCTGCGAATGGATGCTTGAGTTGACCAGAACACGACTCAGCACACAGTGAGTCTGATGAAACACTTTCAGCCGTCCACAGATCAGGTCATGGACCGGACTGAGCTTAGCGCCACGGCCGCAGAATAAAAGATTTATAGGTTGTTGGGAACTTCAGAATGCCCAAAACCTCCTACTGCCACTCAAGACTACACAATTCAGGCACCTGTAGATCTTGAATGAGGAGGAAGAGACAATGTCCTTCCTGCTTCTTGCCAGTCGGGAAAAAAAAAAAAAAAAAAATTCAGGAAGTTAACTTCCAGCAACGTTCTAGTGTAGCTGGTACGAAAACTCCATCAGACGCCTTCAGCACTGATCTGAAATGCCACGTCAAAGCTAGTCCGAAACGTAGTCAATACGTCTTCATTGTTAGCCATTTTTTATTCCAACTCCCTAGGCAAATCCAGCCATGACCACGCTTGTGAAGTGAAGGCCTGGATTGCTAGAGTTGTTAACAGGGCAGCTCACAATTCTATGACCAATGTGTTGACTGCTTCTGCCAACTTCGACCTGATACGACGTGACGTCTGTAGGTGGTCCACGTCGCGCAGGCCCCATCGTACTCGGATTTTACGGATGTCTCAGTTTGGGACACCTTTACACTTTGGGGGAAAATTGAAAAAGTTTGGAGGCAGGCAGCTCAGGAACTGCCCCTCCAACTCGTCGCCCAACTTTCGCAGGCGTTTCGAAACAATCATCCCCTGACACAGCGGAGGGATGATGGGCGGACCGGGGAAAAGGGATCCTTATAATCAAATGTGTAATATAGATCCCAACCCAATGCTGGGAGTCAACAGTCTAATCAAGCTAGACGGCAACCATACAGAGACGGCAAGAACCAAAGTTTCTCCGCCTTCACGCCTCCTAACTCTAGACGTTGACATACCCTGCCCACCGCCAGCGGACTGCCTACCTGTGGGCAGCCGCCACCTGCAATTTCAGGACCACTGGACCACTTTATTACCTTAAAACATTTGGGTGATTCAGGTCATTTCGGAGGGACTTTGGACTTCATTTATCCATCCCCTCCTCTGTCCTCCTCTCCCCTCTTCATGGATGTATCGTCAGACCGGGAGAAGGATGCCGTTATATATATATATTTATATCTTAATAAACCTGCAATAGCTGGGGTTTTATTCATAGCTGTTTCTTATCCAGAGGCCGTTCATCGACCTGAGCCGCCTCAACCACCCTAATGTGGCGATGGCGTGATCAAACCATCCGACGGGTATGCTGTCAGTCTAGATATGACCGACGCACATTTCACGTCCCTATCCAACGAGTAGCGGACATTTCTCTGTTGTGCTTGTCGGGACTCGGTTTATCAGTTCCAGGTCATACCTTTTGGCCTCAACTTAAGCCCTTGGGCTAGTACCAAGGTTATGGATTACGTCGTCACCCTGTTCCGCTCGACTTCATCTATGGCGTCGGCAGTATATTTGGACGACATCCTCCAGAAACATGTCAAGTTCTACTCTGCTCAAAGGCAGAAACGATCTTATATCACTTTACATCATATAGGCTTTCTCGTGAACTGGATAAAGTCTGATCTCTGTCCAATCCGGATTTTTGGTCCATCTGGGTGTGGAGTTTCTCCCGATCTGAATCTGGTAAGGCTTCCTCGAGTTTGCGATCATCCAGATAATTGCACTCATAGAGTCCATTTCCAACAGGATGCGCATTTAGCAAGAGAGTTGCAGATCCTCGGATTATTCAATGTGGCAGCAGACTTGATTCCGCTCAGCCGTCCTTTTATGCGCCCTTTACAAAGGACGTTGCTAGGGTAATTTCGCCCCTTTCAAGTCCCAATGTCATGCTCACGCCAGAGATACGATCATTCTTGAGTCAGTGGCACAACCCCTGTGGGCTGTCCACAGGGATTACTCTGGAGATACCCCAAGCGGGGATAACGGTATGTTCCGCCACTAGTACCTACGTTGGGGTGCCCACCTGTTGCCGGACTTCGATACTGTCAGCGGCACGTGGGTGCCAGGGGCGAGCCCTTTCCACATCAACCTTTTAGAAATAACGGCTGTCATCAATGCCTTTCATTTCGGGCAGGATCAACTCTTATTACAAACTGCCCTCATTATGTCAGACAACTTTGTGGTGCTGCCTTGCCTCAAAACATGGGGACACCAATCACCAGACCTGTGCAATCTGAGCTGGCAGTTTCTACATTGGTTCGACAATCTCCACCTCAATGTACAATTCCGACACATTCTTGGCAGACTCAATGTCTTGGCTGACACTCTATCTAGTCATTCACACAGAATGGTCACTCCATCAATCGGACTTTCTTCCAATTGACACACTTTGGGGACGTCCGATTATTGATCTTTTGCAACAAGGTGGAATCGCAAGTTGTCCACCTTTCATCTCACAGGTTCCAGACCCAGAAGCTTGGGTCGTGGATGCTCGATCAATCAGCTGGGAAGGGTTGTGGTCTTTCTCCTACCCTCCCACGGTCTTGGTACTGAAATTAATCCAGAAGTTAAGGGGTCAGAACTGTCAGATGGTTCTGATTGCCCCTCTCAGATGGAACAACTCCTGGGTCTCCGATCTACTCAATCTAGGCGATAGATCTACCCAGGAAGATTACAGTCAGCACAAGTATTTGCAAGCAACCGCGGCCAGGGGTGTTCCACCCCTGTCCGGACCGTCTTTATGTTCAAGCTTGGCTCTTGTCCAGACAGCCTTGCAAGGCAAACAATTTAAATCTTTGATTGCGGAGAGAATCTCGTGAGCAAGAAGGCCCTCTACTCTGAAGGTTTACGAGGGCAAGTGGAATGTTTTCAGGGACTGGTACCATATCATTCACATTGTTCCTCTGAGTGTCACAATCCCTCAACTGGCCAACTTTTCTCTGGCTTTTCGAGGAGAAACAGCTGGCTCCAGTTATTATCAAATGCTACCGCTCCATGATATCAGACACATTCCGCCATTCTGGTACATGTGCTATCAGCCATGACAAAGATTTGTCAGATCTTTTAGACACTTTAAAAATTCAATCGACTTATATCCCTCACCCCGTTTCCAAATGGAATCTGTCCTGGGTTTTAACATGACTCAATTCAGACAGTATTGAGTCTTTAACCCACGATTAGTTAAAGCTACTATCATACAAATTGGGTTTCTTGATAGTCTTAGCTTCAGCATGCAGGGTGAGTGAGTTACATGTCCTTTCTAGTGACCCAAACTCTCTTCCGTTCCGATCAGAGGGTTTGATGGTCCTCTTGACGCAGCCAGGCTTCGTAGTCCAAAATAGATTACCATACATTGGCGATCAACGAGTCGTCATTAGCTCGCTTTCTTTATAGATAAGTCAGGATAAACAGCCATGTAAGATCCTGTTTGTGCACTCTAGCACCATTTCAATGCATAGAGGTGAGTCAGGTCACATACAAGCACCTCTTTCTTCTGGTGATAGCTGGGACATGAGATATCACCATTCAAGCCCCTGCTTCATGGCTGAAGTGGGTTATACGCTCGGCGTACTCTGAGGATTCGCAAATCAGTCACCTTATAGAAGCTGTTGGCTGACATGCAGAGTCAACCTTCTACAGTTTTATCTTCAAGTTTGTACTCGCAGAAGCAAACATTAATTCTAGTAGGTCCGGTGTTGGCAGCCCAGACGCCCACCAGACCCATATGCAACAATCAGCACAGCCTATTAGCTTCGCTGGATTCGCCAGATAAATTTTCGTAGGTAAGAAGATTTCAATAACTATCTTCTTAACCATTCACATGGGGAATCCAGCCATCATTCCTTAGAGGATACCCGGGGTGGAGGTCGGATGCTCCGCATTCCCTCCTCCTATTACTTATCCTCCTAAAGTAATGTGATCGGGGAACGTATTCAAAGGAGAAAGCAAATTTTTTAGTAAATTATGTTTCTCCGAGAATACTTACCCGATCACATTACTAAGAAACCCTCCCAACCACCCCGCCATGCGAGCATCCTCGTGTTTTATATACCGCTCAGCTTAAAAACTAAAGAAGCGACACCTAGCGGGTAGCAAGGGGAGGTAAGGGGCAAGAGTTATTGCCCTTTGTCTATATGACATAGACAGGAAAGACGAATTTTCGTCTTTTGGTAGGGCTGGATTCGCGAGGTAGCAGGCTAATATCCCTAAAGTAATGTGATCGGGTAAGTATTCTCGGAGAAACATAATTTACTAAAAAATTTGCTTTAACTCAATATTGTTTACTCCACAAAGCACATTTTTATATGAGATACTTTATACTAATTTGCAGGAGTTCTCATGCATCACTGCTCTCCAAGTGCATCAATTTGTACAAATATTTATCATTTTGCACAATCATTCACTCCGGCAGCATCTCAGCATGTAGGAACATGTAGACCTAGATTTTATGTATTAATAAACCTTCAAGGCACTCCTCTAAGTAATTGAGTAGGTGTATAATGGATGAACATTGGACAAAGACTGTTCTGGTGAATGACCAGTTGAGCTAAATATAAAAAGGTGAGCATCTACAACGAATATATGGTTTATTACTACCTGTCTCTGAAGATCTTGAATCTTTTTGGCATCAGCAGCTCTCTCCCGAGCTCTAATTTTACTTTCCTCCATCCTTTTTCCAGTCTGAAGAAAAATACAATTCACTGTGAATATATCATCAGTATTCTCAAAATTTCAGAATACATGTAGTATCAAATATCACTTAATTGCCAGAATAATATTTTACCAAAATTATTATTCCTAAACTACAAAATTGAAAATCTACATACATTTCAGAAAGAAAAACTTTAAGTATGAAACACCGAAAGAAAACTTAACTTCCTCATAAGTGTGTGTTATTTAGATTTTAAAATGTATCCTTAAGTTTTAGTCCTATTGCTAATATGTCTGCAGTGTGGCTGTTTAAAGTGATGTCAAACACTGAGACATCATGCCACAGATAAGTGGTCACACCTCATCACATTATACTGACACCTGGCTGACCAGTTATAACACTAACCTCTTAATACTAAGCACCAAGTAAGTACTATTTTTATAGGTTTTTGGTATGATTCAGCCAGTGACTTCCTGCATCCAAGACAGATGCTATAACCACTTAGGCCACTGAAGTAGTTTATTTCTTCAATAGCCTATGGAATATAATAAATATCAGACTCATTCAATGCACACTGAAGTAGTTTATTTCTTCAATAGCCTATGGAATATAATAAATATCAGACTCATTCAATGTGCACTGAAGTAGTTTATTTCTTCAATAGCCTATGGAATATAATAAATATCAGACTCATTCAATGCACACTGATGTAGTTTATTTCTTCAATAGCCTATGGAATATAATAAATATCAGACTCATTCAATGCACACTGAAGTAGTTTATTTCTTCAATAGCCTATGGAATATAATAAATATCAGACTCATTCAATGCACAATATTGAAAAATCAAAATAATTTCCCAGCAAATTCTCTGTATCATCAGGCATATGTAATGACCTGCAGTTATTTCATAATAATAATAATAATCTGAAGGTGATTTGTACCGTAAACCTATGTTTGTTATTATTTATGTGCATTTAGTATATTGGTGTTACATATTCAATATAGTCATACATGTATACAACATCCATATACATTTTCTTCTGTTTTACAACATATTACAACAAGTTGTTAGTGAGAAGTATGCAAGTTGTGTGCATTGCACGTGTGTAACATGCAACCATTGATTAGATTCACTGTTCACTCCTCCAATGACTCTACAGGATTTTAACTTCAACAATTATGGGTGCAATATGCTACTCAGTACTTTGTAAATTGCATCAATGAAAATAACTATTGTGCATCAGAATACTAAATGGCACTGATATTTAAATATTTACACAGAGTTTTATAACTATTCTGCACCTTATCATTTCATGAATTGTCCTTGTGTAATTAACTAGTTTAATTTTAAATAATTATATATTTTGTGTGTATATCTTGTTGGTCTTTTTCTTCTTTTTCTTGTGATTCATTTAGTCGTCATCACATCTGATTAAATTCCACAGCGACATAACTTGTTATTTATCCCATGTACCTGCTATAAGTATTACAGTATAAAACACATAGCCTATGTCATTACAATATCTTTGCTTAGATAACAATTTGAATGTGTGTGTGTGCAAATTCAACACAAATCTAATTTGTATCCTAATTCTTTGGACACCTGACCTAGGTGAAAAGAAGTTTCACAGAAGTTTAACCATAAGTCCTGAGAAATGAAAAAACTAATTTATAATGTCCCAATATATAGCGCAAAAACTGTACTGAAAAAAATATAATCTTTCTAAAAACCATAAACATTATACATTTTTACCCAAAATATTACTAGATTAGCATTGTCTTAAAGACTTCTATCTAACAGACATTCAACCATGTTATTATAATCAATTTACAAACAGGATTGTCTTCTTCCAAAGCCTCTTTAATATGGTATACACAAAATTCTTGATGTCAAATAACACAATGCCTTGATATGTTTTTTTTCATGGGTTGGGGGTGTAGACTAATTTTAATGAAGTAATAATTACCTCATGCTTTCTCTCCCCTGTATAATGAGAATTCATTCTCCCACTGGGTGACTTTCTAGAAAGTTCAAATGTTTAACTCAATGACCCTGGTTCATACACATGTATCATCTTGTTTTATCAGGAAGCAGCCAATAACTAATGGGACATCATTACATGAGCATGAGGAGGGAGTCTGGCAACAGGTGAGTATTAATCATTATTCCCTCCCAAACTACTTATTAATATCAGTAATAAATAACCCTTGCTACCGCATACCTGAATTGCATGTTTGGTGGGAGGCTAATAATCTGTCAGCTGGTGAAAATAAAAGGAATACTTAACCTTACTGCAAAAGTGTAACTAGTGCTTGATACTATCTGCAAGGGCCACTTTTGATCAGTCCCAAAGAAAATATGCTTTTAATTTGTTGAGCCAACAAATGATGGTAAAATGTGTAGATGTTCATCTTCTAAATGGCATTATCATCACACCCTCCCGAGTTAAATAGGCCCAGAAGGCAGCAATAATCGAAATTAATGAGATATAATCTTGATCAATGAAAGGTCCCTCTCATATGAGAGACTGAAGTGAAGTAAAAATTGTGTTAATGTTAATTCTCTCTCTCTCTCTCTCTCTCTCTCTCTCTCTCTCTCTCTCTCTCTCTCTCTCTTGATCTCTTGATCTCTTTATCTCTTGATCTCTCTCTTGATAGTTATGGAAATCCACCTTGAAATGGTGGAAGACAAAATATCAGCCATGCCATTAATCAGTGGAAAAAGACACTTCTTACACAATCTTCTCACTTAAGAAATTGCTAAATAAAAATATAAAGCTGTTTCTTTGGCAATGGCAAGAAGCTTGACCCTTCATCTTGTAGACACTAAGGAGACCAGTAATACAGTGGTGGTAAGGTTCTCAAAAGAAGATTCACCCAAAAGTTCATGGGTGGATTTAGTTAGAGACCACATGACACTTAGAGATTCCACCTTGACATTAATGAGCGAGACAATAATCTTTGCAGCTTGAAATACCTGAATGGGTGTAACTCAGAACCAATGGCTGGGACTTTAAAAAAATTGAGTGTTGAATAATAATGCCACATATCTCTTGATCGCAGAAACAAAACATTGTCTCTCTTCCAAAAAGGAAAAGAAATTCAGCAAATACTCACAGAGAGAGAGAGAGAGAGAGAGAGAGAGAGAGAGAGAAAGAGAGAGAGAGAATGAGAATTAACACATTTTGTACTTCACTAATAGCAAAAGATTCTCAATGATGCACTTTTCTTGAAAACTTGACAGAGATTTGAGAAGACATGAAGGATAGAATCTGTGGGCTGTTTTTAAGGAAAATGACTGCTGCATCTAAAGGTCCCTCCTCTGGGGTAACATACTGTGCTGGTCTGCCAGCAGGTAAGGAAGATTGTCAAAGCAGAATCATTTAGGCTAACAGGAGGCTACATACCTGCCATAATACATCATGTCACCGTAAATAACAAGATTTGTTTTACTCCCAATTGCTCTGTCACAGCCGTGTTTTAAAAGAAAATGACTCTTGATAATCTTCAACAACAACAAAATCTTAAAAATGACCACCTCATTATATGCCCCTAACATGTAGTATGTAGGAACAATAAATTGTCCTGCTTAAAGCCTAACAAACTTCTGGCACTTGCTAAACCTCTGGGAAAGCTCCATTACCATAGCTGAGTGAGGGAGTAACAGAGATCTGGGTGAAAGGTGGTCTTTGAAAATCTCTCCCAGAATTTCAGAGTAAGAGATGATGAGCTCTGTTCTGCCTATTTGAAGATAGCCAAGTCCAATACAGAGCCCATGGCTACTGCACTAGGGACCAATTGTAGAGTGTCACTGAAAGATGTTTGATTCATATGTATAGATTATGGGGTTTAACATCCCCAAAGCTGTAATGTCCTGGTCAACTGTTGGGGTGTCCAAATGAAAAGCTGGTGAATGGCAATAATAGAACTGCCCATGAAAACTTGATGGAAGGTGTTTTTGTGATTAAACAAGATGGCTGATGCTGGGGTCTAGCAATTGATGATGTGAACAATTCATAATGTCTCTGATTCTGCCTGGCTGCATAAATTATTTGATGCTGGATTGTTCCTTACTGTGATAAGATCAACTGATGCTGGAACTCTAGTCCAGATGGTTAATAAGGCAGGAGATGGAGGACAAAATTCCTGAGGTCAAAGGTGGAAAACGTGTTCAATGAAAGCTCCAAAGGCTGAGTCTTTCCATGACATAGTGAAATCAAGAAATAATGAAGGAACCCAAGAGCAAGCATTGCCATCTTTGCTTGCATGAAGTGAGGCTGGTGTCTCTTGACTTGCCTAAGAAGGAGCTGCTGAAAAGTTTCAAGATATGCCACTACAAAACACATGGAGTGCCCTGAAGGTGAAACAGTGATTTCCAATTGGTCACTGATTCAAGAGTCCCTTCTACTGACAAAGGGTTGACAAAACTGAGAGGTGGCATCTAAGTTCAGCATCATAATGGAGAGTGCTGTAAGGCCATATATGGGTAATTCTTCTTGGAAAATACTGTGTTGACATAGTAGGCCTAGGCCGAACAAATTGGACATGTCTGTTGGGAGGATGTTATCAGAGTCATAATGATGGGACAGTTTATGGGATGTTTGATCCACGTAACTAGTCTCAAATCATTTGAGCAAGAGGATACTTGCTCATTCTCTGTTTATCATCAAGAGCTGTAGATTAAGGTATCACAAGCAAAAAGGAGGCTTGTAATAAAGGTGCCAGGACTGTCTCTGATTATGTAGATTTCCAGTGTTTTGTAACTTGTACGTCCTTTCTTGATTCAGATCCCTCATTCTCCCAAATTCCTGCAATGAGGTCATGTCAGCATGTAGGCTAATAGTGTTTTCGCCCTTAATCATGTGTTTATGTACTTTGCACATGGTCTAATCTGTAGGACAAATAAGAACAGAACATCTAAACTGTTGTTTCTCTGCACCTGTCTCTTGTTTTCAAACACAAAATGCAGACCTATGCCTTATAGAATTACTTAGAAAACAGCAAATTAATTTAATAAAGCTATGAAGCAGCCAGGTAAAAACAAAATAACAAAAATAATTCATCATACTACCTGTATGAGGTTCAAGGCCAACAAGTCCAAATAGATGTTACAAAGTGTGGAGTCCAGATGCTAAATGTATTAGAAGTGAAAACTCACCGGTATGTAGCCAACCATTGTGGAATTATACATATATTGAGAGTTTCAATAGGTCTTAGAGACTTGCATGAACATAAATGAAAAGTAAAGCCTGAACTTATTGTAAAGTCACATAGGCTAGTACAACTAAATCTGTAAAGACAACAAATTGTAGTAAAATTGTAAAGGCTGAACTTTGTTGATACAGAAAAAATAAACAGTTGGAAATAATGATGGAGTATACTTTCATTGTGACATGACAACTCCTCCAACATGTATCTGAGTTGATTGGGACTGCAAGGACTTTCATGGCGACAGCATGCTTCTAGACAATGAATGGAGGTTGCAACTGGGATATTCATGGCTTTTCATGCCAGTCCCTACACAAGGAGATCATTCTGCTCAACCACATCCTAGGTAGGTAAGTAATATCTAGCTGATATGCAATGTAGTAGCAGTTATTGCAATCTCATAACTTTTTCTATAATTCCATAAGTCTTTGATTTAAAGGTTGTTTCAATAAGACTTATGGTGGAATCATAAGGGGTGGCAGGTCTGGCACAAATGTGCAGAAAATGTGAATAGTGGGGGACCATAATCAGATTTCATTTAGTTTTTCATACAATATAAATACCTTAAGGCCAGAGTGCACTAAAAATAAATGAAAGCGGGAAGAAACCCAGTTAAACACTGTTATGAGGACCAACACATTTAAGAGCGATATGGTGTTCATTATGTTGTAATTAAAAAAATAGTGGATTGGAATACGTAAATTCCAAAACAACTTAATATTTTTCTTGCCACTGAACTGAGATTGATGTTAAAAAAAAGAAAAAACTTGAGCAAGCATTCTGTGTATTTGTAAAATTAGTGAAATTAAAGTCAAATTTGTTGGAGAAAACATGTTTGATTTGATCACATGAAACTGAAAAATGCTGTATGTTGCCCTGAAGTAGCTAGATATCAGATGTTATGATCTGGAAAAAATTTCATTCATGGTAAAAAATGAGTTTAGCATCAATAAACTATACATTTAAAGATCAATGTAACATGATCAATGAGTTTAGCATCAATACATTTAAAGATCAATGTAACATAATCAATTTGTGAAGAAACAAAATAGGATCACATTGTGTTAACACTATAAAAAAAATTACTGTCATTTTTGAAGAAAAAAAACAACAAATTGAACTCATAAACATAAATTAATTCACAATACATAAGGCATAAAATAATGGCTGTTGTTGTTTTAGTAGTTCCATACTTCAGTCTGTAGTTCCTCGATCCTCATCTTAAGCTTATGAATTTCATCCCCCTTAAGCCGAAGATTTTTAGCTCCTTCATCCAACAGTTCTTGGTTCTCCATGTACCACTTTAACTTCTTCTTAAGCTTCCCAATCTCCTCTTCATACTTCTTCTCCAGGTCCTGGAAGGTTATTATAGATCAAGAATAAAAGGTTTTAATCGTCACAAAGAAAAGCAAAGACCACAGAAAAACATGAACTTTGCCAAAATTAAATACAAGATTTTGGACAGCAATAATGGTTCATATAATATGTATTATCTTTGTGAAGATTTGGTTCAAGTGTGACTGATACTGAATGTATATGATTCAGCAACAACATGAAAAACCGACTCTATGGACTTAACCCTTTACCTTATGTAAGAGCCTTTGGATGCCTCTAACCCATAGCAATAATAATTTCTTCATGGAACCATCATCAGGTAGGTTTTTTTAAGCATCAGCAAAATTTCTATGTATATTGCCAATAACTCATATTCACATTCTCTATTCAGTACCAGGCCACCATAATCTTCACTGATTCCCAGCTCAGTTCGGCTGCTGGTGATTTCTTCTCTTTCTATAACATTTTTTAATGTTTTTGCCACGATACCATGTCCATCTGATGGCTTCTATGTTCCTGTCAATCGGTCTCTAAAATCAATGGGTGAAATTTTATAATAAACAAAATTTTGTTTAATATGCTCTAGTTGTTATTGTTATTATTCATACCGTGGCCTCCTCAGATTTCATTATCTTGGCCTCTTTCAGTTTCTTCTCGAGGTCTTCCCTCTCAGTAACAAGTTTTTCTATATGCTTCTCCAGCTCGACCTTGGACTGAACCAGAATATTCATCTCTCTTTTAAGATTATTCATAGAAATCTGCAGAAAAAAATGAAAACCATTCAAGTAGCTGTACTTTATTCCAACATATAATTTAAAAAGTCAACCGTGATCACAAATGTTCAAATTTTCATTCTTTTCAAGCAATATGAAGTTCAATTAGTTTTCAAATTATGGATAAATAAATGACTAAAAGTTGGTATAATAACCCTTGCAATAAGAACATATCTAAAAAAAAAAAAAAGCTAAATAAACAGAGCCTCTAAAAATGCTCCTTGTAGACAAAGAAAACAATTTAAGAAGACAGCAGATTGACAAGACAAGTGTATTCTGTATCACTTCATTATTTATTCCAGATAGAGTCTGTGTATTAACTTAAATGATGTTTATATAGACAAAGGTATATAGAAGCAGATGACAATTTCAAACTGTACCTTAGTTTCCCTCAGCTCTGCCTCCAACTTAACTACAAGATCAACTCCAGCAAACCTAGCATCTCCTACAGCCATTTTTTGTTGGGCATCCAGGCCAGTTATCACCACTTTATCTCTCATTTCCTCAGCTTTCTTTTCTAACTCTGTCCTGCCAAACCAAAATTATTTTCAACTCTTATGCCTCATGCAAATTGACAGTAATATTATAAAGAGGAATAAAAACTTTACAGTCAGGGAAGAAAGGGGCAAATATTGCATCCCTACCTTACACATCGCTTACATCAACTGTTTATATTTGACTATTTATTTAGTATTAACAGGTTAGGGAAAAAGACAATGAAAAATGATGGCACTCGGATTGAAATTACCTAATATTTAATGCGCATTTATTTTGATATTGGACATTAAAAAGAAGAAAAGTGAATGAGCAAGGTTCAGTTCAAGCCTGAAGCATTCAACCAACAAGTATAATCTGTAGCTAGACTTTGCACAGAATACAATACACTTGGAACTTGTATTTCAAATGACAATTTAAAATACCTGAGACTGGTCATCTCTGATAAAAGTTTCTGATTTTCTTTGAACATCCTCTCCTCTGTCTGCTTGCTTTGTTTCTTTATATTCTTCATTTCATCATATAATCTCTTATTCTCCTGCTGGTAACCTGCCAGAAGGGTTTCTTGTTCTTTGAGCTCTTTCTCAAGAAGGGCCATCTGGTCCTTATTGACTCCTTCAAGGGTCTCACCATTCAGTACTTTCTTCTTGATAGTGTCCTGATCACTTACCTCCACCTATAAGATATAATATTTCAAAGAAATTAGAACCAACTTTGAAAAATCTCTACTACATTAACATTTACAACTTTTGAAGAATAAGAAAACGGACATAAAATCTGCTCCTAAAGGGTAATATTTCCATCAAGAAGAACTGCAGTCCACTTCTTGCAATAACTTTTAAGAGATGTTTAGAATAATTTTTAATAAAGCTACAACTTGAAGTTCTGAATATAATGAAAAATATGGAAGTCAATCTGTAAGTTGACAAATAGCTTAAGACACCATGTAGACCACCAGCTGTACAATGATAGTTGTGCTATTGCCTTCTCAAGTTAAAAATGGATACCATACCTTTTGGCTTGTGTTAGCTACAAAAGTGGTATTTAGTGACCTGCTTGCAAAGGTGTATGTCAGACAGAAGTGGTCTCAAATGAAATATGGGATTGGTGCTAAATTCCAGCAGTTGTCAGTTACTACTGTAGGGGATTTGCATGCTTTTGCACAGATGCATGTAACTTAAGGAAGGTTTTGATATGGTGTACATGCATTATATTTGGGTAAGTATTATGAAAGAAAAATATTTACTTCAAAAATCAAATTATTAAGTAAATTATGTTACTCCAAGAATATTTGCCCTCTCACATTACCTTAGAGAATGTTATCCTGCTACCTCGCAAATCCAGCTCTACAAAAAGACAAAAATGAATCTTGCTTACACTTGAAGAAAGAAGCGTTTGCGCATGTTACAACATCTCTCTGTGTGCTTCAAGTTAGTGCTTGAAAGAGTGAACAGAATTTCCACCTGGCTATGGAAGAGAGCAAGTAATTGATGACTGTTGACCACTAACTGACAGTAACATATGTTGGACTAAAGAGTGTGATGTCATGAGAACCATCAAACCCTCCGCTTCCAAACTGAAGACAATTCATGGTGACATAAAGGGGCATGCAGCTTTCTTACCCTGCATGCAGCAGTTAAAGCTATCAGCAAGCAAGATCTGTATGATAGTGACTTAAGCAATGTTAGTCTAGAAGTTCAAAGGGATTCCTATCTAGCCATGTTAAAACTGAACATACATATGAATCTCTACTACATTCTTGTCAAGTGCCAGCAGATCTATTCTGAAGGTGTCTGTTGCCATAAGTCGGTAACTTTCTCCTCAGTGAGATTTACCAAGTCCTTTGAGCTGCAATAAGAGTGAGGACATTCTGAAGTAGCCAATACCCAAAAAAGAAATTTTCCTTTACAGAAACTTGAAAGCAAAGTTCAGTCCATTCCATTTTTGGATTTGAAGGAGTTCCATTATATGCGCTGTGAGTCAAGACCAAACTGGGTCTACTTGCAGCGCAAGAGAAATCGTACCAGGTGGTATGTAAGCTGGTTAACCTGCTGGCGGTATAGAAGAAGATCTGGCTATCACCAGTACTGGCCACACCAAAGTTCTAGCTGGACAGATTTTTTCTCAAGTCTTTGATATAGAAATGGCATGTCACCAACAATATGTTGGACAGATGGATCTGTCACTAAGATCCCTGTAAATAATAGTTGGGTAGACCCCATGTTGGAATGTCTGGACAACTGATGAATTTACATTTTTATATGCATTACAGTGTCTGGACAACACAAATGCAGATGGTATACCATTTGGCAATCACTGGTACCAGCCGCACTAAAGGCCTGGTTGAGATTTCTCCTTGAAATCTCCAGTATAGTAATGATAAGATGTTGATGGCATAGCTAGATGGAGGGATCTATCACTAAGATCCCTGTACAAACAATTTGGCTAAACCATTTCAAAGAAATGGTTCCCATGCATGGATGGCTGGGCTGCCAATGATGTCAGGACTGCTAGTGTTGACTAGACTGCCATTGTTGGCTGAATGGTTGGCAATGTCAGAACAGCCGGTGACTGGTGGACAGTCAGTCATGGTATGGCAGTATTATGAGTTGGATCCAACATGAACACTATGCACTCATACATACGGACTGAAAAGCCATGCTCTTACATGTTGTGTGTGTGTGGGGGGGGTAAGACTTGCAACTCGTGACCTGCAACTGCAAGGAATAATCCCCAATGAGTTGGTATTGCCAAAATCGAACTGAAGTTTGTCTTCCTTGATTTATTTCATCTTTCCTTTCCTTCAGTGCTGAATGGATAATCACTGCTGACAAAAGCAGGTATTGTCATGAAAGATATCAAACTATCTTGGTAGAACTCAATATAGTTTGAGTCAACCAATACAGCAGTCATCTCAACTCAATGATTCTGCCTGCTGTGTATGTGATGTGTATGTGCATGTGTGATTTAGAATTTTAATGCAGCTTTAAAAAATTTCAAGCATACTGCTATAATGTCTACAGTGTGACATTTTATCACACAGTCTAGCACTGGGCAATCATGTCCCACCCAGTCACATTATCCTGACACCAGGCCAACCAGCCCTAGCACTGAGATGAAACTTTATTATTGCATCTGGTAAGTTGCCATTGGGATCAGGAAAGTGAAATAATCTGCAAAGATCTCATGAACCAGAGGCCAAAGAGACTACTGGGCTATGATTCAACTATCCAATTGCAGGTGGGACACCACTGTGGTGATCCTTATGGTTATTTTTTAGTGGGAGACACACTAAAAAATGGGAGTTTTGAGACCCATCTCCAGATGAATGAAGAGTCAAAATGAAATGAGATAGGAACTTTGTTGAAAACGAATCAAGTCTTGCTATAAAAAAAGACAACTGCTAACTGTATATTGTCAACTTGCAAGGTCTCAATCCAAAATGGATCACACTTGAGGGACACATGTTCAATTCTGGTGATAGAACTTCAATAATGGAAAGACCTGGATTACTAAGATCCATATGGAGTTAAACTATGAAAAAAATTCAAGAGCCACAGGTTGCTAGGGCAGAGTCCTTCCCATTCTGAGGTCAAGTGTTGAAGACTTTCCCCAACTGGAGTGACAGAAAATGGCAGATTGGGCATGGCATCATTTTCTGTGGGAAATGGGATTTCTGGGAAAAGAATCTGTACTAAATCAACATTCTCTATGTGCTGGTTTGCTTGGTAAGCATGAGGTCGGCCTCTTACCACAGAATATGAAGTTGGAATACACAGTTTATGGCCTTGCAATTGTCTTTAAGCAGTGCAGATATGAACAGAAATGGCCTTCAAGAGTGTGTGTTAGGCTGTCTTACTGAGTATGCAAGTAATATGTGAGACAAACTCCACAGATATTTCATCAGTAGGCTGCTCAATGGAATGATAATGACCAAGCTGAGCATCTCTTTGATGCATCTAAATGATTTATATCAAAAGGTTTCTGGTCTATGTGAAAAGAGAAAGGCTTTGTCATTTCAAGCCCTAAAATGCATTTGCTGACAGTGTAAAAGGGAGGGGTTCTCAGAAAGCCAAGTTAAGAATTGCCATAAAAGTGGTCGTGAAAAGGCTTGTTGATACTTGCGTCTTTGAGTGATCTGTCAAGACAATGCAAGATCTTAAAAAAGTCAATCAGTGAGGTCAAGCTGTTTTGAAAAAAAAACTGTTTTTAATTTTTTTTTATTTGTTAAGAGATCAACAGATCATAAAAGATGGTCCTAAGTTGTGACTGATCTGGTATTGGTGATGAACCTTGGTCAAAAAACTATGGAGAAAAAATGTCAGAATTGATCTTATTACCTAGAATATGATCATTTACTGAACATTTACTAATATGACTTTAAACAAATGTAAAGTTCTGAGTTTAACTGCAAGTACTATAGACCATAAGACTGGCAACTAAGATGGTAATGGTCCAACAAAGTTAGACAGGTGAAAAATATTTTCATTGGTCCAACAAAGTTAGACAGCTGAAAAATATTTGTCATGATGATGACATAGTGAGATTAGACAGATAAATAGAGGGAGTATACTTCTCTGAGGTCAGAAATGTCAGAGGTACTACTCAAATGATGAAAGGAACAAAAAGAGTTTTTAGTAAGACCTCAAAAAAATCCATGATAAACAGGCAAAACTGGCAACTGATGAGATTTTGTGCCAATCCCTTGATCCAATTTTATCAGATTTCCACCTATTAGACAAGCTGTGCCAAAAGATGTGGTTAATATAATTTTTAACTTGGATGGGCTGAATTTGCAAGGAAGTGGATGTACTCAAAATGTATTATGACTGCATAATATAACTAAGAAAAACTTACTACATAAATTCTCCTGATACCATGTCAAGTTAATCTAAAGGTCAAGCATCATGCAAGGATACTGACATTTTTCACCGCATAACATTCAAAGTTATTACAAATTCAGAATCTTTCATTTAACAGCTGTGAAACTGCCATTACATAAGGGCTGTTTCATTTGAACATGCATGGTACCCAAGGAAAGCAGGTTTTTTTTGAATATATGCCAGGGTACTTTGATTTTACAGAGTTCATAATAAAATGATAAGACAATTCTAAATTGCATCTATGGGTGAGTACCACACTTTTAATGTGCCATCCTTGGGTCCCACATGTTTTGATGGAAAAACCTAACTGCAATTTCTGCTGACTTTCATGATAATATTTTCAGATGAAAACCTGAGGTGAATATGCTATGCAAAATTAATAAGCATACTTATGCCAGAGATTTAAAAATGACAAGTAAAGGAGGCAAGAAAATCTTCACCTTAGCATTAAGTACAAAGTTGTCCTGCTTCAATTTAAAGATTTTCTGATCAGACTCCAGTCTCATGGCCTCCAACTTCTTTTCAAATTCACGATGCACCATTGTTAACTCTGCTGTAAGATACATACAGTTTATAAATTAGATTTAAAATAAAAGAAATGCCCTTTTGAGGATAATTTTCAATAATCACTGATATTTCTGAATATTTGCTACAGCCTTTTTTTTCCAGTGGGAGAAAAGGAGACATTTCTCAAACTAGTGAATCAAATTTGATAAATCCACTTGATAAATTACTGCTTCAACAAAAAACAAAAGAAAATTAGAAACCAAGGCAAAATCAAATGTAATATTTTCTCAGCTCAAGATATTGCATACACTGAATCTCCTTAGTACATTTGGTGTGTAAGGCCATGTTACATAAGTGGGCCATAATTATTTAACGTAAGTATTATAACTCTGGCTTCAGCTAACAGAAAATCTATTGGCTATTGGTAACAAAATAAAGAGACACTGGGTAATGGTGAAAGACATATCATAATTGTAAATTCTTTTTCTGCAGTTAATCATTTTGACAACACAAACATTTATCACTTTATCCTCACATTCCAAGTTATTCATAATTTATATGGAGTAAAACAAAAATAAGCCCTTTCACTCAAAACATTCTTCACTTAAGTTCTGTTTGACCCCCAACAATGTCCATAAGTACTTGATAATCCATTTCATGTTTCTGGTCTGTTTCTCTTTCTTTATGTGAAGCTATGTGAAATCTGTAATTATGATTCCTTTTCTTTATTCAATGTATGATGTTTTGGACATTTTATAAATTGCAACAGTAGTTACAGTTGACTTTATACTTAGCATATAGCTACAGTTGACTTTATATTTAGCATATAGCTACAGTTGACTTTATATTTAGCATATAGCTACAGATGACTTTATATTTAGCATATAGGTACAGTTGACTTTATATTTAGCATATAGCTACAGTTGACTTTATATTTAGCATATAGCTACAGTTGACTATATTTAGCATATAGCTACAGATGACTTTATATTTAGCATATAGCTACAGTTGACTTTATATTTAGCATATAGCTACAGATGACTTTATATTTAGCATATAGCTACAGTTGACTTTATATTTAGCATATAGCTACAGTTGACTTTATATTTAGCATATAGGTACAGTTGACTTTATATTTAGCATATAGCTACAGATGACTTTATATTTAGCATATTTATATCTCATTACTCGAAGCTGACAGATACACTTCAAATCAAGAACATTTTTGGGAGGTGGGGGTTGGGTGGATAAATCATCACTAGTTTATGTAACAATAACTCGAAAAAATGGAAATTTGTCAAGACATTTTTGTTTATAAAGAAGTATCAATTCATTTAATTTTGCCTCATAAAAAGTATTTTTATACAATAATAACAAATTTTCAATTAACAATTTTCTTATCCAAAAAATACAGACTTTTTTTTTTACACCAGAGCAACACATGCTGGGACAAATGCAGTAAGTATTTTGTGCAGTGACAGACATTGGGGGGGCAAAATTTTATGGTAGGATTCAAAGTCATATTCATTTGGGAATCATGTGTGAGGCATATTAACCACTATGTTACTCCAGTACAGACAGATTTTCCAGTTGAATTTTGGCCTATTTCCAACATACATGTATGTTTTTATGCACAGATGCAAAAATAAGTACCTTCCACTTGTAATTTGGCCAGATTTTCCTGTTTCCATCGCTCCTGCCAATCTCTGACTAAGTCCAAATCCATATCCTTATTTTTCCAGCTTGCTGCCAGTGATGGCTCCTCCACAGAATATTTCAACTGCAAAGCAGACCAAAGTTTTAAAATATTTTTATTTGCAATAGATGTCAATTTTCCAGTGAAATAGACCTAAAACATTTATGCCTGTTAATTACTTGTGTGCTTGTATGTCTAGCAGCAATCCTGATTATCTATGGTAAGCCTGACAGTAATTGAGAAAAAAATCAATTACTTCTAGCAAAGTCTGGGAATGGCAAATGTGAGACAAATGGATTTATTCATGCTAGTAACTAAGAATGACTACATAATATAAAGAGTAAATTTTATAACTGTGAGGCATATTAATAATAAGTGTTTTAGACACAGATACTTCAAATGCCCCCATCATGTATTCGGTTCAAATTTCCCAGCCATTTAAGACAGCATGCATTGAAGGTAGTGTGTTGCTGTAGTACATCTAATGATACTCTAATTAATGTCATTTTACCCATTACCTGTGGAACATCATCTCCTGTGAAGTGATTCTTGATGTAATGAGCAAATGAATCAACTGATGCCTGTAGTTGTGAGTCCAGAATTAACACACCTTCTTTCCTCTTCTGCTTGGGAGAATGGGTGCCTGCATAGACAACAAAAGGTTAGCAATGAAGTTAGCATAACAATATTTTAAAAAATAACTGCAAACATTTATATAATACACATACTTTCTATATTTTCAGACAGCGTTGGGGCATTTGCAGCCATCAAAAACTGTGTTTTGAAGTCCCAATGGGGCATGGGGATGAGGGTGGGGTTAGTCAGTGTGTGTGATGAAAAAAAAAAATGTGACAAACTGAGTAAGTCGTTTTTTTCTCAGGAGTCTAAAAGTTTTTTACAAGAAAATCAAATGTGTTAAAAAAATTAACATAGATTCTGTTGTCTCTGAAGCATGCTAACAACCAAAACAAGTTGGAAGACTAAGCACTGTACAATATGATAACACACACTCACATCAACACATTCATGCGGACATTAAATAAAAAAATGTATACTAAGTTTCTGTCTGTAGAAACATTTGAACAGTGGAATTTTTTCCTTATTTGATATAGCCTTGTATTAGGTAAGTACTATATAAAATTATTTTACCAGCAACATCACCAACAACCCAAGAAAAATCCATTTTACCTGGTACTACTGTAATGCTGAATTTACTGGTTAGGAGGGAGGTTAATGGCCTCAAAAAGCCTGGTATAAAGTATTATACTTACACTTACAGTACAAGTGTTCACTGGTGTAAACTGGTAGAATGTTAGGTTGCCTTCATGCTGGTGCACCAAAGATCAAAGGTAAAATGAGCAGGAAGTGTGAGACTGCAAGTAAGCAGCTCTCCTAACAAAATCTCAACATAACTCAAAAATGCCCAAGAAATTGCAAGCAGCAATAGTCCTACCTACATGGGCTTTAATCTTCATAAAAGAAAGGTCTCTCTCAGTGAGGGACTGATAAGCTCTCTTAATAGTGAGGACAATCCATCTGGAAATAGTGGATACCAAAATATCTGAGACATCCTTCCTACTCTTTTTAAAAATAACCAAATAAAACTTTGAGGTCCTTACTGGACAAAGGAGTCAATTTTGGTCATCTGCAGCAGAGATGCAACTGAACAACTGAGACTGGGATCTAAATAGCAACTATAATAGCTAGTGAAAATAGTTGGTTCTTAGGTGGTCAAAGAGAAAACAAAACCTAATTACTGTTGAGCTGTAAGTAACTCTTTTCTACTAACAAAGCATAAAAATCACTCCTCTTCAAGAAGCCTAAAGCGAAAAGGAAGACCATCAAGGAGATTAGGGTTTTGAATGAAGCTTCACTCAACAATTTATAATGGGGTTTTGAATGAAGCTTCGCTCAACAATTTATAATGGGGTTTTGAATGAAGCTTCGCTCAACAATTTATAATGGGGTTTTGAATGAAGCTTCACTCAACAATTTATAATGGGGTTTTGAATGAAGCTTCACTCAACAATTTATAATGGGGTTTTGAATGAAGCTTCACTCAACAATTTATAATGGGGTTTTGAATGAAGCTTCACTCATCAATTTATAATGGGGTTTTGAATGAAGCTTCACTCAACAATTTATAATGGGGTTTTGAATGAAGCTTCACTCAACAATTTATAATGGGGTTTTGAATGAAGCTTCACTCAACAATTTGTAATGGGGTTTTGAATGAAGCTTCATTCAACAATTTATAATGGGTTTTTGAATGAAGCTTCACTCAACAATTTATAATGGGGTTTTGAATGAAGCTTCACTCAACAATTTATAATGGGGTTTTGAATGAAGCTTCACTCAACAATTTATAATGGGGTTTTGAATGAAGCTTCACTCAACAATTTATAATGGGGTTTTGAATGAAGCTTCACTCAACAATTTATAATGGGGTTTTGAATGAAGCTTCACTTAACAATTTATAATGGGGTTTTGAATGAAGCTTCACTCAACAATTTATAATGGGGTTTTGAATGAAGCTTCACTCAACAATTTATAATGGGGTTTTGAATGAAGCTTGATTCAACAATTTATAATGGGGTTTTGAATGAAGCTTGATTCAACAATTTATAATGGGGTTTTGAATGAAGCTTTACTCAACAATTTATAATGGGGTTTTGAATGAAGCTTCACTCAACAATTTATAATGGGGTTTTGAATGAAGCTTCACTCAACAATTTATAATGGGGTTTTGAATGAAGCTTCACTCAACAATTTATAATGGGGTTTTGAATGAAGCTTCACTCAACAATTTATAATGGGGTTTTGAATGAAACTTCACTCAACAATTTATAATGGGGTTTTGAATGAAGCTTCACTCAACAATTTATAATGGGGTTTTGAATGAAGCTTCACTCAACAATTTATAATGGGGTTTTGAATGAAGCTTCATTCAACAATTTATAATGGGGTTTTGAATGAAGCTTCACTCAACAATTTATAATGGGGTTTTGACAATGCCCAAAGTATGCATGAAGCATTACATTTAAGAATTAGTGAGATACTGGTCTCTGAAGCACAAAATGTCTCATCAGACGGGAATGATGAGGATAGGATCCAACAGTAAGACCCCTATAAAACTTGAGATTGTTTGAAACGCTACCCTATAACCATTAATAGTGTACATACAACATTCTCTCTGTGAGAAAAGAAAATCTGCCACTGTGCTCCAAATGGGAAAAGATTCTCCTCATAAACCCTGGAAATAGATAAACTCTTAGCCTGGATGATGCAGTTTGAAACCTGCTTGAAAACTTATCCTGGCAGATTACTTGCTTGAAATCAGCCAAGTGTGAATGTGGGGAATATGTGGACTCTTGTAAAGCTGAAACTCTATGTGCTGCTACATTAGGTTCATCTTCTCTGGCAACCTCTTCGTTTACCAACAGATTAACATGGGTGTTACCATTATGAGCCAAGCAATGGCAATCCTAACTTGGTGGAGAACCAGAGGAATCATTCTGAAACATGTGAAGATGTAAGCAAACAAACAATCGCACCTAGAACAGATATTATCCACTGCACTCTGATCTGGGACTGTGGAATCACAAAAGGAGAGGAGCTTGTTGTTTAATCTCATTATGAACATGTCAACCAAAGATATCCACCACAGCTGGAAATATGACTGCTACTAACTGGTGAATAGACCTTTCCATGACGATCATATTCCTCTTGCCTGGAAAATGGTAGACTTCAAGCATTATCTCCTCCAAAGCTGCCCAATGGAGGAAGTGTCTAACTTCCATGCCAAGAGAAGGAGCATGTGCACCTCCTTGCCTACTGACCTGCTATTTGAGGAGTGTGGTAATTGTCTGTGGATGCTGTGCACCAACCAGTCACTGAAATAGTGTGTGATGGGAATCACTAGGGACCTCAGATAAGCACTGACTACCCCCATCACACTAGTAAAAACTCTGGCTGGCCAAGACAACACCAGAGTATTTTCTGTGTGGAAGATAATCACCACCTAAGCCTTAGCAAACATTTTTGAGTCAACGAGAACATTTTCATCCTAAGCTTGGTCCGGAAGTGAAGCAGAATTATGTTTCCTAATGTCCCCCTGCTGAGAGTTAAATATGGGAAAAGGGTTGTCACCATCCCAAATGATCAAGTTTTTTTTCCCTCCAAGACTAGCAGGAGAGATTGGAGCCCTACTTTATGTTGGCCAGGGCTGAAAAGGGTGAAATGGGTTTGCTGCATGTAGGGTCTGCCTCACCTTCAAACCTACGGAGAGGCAGCCATGACACAATACCGGGAAGGAAGATTTGCTACCAACCCCCAGTGATTAAAATAAAACATTGGGAAGGGGATGCTTATTTAATCCCTGTACCTAGTTGGAAAAGAAAACTTAAAGCCAGATTCCATATACCTATCAGGATCAACCAGTGGGATAGAAACAGAACAGAGGACGTCACTGACCCAAACCCTGTTCCCATTTACTGGTGACTGGTGTCTGGTCACCTGACAAAACGTGGTTCAGTGACAATGATCTAGTGGAAGAAAATGTGTGTGTGTATGTGTGTGTGTGTGTGTGTGTGTGTGAGAGAGAGATTTGGATTTTAACAGAGCTTTAACAATTTTTCAGTCATATAAATACAATGTTAGCATTGTAGCAAATTTGCATTGTAGCAAATTATAGCGATGTCTAGCACTGTGGCATCATGTCGCTGCCATGTAGCATTATGTCTTACCCACTCACATAAACCTGACACTAGGTTGACCAGTTCATACACTTAACTCTTAATGCTGAGCAACAAGCCAGGCAGCTTCTATTACCATTTTTAAAAGGGTCTCTTGTACGACTTGGCCAGGGTTTATAACCACAACCTCTTGCATCCAAGGCATATGCTCTAACCACTTTGGCCACTGGAGTGGTCTCTGATGGAAAAAGTCACATCAGATGTATTATTGAGATTATTATCTGAGCAAAAATACTGCCCTTCCTTCTCAGTCACCCACCTTCACCTGGACACCACACTTTAGAGAATGCTGCTCCTTCTTCAAAGTGAGGCATGACTCAATCTCTGGTGTTTTTCTCACCCTGTAAGGTACCCTGAATCTTCTGCACTGAAGACATTTGATTGATCATCTGGGATCCTTGGTCCTTATGAGCTATCTGAATCTATGAAGGCTCAGAATAAAACCTAGGCATTCCCACAAGAGGAAATAATCCAGAAGATGAGGAAGATGGGCTTTTCCTTCTCCTTTGATATATGCAGTGACAATATGCCAAGCACCAAACTTTAACGGATCACAGAAAACAAATTAGACAACCATTCATACATGTGTACCCAGTGCACACCATGCATGTGTGGTGAGTATTACACAAGGCATTCTTATTCCCACTTTCCCACACTTTGTGATATAAAATCAAAAAGGAAAAATGTATACAAAAACCACAAAATTCAGAACTAATAAAATTGTAGTTTATCCTTATTCAGTGAAGGGAAAGTAGAGAGAACACAAAAATATGGGTGGAATACTGAAAATGTTTTAAAACTGAAATGATGGCACTTTTTTCAATGTCTGAATTTGCACACATCTACTATGTACAGCATCAGATGAAATGAAGATAGTAAAATATATATAGACTGTGTGAACTGTGATAAGTCAGACTGGGATATTGCTCTTTCAGTTCTAGATCCCTCATATACTAAGTGAGGGCAGAAATCAAGTACACCACTCCCTCGATAACTCCCTGATAACTCGCGAATCCACTTATAACGCGGTGTCTGGTGTGGATCCAGATTTTCCCCAAAAGAAAAAATATTTTTTAAATCTTTTAAAATATGCTGAATGTGAAAAAGTTATGATAAGAATTGGTAAATTAAACCTGTATACATTTTTTGTTTTATCATCAAAAAATGGTGATTATTGCCCATAAAGATAGATTCAGCAGCAGAGGGGGCGAATCAGACAACTTTTTTTTGTTTTTATTTTTGATTATACCCCCTCCAAAATAACACTAGACCCTTCTCGCGAAAAAATAAGTCTCCGACCCTTGTCTGAAAACATTCGCGTTTTCGTTGATGTCGCAACGTCGTTGTCACTCACCCCCTCTGCTGCTAGAACTTTCAGTTCTAGGTTTACGGTGATTTTAACCGAATATTTGATCCAGTCCTTAGGACGAAAATCATTTATGATTTCACAAATAGACTAATTTGTAAAACCTCCTCTTGTAAATCAATCAGATTATTAGACTGATCTGTGAGCTTGAAATTAATTCTGGTTAATGAATTATTATGACATCGCATATAGACTGGATTCACCGGAGACTCAATTATTAAAAACCCTGGAGGGGCTGTTGGTGCAAATGAATACAAAATATATCCTTGCTGAGCTTGATTTGATCGTTCTAAATTTATTTGATAGCTTCCTTCGATCACATCACATACTAAATTGAGCGCAATCACCGTTGAAATATTCACATTGAACGGAGCAATATGCCTGCCACCACCATCTGGGTCATTATTATGTTTGAGGATAGTTGTTTGTGGTTGTGGTTGTGTTTTTTTCCACGTATCATGGATTTTTTTGAAACCTTCATCGATGGCATCACTGAGAGATTTTTGTAATTCTGAGATATTATATCCTGGTAGTTTAAACTCACGAATATCTTCTACGCGTATATTACTTTTCATCGCAAACTCTGTTCTCGTTTTAGGATTATCGTCACCTAATATCTCTTGAATAATTTGTGAATGAAATGTTTCCATGTCATTGATGATTTTGTTACATATTTCTACAACGCTGATAAATTCATCTCGGGTGAGAGTGCCGGATTTAATGGATATTAACAACAGTAAAAAATCATATTCCATCGCTGTGAAATTTTCAGTAATTTTGTTCTGTCGGGGTACGAATTTGACAACGTTATTTTCTACTATTCCATTGAAAAGTTCCCACTTATTATAATCTTTATAACTCTTTATTGGATTATCAGATTTTATCCTGTCTGTGATATAATCGGTTTTTTGTGGTTCTGGTAATTTAACGGTTTTTCCACCGGGTGGTAATTCAGGCCATCCTAGTACGGTTCTAATAGAACTCTGATAGATATCTACGACGTATCCTTCTGTGCTTATTTCAATGGCAGATGATAGTGTCGGCACATGAACTGTTATAGCTATTTTTGATTCTTTTCCAGTAATCGATTTTATTCTACGCGCGAATTCATCATTGATTTGTTCAATTTGATATGATCCGGTTGGTATGGAAACAACATTCCAGTCTGGGGTACCGTCGGGTTTATTCTTATTTGCAAATACCAGTGAATTATTGGGTTGTTGACCACCAAATGATTTTGACCTAATATTTGGCCAACTGTGGTATACTCGTAATTTTGCTAGCGCGATTTCCTTCACTGGGACCGGAGAGGGGAAATTCACACTGAATTCTGGATTCGTTGAGGTTATTGAGATCATGCTTGTTTGTACTGGGTTTGTGTTCTCCACTATTTGTTGAAGTAATTCCATCTGTGTTGTCATTGTTATTATACTCATGTTGTATTTCTAATTTTGACATCGCAGAATCATATATATCTACCATCGCTGAAAACTCACTCTCTGATATAATTGTATCATCGAGCGATGACGATATCAATGAGGATAATTGCGAGTATGCAGTGGACACAACATGAAATTGAATTATGTAGTCTTGTAGTTTCCGTTGGCTGCATGAGGATATTTTTTTTGTGATTATTGAAATTATTCCAGCGATTGTTGTTGCCGCAGAAATGCAAATTGGAACAGCTATCGGGGCCATCATTGTCACTGAAGACAGTATAATACCAGCTCCGGTGATTACACCACTCACAGCGTACACAGTAACATCAATTGCGGTAATTCTCCTGCGGTATTTTTTAATTTTCAATTCATACTCCTCAGACAAGGTTTTGAGTCTAGTTTGATACTCTCTGACCTGATCATAGCGATATTGCGATGATGAAATCATTTTTATTTTAAATACGCTATCGTTTTCAATTACGATTTACTTAAATCCGCTACGAATTCCACATACCACGTTGTTGAAACCCCAATCAAAGTTCTATCAGTAGTTGTTATAGTGAACTTTTCAGTTGTACCCTTGTCGATGATCGTTGAAATCGTATTGTTGACCCCGGATGAACTCGACGATGATATATTAAATTGAGGCCATGGTGTCACCAGTGTTAATCGATAAATACCCTTAACGGTTGCAGTGATATCTAATGTGTTGTTTGTAGGTGTCCACGCAAATGATCCGTGTTGGATCGTGTATACTACGTTGTTGGTTTTCTCATGAGGAATTTTTGTTTTTTCAATGGCTGTTATCATCCTCGTTGCATCCCCTTTGATGCCTTCGATGAAAGTTTTCGTCTCATCGATGGATTTTTTAATATCAGGGAGTTTTAGTTCAATTTTATCTAACGGGGTTCCAATAAATTTATCAATGATATTTCTACGAAAAGCATTATAACTTCGTATATGATCATCCAGCTCACGGCTGTGGGTGGTAATCTTGTTGTCTTGGGTGGTAATCTTGTTGTCGTTGTCGGCAATCATGCGGTTGTTGGTGATAATCATCTTGTTGTGGGTGGCAATCGCGTCTGTGATCGTAGACACAAGTGCGCCTGGTTTAAGTCGTCCGTCGTTGGAATACAGCGCAATAGAGTTTTCAGCGGCGTCGCGCTGCCGTATCAAAATATCATCCAGAGAAATATTACTGGTTTTCAATTTACCCTGATCGGAAAATAACGCAACGGTGTTCTCGATTGCGTTTTGTTGTTTAACCAAAATATCATCCAGAGAAATATTACTGATTTTCAATTTACCCTGATCGGAAAATAACGCAACGGTATCCTCGATTGCGTTTTGTTGTTTAACCAAAATATCATCCAGAGAAATATTACTGGTTTTCAATTTACCCTGATCGGAAAATAACGCGATAGTATCCTCGATTGCGTTTTGTTGTTTAACCAAAATATCATCCAGAGAAATATTACTGGATTTCAATTTACCCTGTTTGTCTTGAAATACAACTATTTCATTCGGGTCAACACTTGTTAAGTTCAACGTCTCAGCGATTTCATCTTTAATTTTTTTTTTTATATCCTTGATAGAATCAGGAGTTGCAGTGTCATCGGGTTTGGGTTTCAGAGGTCTCCCCCAAATATCAATCATGATATTTTATATATCTCTCTCTAAAAAGCGATTACTAGTGTAGTCATTTACGACAATGTGTGGTGATTTTCTAGATGCTGAAATAGCGTCAAGGACATTTAATACTTCACTGCCGCATATTGGTGGGTCATTGATTTGTTGTGTTGGTAGCGTAGAATACCAAGTCTTCATTGGAAGGGTTTTTATATAACGCATAAACTCTTTTGGTGGGGCTAATCCATATGAATCAAAATAGACAATCCCACGTGGATCAATAGCGTATGCAACCCAGTGAGTTCCAGGTCCGGTGCTGTTATCGAGATTAATAATACCGGTTTCAGTTTTGTTTGGTTGATGTGGTAATTGATCTTTCATAAAAACACCTCTGAAATTTTTAATCACTAATTTTTTAGCAGCATCCATTAAATCAAAATTGGACATTGGAACCATAGATTTCTGAATTAATAAACCGTTCCTGGTAGTCTCAGGCCTGATCCGTGAACGGATCTTCCGCTGTACCATGAATACGGGGTTCCTGGTAGTCTTAGACCCTTTCCGCTGTACCATGAATACGGGGTTCCTGGTAGTCTTAGACCCTTTCCGCTGTACCATGAATACGGGGTTCCTGGTAGTCTTAGACCCTTTCCCTTTTTTTTATACCCTTGACCTTTCTTCGGTTCATATGATTCAGCAATGCTCTGTACCGCTTTTGTTCCCAAGCCTCCAACTACCCCCAATGCGGCCGCTTTTGCTACTGCTGGGGCTGCTGCCGCAACCAATGCTGGTATTGCAGCAAACAACGGAAATATACCACCTGTTTTTATCATATTTTTGATAGCAGCCGAAGAGAGTGTGATCTGAACTCCTTTTTTATCCTTGAAAGCATCATTGAAATGTTTCACTTGACGAGTTGTCAGCGATAATTTATTTGCACCACCAGTCATTTGATTAGGTTTCAACGTGATTGTGGTTCCACATTTTTTAGCCGATTCTGATTGCAATTTTTTGATTTGACCAGGAGTTAACGCAACACTAATAACACTATATGACATGTTATACATAATTGATTGATTCTAAATCGTAAAACCATTCAATGGAAATATCCTTCGGATTTTCAATTACATATTTTCCACTGGTGCATCTACCACTCTCATTCTTCCACCAACACCTTCAAGTAGCATTGATTTATCACTGAGAATGACAGCAACCGCTCTATAATTAATAATACCACCAGGACGGGTTACACGGGCTCTGAAGTGTATATCAACGACAGATTGTCTCACCAAGTCGAGATGTTCCAGCGAAAAGTAATAAATCGGATAGAGGCTTTTGAAATCATATTGTGATATTTGCAAACCGGTATCCACATTTTGATCACGTGCCATAAATGACAACAGGTTATGATAGACACGTGCAATATGATTTTGACCGTAATCAAGTTGCACATCTTCAGATGGTTCCTGTTGTCCGTTTATTCTCAGCGAGACTTCATTAACACCTAACTGATCAAATATCATATGACTTCGTTGTTGATTACCAACTCGCTCATTATTCTGTAATGCAATAAATATATGACGTGGAGCTGAAACCCCTTGTTTTGATGCCAGGTGCCATGTGAATGTACCATTAACATTGTCTTGTTTAGTATCCGTAGTCACTGATAACCAACTCAATAACGACTTTCCTCCTTGGTCCATAAATGATAACAATTTTCCTTCTGCTGTGATTGATGGAGTTAACACTGGCATCCACAATGATAGTTTTGTTAAAACGACTTTACCATCAGGAACAGCAGCATCACGCCATATTGCATCATTATCAGTACCCTTTCGTACAAGCGCTACTGTGTGTTTAGCTCCATAAATAACTTTTCGGACGTTTCTACAGAATCCGAATATATGATGCAGTGGAATTGCACATGAAAATTGTCGACGCTGTCCTTGTAATGTTGATACACGTGTTGCAAATCCTAGATTGTAAGTAGTAATAGTATTTATGACATCAAAATCACCAGGTGGTCTTGTATATCCGGCTGGTGCTGGATTAACTGCAGTGACTTGTGTTGCCTTGACTCTAGAATACTGGTTGTGTTCAGCGTTATCAGTAATATCCTTTGCAAACATCATAGATGGACCCGCTGATCTTGAATAATCATCAGAATATCTTGCTAACCCTATGATTGTTGTAGCCACATCAACTTCACGGTCAATGGATTCAATTTCTTTTCCATCAATGAGATATCTAGCGCTTTCAAATAACGCCATGATACCGTTATTAACAAAACCAACTCGGGTAGTTGGGCTAATGTCATATGGAGGATCATTATTAGCAGCATCATTTGTTACAAGTTCTCCTTCTACTTCAATAAACGCTTCACAAGGCAAAAAGTATTTACTGGTATCATGAACTTGAAGTTCAATTCGTGATCGGAGATCTGGTTGTACTGCGTGATAAGAATAAAATTGAAAATCGCGTACAGAATCATCTTTACGCACTGGGGCATCCATATCAAATGCTGGATCAGATGACCTTTTGAACATTTTATTCTATTTATCAGAGTCTAAATCGGATTTTCCATTTCATCGTGAAAAACGCTAGCGTTTTCGTCGTGGTTTTTTAAAGCCACTTCCTGCTATCATGTTTGCTGTCATGTTATTTTGGTCCTCTTGATTTACCATCGACGCTAGTTTTTCATCTACTGCGTTATTTATAATTTTACTGACACTCGCAGGCATCTCTGCTGTAGATGGCAATGGTACCTGTTTCTCTTTTCGTCTCACTAATGATGTTATTTTATCCTTCGCAGTTGAAAACGCTTTCCCGGCAAGATCTCCAACAGTACTAATACCCTTATCACGAATAACATCAATGGCTTTCATTCCTAGTTGTTTAGCTAACGGCATCACTTTTGGGGCCGTTCTTGAAAAGAATCCTAAAATGGTCTTGCCGAGGCCATCTCCGTAGTATGCTCTATAAACTGGAAACCGTGAATTAACTACATAGACGAGGGTTGGTTTATCATGATTGTAGTGTATAATCATCTTGTTATAAAACTATTAGTTTTTTAATTAGTGATCAATCGCTGTAATAACCATGGGCATCTTTGTGATTTTCAACTAACTCAGCAATGAGTTCTCGATATACATTAATGTCCATGATACCACCGGCAAATAATCGTCTACATATATCAGCTGCCTCATTAATTATTTCTGGAGAGTTATTTCCGGCTCGTTTCCCTCCGATGAGGACTTCTAACCGTGATATATCACTGAGAATGTTACCAGGACAAGTAACGCTAGTGTTTTCAACTATTCCGCTACCTAAATACTTATCTTCAGTTGACTCCTCTTCATCCTCTTTAACTACTATATTCATTTGATTTATTTTACTCAATACTTTGTCTTTAAAACTCTCAAAATCATTGCGGTTACCTTCTGTGATTCTAGATCTACCACGGTTTGCCAAGTATATTTTTTTTATCCAATTCTTGTCGTTTTTTATATACTCTTTGTTTACAGTTATTTCTCTTTGATCGGGTGAAAAATTCCGCGCGGTAAAGTTAATTAAATCATTGTCATCTTTAAAACTTTTAATTATGTTGTATGCAAAGTTTTTAAATATACTTTGCGGTGAATACATTTTTGCTATAGTAATGTCTTCTTCCTCTTCTTGTTTTCTTGCAATAGCACCTAGTTCTTCTAGTACTTGCTCTTTTTTTTGTTGTTGCCGTGAAGTAGCTACTATATCCACTGGAAGTGTTTTTAATGATTTTTTTGTTTGTTTAGTTCTTTTTGCTATTTTTTCTAACACAGGGAGAAAAGTCTCTTCTTGTTTTTTTCCTTGCTCAGAGATTGTTGACACTATCTGTTTCGTTGTTGTAGTTATTGGTTTAAACAACTCTTCAGATCCTGCAGCAAAATCAGTCTGAAGACTCTGTCGTTCTTGCAGTTTATTCCTGACAGAGTCGCGAATTGGTATAAATTTCTTAATTGCATCTAGTCGCTCACGAGCCAATCGGGTCGTTAATGCTTCATTGACCATTATTTGAAATCAGAAACCATTTTTCAATTGCGAAACAATTTTCCCCATCGATGATTCCATCCTTAACGGTCCAATTTTTAATTGCTGTGAAATATTTTTATTTTTTATCCATTGATTTTGCCTGTTTTTGACAGTTTTGGTGGTTTTCAGTTGAAAATCTCAAAGAGATTTTACAGTCAAGTAGTCGATTTTACATGGGATTTTCCCGAAGGAAAAGCTGTTAAAACTCATTTTTGATGATTTTTAGCCATTTTTCATCAATTTTTGCCTGTTTTCAGTGATGTTTGGTCATTTTTCATCGATTTTCATCAAAAAACCTTGTAGGGTCAAGTAGTCGATTTTACATGGGAAAAAGTTCTTAAAAGTTAGGATTCTATTTTATTTTCGCAGTGTGAAAATATTTTCACTGATTCAATCAAAAAATGACAAAAAAAAATGAAAATCTCAAGGAGATTTTACTGTCTGACAAAATCTTTTGAGGGCCGGTCAATCAAAATAGTTCATTTTCTTGAATTAACGCTCGTAAGTTTCTAATTTTAGAATTAACTTCCTTTTTCAATTCATATTCGTTACCCAATTCTTTTCGTATTCCCTCCACGATAGTATATAACGGAACAAACACATCTACTTCACTGGAAAATGCAAGAGAGTCTCGAATAGAATTTTGAATTTTTTTGATGAGTGCATATTTCTTTGGTAACATATGCTTGTTAGTGCTAACTCCGTATTCTATATCCTGAAAATCCGACTTGATTTGATCAGGATTTAACCCATCTGACAATTTAATATTCTGATTTTTCAATTTTGCAATTTCAACTATGATGCTATTCATAATTTCAGAATTCATATATGATAATACATATTTCTAATTCATTTTTCAAAAATAAATGAGCCGTTAATATTTTAAAAATTCAGTCTGTATATATAAATATCTTTTTTAAAAATTCAGTCTGTATATATAAATATATTTTTTAAAAATTCAGTCTGTATATATAAATATATTTTTTAAAATTAATTCTGTATATATAAATATATTTTTTAAAATTAATTCTGTATATATAAATATATTTTTTAAAATTAATTCTGTATATATAAATATATTTTTTAAAATTAATTCTGTATATATAAATATATTTTTTAAAATTAATTCTGTATATATAAATATATTTTTTAAAATTAATTCTGTATATATAAATATATTTTTTAAAATTCAGTCTGTATATATAAATATATTTTTTAAAAATTCAGTCTGTATATATAAATATATTTTTTAAAATTAATTCTGTATATATAAATATATTTTTTAAAATTAATTCTGTATATATAAATATATTTTTTAAAATTAATTCTGTATATATAAATATATTTTTTAAAATTAATTCTGTATATATAAATATAAATGCAGACAAAAATTCAGTCTGTATATATAAATATATTTTTTAAAAATTCAGTCTGTATATATAAATATATTTTTTAAAATTAATTCTGTATATATAAATATATTTTTTAAAATTAATTCTGTATATATAAATATATTTTTTAAAATTAATTCTGTATATATAAATATATTTTTTAAAATTAATTCTGTATATATAAATATAAATGCAGACAAAAATTCAGTCTGTATATATAAATATATTTTTTAAAATTAATTCTGTATATATAAATATATTTTTTAAAATTAATTCTGTATATATAAATATATTTTTTAAAATTAATTCTGTATATATAAATATAAATGCAGACAAAAATAAATATCAACCATGATGAGCGATTATCAGTTATTTGGCCCCCTTGATATAGGCCGTTTTGGTTCTATTTGCATTCATTGGGTCCCTTATTAGGCCTTTGTGTCTTTCATAGGGTCCTTTGTTAGAGCATTTTTCTGTTTCTGTTTTATATCAGAATGTTTTTTTTTGTTTTTGCTCTTTGAGATATGACCCTATGACCGTTTCTATTAGCCTATAATTCATTCTGGGGTTACCCAATGTGCATCCAAACCTTTTTTTGGCCGGTAATTCATTTTGAACACCATACGGGGCTACCCAAATGTGACGGAGAGCTAATTACATCCATGGATGTTATTTATTTTAGGGCATTTATGTGTTTACACATTCAACATGCAACCCATGAAATCAAATTCATGGTTGCGTAAGTTGTCAAAAACCGACAACCCACCGCTACCGTAAATTTGATAGCATGGGTTGCATGTTTTATGAATGTAAAAAACACAGAGGGGGTGCCTTCCTCCCCTCAATTAAATAGAAAAAAAAACATCCAACCGTTTCACCATCAGACAATTGTCTGCTATGGGGCGCGAACATGTGAAGAATAATTGTCTGGATTTACAAGCCAAACACGATACCGTTAGACCACTGGTCACGTCTATAAAGAATAACGTTTTTTAACGTATATATGTTGTGACTATTCATATGGTATATAAAGGGAATTAATACATCAATCCGCAAGGTATGCTATTTTATTTTCTTGAATTACTTATTAATGGTGTTTCACAGTATTTAAATGAGACAGCATATTTGACTTAAACACTAAAACAAAGAATATAATTGTTTGAAAACATTTCTTTTCTTACAAAACAATGCCCAGTGCTGAATCACAATACCCATTAAACAAGTTAACACAATCTAAGGGAGAAAGTATACACGTGTGTTATCCTGTAACGCCTGCATCTCCGGATCACATCCTATGTTTATGAAATACGCATTAATCGCACGTGAGACAGAATATTTGACTTAAACACTAAAAAAAAAGAAAATATTTCTTTTCCTATAAAACAATACTCAGAAGCTAAATCACAATGATAACTCCCTTGGTTATATCATTTAAGAGTTGTCTCCCTTGGTGTTATAGACACATACGAAAATCGAATTTTCTGATAATACCATTACGGAATGCTTCATAATTAACAAGCACGGAGGGGTGAGGTCTGAATTCTTGGTTCATTTGTATAATAACACTATTTTTCTAATTCATTGTTTGGTTTAATTATAAGTCTCTGTATATAATCTTGAGCAGTCTTTATTATTTTGTCATCGTTGGGGTCAATGGCAGTATTTTTTATTCTTTTATCATAATAGCGTTTTAGTTCCCTGTATCGTTTGCCGCCACACATAACGCATAATTGCGACCTACCCCTGACCCCAACCCCACATTGAATACAGGGTAACGGACCAAGGCTTCCACGACGAAAGCTTTGCATATGATACCAACAGAATTCATTTCTGCATGATTTGTTACACGGTGTCACTGATCCAATCATAAGCCATTTGCAATGATTCATTATACTTAAATCTTTCATTTAAATACTTGTTTTAATTATAGTATGGAGGAGTTCGAGAGATTATCGAAAATTAAGCCCTGGAAAAGTGTTCAATTCAATCTTGATAGAGTTTCTGATACACCAAAGAATAAAATTCTTGATAGAACCTTGATTAGTAAAATCAGAGACTGTTTTAATGAATTCAAGCGTGATGGGGCAGCTCATTGTTGGTCAACATTTCGAATTGATGGTGTTGTTGACGCTACCATGAATGATGAAAAAGCAGCAGTGATAATCTCACGTCTTGGGGAAGAAAGAAATTTTTTTCGAATAAAATTTCTTATCCGTGATAATGGAAAATGGATCATTAGGGACAAATACGAGCCTATTCTTAAGGACAAAAAAACTGTCACTGTGACTCAGGATTCAAAACCAGGAATTTTGATTGGAATTGACAAACCCTACTACGAAAGATCTTATCCTGTCACAGCAGTTGTTTACGGGATCTATCCGCTCAATGAAAAACCTAATATTTCAAAACTAGCACCCATGAAATATTCGACAGGTCTCAATTGTGTAGCAGCACGAATAATGGAACACTTCACAAATGCGTCCCGGGGAAATAAACTAACTGATCTAAGAGGAAAAAAAATAACCGAATGGGAACTGACAGTGAAACAGCATGGGGCAACAATTCAAGATATAGCCAAATTAGAAACATCATTGAGATTTCCAATATCGGTAAGGACAATCACCGGAGAAGTATTATACGAATCGAAATATAATAAAAATGGAACCCCAATACAGATTATTGATCATAACGAACACGCGTGGTCATCTGCAGTAACAATATTCCCACGGGATAGAACCGTAAAATATCTATCCCAAACTCTGTTTGGAACCGAAGAGTTTTTTTCAGAGCAGAAATTATTTGATGCTATTTACCATTTGAGTAAAAACGATTCTGTGTCAGTGTGGCTATTTCATAGTACTTCAGACGAAGAATGTAGATTTGATCAGTTTGTAAGGCCCAACGGAGAATTGTACCGTACTGAAGAGCTGCATAATCAAATGAAACAACTAGCTAGTGAATTTTCTCCCCAGAGTTCTGGGGGGGAAGACAACGATCAATTATTAGCAAACTGTTTTACAGTACCATCAGTTGCAGCACATTTTGCTAGAAAGAAAAACGCGTGGAAACCAACCCGAAGTGAGTTCTTATCAGATGTCAAATTGTCCTGTCTTGAATACAGCCATGTAGGATTATGGAACACAAAATACACCGCTGATACCGTTATTTCAGTAGATATGATTGCATGTTATCCAGGAAGTTTTCTTGGGTATGGAGAGTGTGAGAAATATTTCAAACGATTTGGACACCCTACACACGAAATGACCCGTGTTGCTATTAATGGACCACTGCCACATTTCGATTTAACCGGATTCGCTTGTGTAGTATCATTTGAAATGGCTGAAGGACTTCATCCGTGTAGTTATCTTTGGATTGGTAAACACATGTCTGAAAAACACTGGATGCCAATAGTGTTATTACGGTATATGCTTGATTGTAAGATGTTAAAATCATTAATTGTCAGTGAAGCAATTATATCCTATCGAACACAGAAATCAGCCTGGTTACCACAACCTGATCTAGAAAAAATAATTAGCGAAGAGCGAAAACTGTTTCCTGATTTTAATGAACAACAAAATCATGGATTGGTCCAGACAGTTATTTGAAATCAGAAACAATGAAGCAAAAGATCTTGGACGAAGAATAATCGGTAAATTTACCCAAGGTGGCAAAGATGATAATACGAGATATTCTTCACGATTGATTATAGACAATGCTGAATACGATTTTGTAATCAAAGATTTACCGAATAGGGGCTTATATGTCAATCGTAAGGACGCATTTATGTCCGATGGAACCAAATTGGGTACAATTGTTACTTACACTAATGGATACAATCCGCAGTACACACATTTGAGAGCTTCTATGCTTGGTTATGCTTCTATCAATCTGTTTTCAATGATCAATAGATTTCCTACCACCGCAGTTAGAGTTGCTACTGACTCATTTTACATAAATAGCAAAATGGCTGATTTTAAGGCTACTGGCAACGAGAATTGGGGGTCATGGAGAATTAAGAAGGAAATGCTTCATGATTATATTCCATCAGCAGATGTTACCATTGAAAATAATTACTTAGAAAGCAATCAGTGTTCAGAATTTTCTAGTGCACCACCGATTTCTGATCCAATCTGTAGATATAAACCAGTTTATTTAAACGGATGTGGTGGGTCAGGAAAAACAACCCGGGCAATTGAGTTATATCGTGGGAAATCAAACACGATTGTGCTAACACCGACTCACAGACTTGCAAGAGAAATGATACAGAGAGGGGTAAATGCCTGCACTTATCACAGCTTTTTCTGATGGAAGGGAGATAAATGGACTCCTGAGCGCATGGGAGACAAATTTATTCCTGAATTCATCATGTGGGATGAAATAGACACAGTGTCCGAAGATGTCTTAAAAATATTTCTTGAGTGGTTGTTATTGAAGAATACAAAAGTCGTCATGTGCGGTGATCACGGCCAACCACCACCATTTGTCGGTGCATCCCCCCATGAATGGCTAAAGGGTTTTGTAGACTATTATGAAGAAATTGATACCGATCATAGATCACTTGATAATGAATTAAAAGAATTGAAGAAACTAATTAGATTACAACCGGATAAAATCCAGTGTGAAATAGCGCGTGAAATAATTTCAGAAACTCCAATGAATGAGTTTTGGGAAGCATGGAGACCAAATGATTTGATCATTGCAAGTAGAAAAATAGTCAGGGACACACTTCAGATGAAGTTATTTGAATTGCATAAACAAAAATTTGCAACACTTCCAGTACCGTTATGTTATAGGCCATTGGATACACGAAAACAGAACATCGAAGTTGATATTCCAGGCCTGACAGAGTCAGGGCGTGAAAAGCAGATTCTCGTATTAAATGATATTGTGCTGGTTGATATCAATGTCGTTGAAGATGCATTGCGTACTAATAAATCCCCATGGACGCTAGGTTATGCAGCAACAATACACTCTTCACAGGGATTGACTATATCGGATACAATTGTTTGGATGGTAGATAATCGCATAGAATGGTCGAATTTAGTCTATCTCGCAGTGTCTAGAGTACGAAAAATAAATCAGCTTCGAAGAATTGTCCTGACAGAGTCAGGCGATGATGAAATCATTGGCGATGATAATGACACCACAATAGATGATATTATTGATAAAAAAACTCTCCGGTTACAAACAACAAGACAAAAAAAAACAACGAGAATTTGATATTGATGCTGAATTAATAATTACTCTGAAGCAACAACAGAATAATCACTGCGCAAGTTGCAATTGTATAATGCGTTGGCAGTATTCGGATAAGGATCCTCGCCAATTCATCGTGGACAGAAAAAATAACAATCTCGGTCATGTCAGAAATAATGTGATTTTGACTTGTCTTGAGTGCAATAGACGCAAGGGTGCTAGTTAAGCCCATGCGGTGGTAATTGAGTATCCTCAGGTATCACTTGTAATTGTTGTCTAGTAAAACCCCGTTGAGGGGCAGCTGAATCCAGTTTATAGATTGGAAGTCTACCCGTAGATCGTGTTATACTAGATATCTTGTGTGCAGTAACACTCCAAATAGGATCAGTAGCCCTTTTTGTGCCACCCTCAAGCTCTCCTGGTTCGTATAAGTACCTCACAATGACATTACTACCAAGAATTGGTTGGGAAACGCTAAAATCTTTTTGAATTTCCATTTCAGGTATTGACTTCTTTTTAATCGCATTGATAGGTTTCATGTTGATGGTTCTAGTAATCTCGTTATTCAGTGCAGTAATCACAGCTGGTAACCTTTTAACCCATTCACGGGATCTTTTTTCTTGGATGAATTCTTTTGCGTATTGATATCCAAATAACCGCTCAGCAAGGGTTTTATTAAATCGTTCTACAATGGCCTGATCACGATGCAGTGCAGTATGCCCTCGTCTGATAGCGACATTGTGATATTTCATTGTAGATAACACTGCACCCTGAAATTCCTTGCCCGGGTCAACTTGTAACAGATTTGGCCAGTGCAGAGGACTCCTTCAATAAATCCTTTCAAATGCAGAAGCCACTTCAGTGGCTGATTTTGTTTTTAACGGTTCTGCTTCTTTGTATCGACTTGCAATATCAACTACGGTTAATGCGTATTTGTAACCACGATCATGTGGCAGAAATAATATATCAGCCTGATGAACTTCATTGGGTCCGGTCACATCAAAATGCGAGAAATTGATTTGTTTAGGCGGTGGTAGATAAATTTGCCATAGTGCCTGTTTGGATAACCAATGAGCCGCAGTGGTTTTTTTCACTTTTGCAGCGCTAGCGAGTTTATGGATTGCTGATTTACCCCTCCAGTATCCTCTTGGGGAATAATAAATAGATTCCATGTTGTTATTAATTACCAGCACCTAACATCAATTTACTTTTCATAGCCGATTTTATCAAAAAGGAAGCCAATTTTTCTTTGAAAGATTTATCAGAAATAGCATTTAACGCATGAATTAATTTCACATCTGCTAGATGCCTGTGCTGCAGATTACTGCTTTTATAAGATACATCATGAAGGTGACAGGCCTTATCAATAGCGTTTATTGGTTCCTCACCGGGTCGGGGCTGATTTTGATCATTGAGTCTGATATCAAGTCTTGTTCCCGGTCCACAGTAGCTATATCCTGGAAGGTGCTTTTCTCCAGGGTATTTTGCCCATGGGGTTCCAGGGAGTTTAGTTAGCTTGGCTGCGATATCACCTCCTCGTTTTTTTTTTAAAGGTTCCTTGAGTTCCTTGGGTTTAGAAACAAATCTAAATTTCTTTGTACTACATTGTACGCATTTACCAGAAAGCGCTGATCGGTTATTTTTAGTTGTAATCGTCGTCAAGTCATCTGTGCCAGTACGTTTTTTACACTTCACACAATATAGATCCATAATTTATATATAACGGGCATGAATATAATTGATTATTCAGCTACCCGACGACGGGAACCTATTAAACATCATGAAATGTTGCCGAATTCAATTAGAATGATTATAATCGGACCATCTGGAAGCGGAAAGACACAACTTCTACTTAATTTGATAACGAGATGGATGAAATGGAACAAATTGTATTTAATAGCCCCGAGTGTAGACGATCAGCGATGCTATGAAGTGCTAAAGGATTTTAACGAGAAAGCAAAAGAATTTCAAATCGATGAAGATTTTATTGAGTTTATTACTGATATAGAGGAAGCCCCGAGCATTGATGCTATTGATGGAAGTATTAACAATTTAGTGGTATACGATGATATCATGTTAGATAATCAAAAAAATCCTGCTAGAATATTTTCCCGAGGCAGGCATAAAAACACTGATGTGATCTATGTCACTCAAAGATACACTCAGATACCAAAAGTGATCAGAGATAATTGCAATGTGTTGTGTGTATTTAACGGCGTTGATACTCATACGCTACGAAATATTCATCAGACCTGGTGCAGCGGTGATATGAATCATAATCAATTTAGAAATTTCTTTAGTCACGCTCAGTCAAAACCACACGGATTTGTGACAATAAATTTAGCAGACCCTAGGACACGATATCGTATCGGACTTGATAAAATATTCGGTTAACCCATAGCAGCAGAGAGGGTGAGTGACAACGACGTTGCGACATTTTATGATTCGCGAATGTTTTCAGACTCATTTTTTTTCTAGTTATTCGCGAGAAGGGTCTAGTGTTATTTGGAGGGGGTATAATCAAAAATAAAAACAAAAAATGTTGTAGGATTCACCCTCTCTGCTGCTGATTCCATACTGTAAAATTTGCAAATTCTAAAAAAGATATCACATATTATGTTAGGGTTTATTTGTTGATAAATAGTCATCAATATACTGTAAATAAACAGTCTGGTGAAATAGTGATCAATGAAAATGTCCGGTAAATGCTAACAGGTGGCAACAGAGAATGAAATAAATAGCAATTAAATATCTTGCTACGTGAAAGTCACATTCGAATCCTTTATTTCTATTTCAATGCAAACATTATAATGGTAACATATTATTTTCTATGAAAACATGAAAAGAGCCAATCAACCGTCACATTGAAACCCGTGAGTACTTCTGTGAGAACCTAATTACCTGCCGGCTTTGTTTTGATTCCAATAAATAAAAAAAAATCATTAAAAAACAATTCATATGAAATCACATTAATGCAAAGTTTGCATAAGTTGAAATTGTGTAAGTCAGCCAATGCCTGTACTTATAACTTGAGTAATATGCTGTTCTGATTTTATAGCCTCGTACAAGTATGCACAAAACATTAGCTGTAGACCATGACAATGGGATATTCTGATATATGAATTCAAGGGCAACTTCACGACACAAAATTACACTCCTGGAACCAGTCAGATTCTGAAAGAATATATGTACAAGGCAACCAGCCACTGGGACAAAAGTTTAAGAAAAGATGGCAAATATGAAATGTTATCTGAAGCATAATGGCCATTTGTAACAAATAAAACAAACCATCTAAAATAAATTTGAAAGTATTGGATACCCTGAACTTTCTGTCTTGTGATCTCTGCTGGTGACCAGGTTTTTCCAGTTTTCTCTATTGGCTTTCCTGCTGTTTTGGCAGATTTAGCAGTGTCGTCTGCTTTCCTGACTTTCTCTTTTTCTAATTCGGATAATGCCTGGGCATCTATGTCCTCCTCATCCTTGCAAAAGAACAATTATCAAAAAACTGATATAAAAATTTACATTCAAGTAACATCATGAAGTTGTTTATAGTAATATAAAAACATACGATCACTGATATGATTGAAATGTGTTTCATATACAAAGTTTCCAGATACTGCATTTTCTTATATATGATTTGTTAGGCATATAACGTGTGCTTTGACTCAAGTGCATACAATGGTGATTTCTCATGGTAATGTGTACAGTGAGTGGTTCAGATGAGAAACCTTTGTTTCCAGTTTAGTATTTCAAGTCTTTTAAAGATTATTGGTATAAGAACTTAGTTGAAAATACAAAACTGGAACCCCCCCCAAAAAAAAAAAAAAAAAACAAAGTAAGCGAAAACTAACTTTGCTATACAAATGTATGATTTTCACCAATGAACTAATAATGTTCAAAGCACTGCAGATATTCATCCTTGGTAAAAAAAAAAAAAAGCAAGAAGACCCAGAGCGCCCCCTAAGCAAAATATTTCCATGATGTCATATATTATTGTTATTGTTGTATCATGTATTGATATGCTACCTGGAGAAGCACCAAGTCAGTATACAAGCCGTGTTGGGCAGTATACATTTGGCTGAAGGTGTTCTTGTTCCAAGGACTTGATATTAAAGGATAGCATGGCTTTTTAGCCCCTGAAGCACATCAATATGCATTTTTCACCACTGAAGTATCACTAATGTTCATGGGGAATCAATTTGCAGGGATTTCACTCTTTAACAATGAATTTAAAGACCCTACAAAATTTGCCACCTATGAGGTCAACAAAGCTGTTTCATAAATTAAAGTCATTTTTGTAATCTGTTAGTCAAATAATATTCTATTTACATATGTTTATTTTATTTTTATTATAGTCCTTTAAAACATTTTATATTCTTTCAATGCACAAGTATGTGTACTGTTTCCAATAACTGTACTTTTAACAAACTGCATTCAATTTATAATATGTTGTAAGACAAGGATCGTGAAAAAGCATAATGTATTTGAAAACTAGTATTACTGAAAATGATAGAAGAATAAATATTAGTATATAAAAATTATATTTTATATTCTTTCAAATTGATTCTTCCTTCAGATAAAATTGTTGTTTAAATTTAAATCTTTGTGAAAGCACATCTCATTTTTATCCATGCAAGCTAAACACAATTTACAAAATGAAATACTATAATTACCTAAAGAACACTGTACATAAGTATTGAAATATTGGGGATCAAGTTGAATTTCTTAAGCAACTCAAAAGTCTTGGTGGTACAATATTATGGACAGTGTTAGATATTATGCACATATACTTCAAAAATTGATTAGCTTAGTGATGTTGGCTGCACTGACTCCCTTGAATGTCGAGTGTAAGTGATTGATCTTGACCGGTCTTTGGTTTATTTTCAAACAGATGGAAATTATTTGAACCAATGAGGAGACTAACATTTTTTCTTGACAGTTTTGGCCTTGTTTGTTTTTTATTTTGGGTACTTGTAAAAGTTAATCTATGAAATTAAGGGGTCCAGATAGGCCAAAGGTCTAAAGCATTCACCATTATTGTTCACTGCCATCTCACCTCTGTCTACATGGGTTCGAGTCTGAGGCTCAGCCAATGTGGGTATGTGAGAAAGCTTGCCGGTAGCTTCTCATGGGTTGGTGTTTCTTTTCAGGAATTTCCTGGGTTCTTCCTTCATCATTAATACTTGCTGCCATGTATAGCCTATCTTGCATGAAAAAATGGCATTAAACCCAATAACAACAATGACCATGAAATTAAATATTTACAAATATGCAAATTCTTACAGGCATAAGATTTAACTACGGTCTTCAACAATCTTTACAAAGTTATAAATACTGAGATCCACAAGTGCTTTGTTTCATTCAAAAATTCTTATAACTCTGTGGGAAGCTACAGTCACTATCTTTCAAAAACAACAGAAAAAGCAAAGTGTGGCCATCTTTTAAAAGAATATGGAATAAAATTAATATTCTTACCTTATTAACATGTACCCTCTTATAGTAAATTTTTTCTTTATTGTGTTACAAAATATCATACAGACTGACATCTATTCAAAACAAAAAATTGTTTTTTTTAAGAATTTTTAAGAGTAAAATGTATGTATTATTTATTTGTATTGCCATATGAAAGCATGAATACTGTGAACTCCACATCATACATAGGATTTTAAATAGTCCCCTGTGCTGAAACAAGAAGGGCCTGACTGACTGGAGATATTAACCAATGTGTCTCAATGATCTGGACTTTTAATCGAGGAATGTTGCCATGAACTAGAATAACTCTGCAGAAACCATTTTATCTTATTTCTTATTAGAATTACTGTGAAAATGACCTCTAACTCCCAAAATATAAGGTCAAATGGATACAGTGTAACCCCACCATAGCATGCTCTGTTATAACATGAATTGGGATAAAACATGATTTTTGATTGGCTCCCAAAATTTCATATATATGTATTTTTATCAGACAAAAAAGTATGATTCTTTTTTAAAAATACGAAAAGTGTAAAAAGTTCATTATCATTTTGGGGAAGAGATCATGTATCAATTTGAATACAAAAAGATGATTGTGGCATGGCTAGTGCAGTTTCAAAACCATGTATATTTCTTGTACACTGTAAAAGTTTTTTTCTACTTAAAAGTACAAAATATAACAAAATATAACATGTAAAAAGTTTATTAAGGGAACAAGCTGGTATCACTGATATTGCAAATTACAATTTATTTTCCTGACTAGTGATAAATATACCATCTGGCATGTTGTTCTGCGACCTTGTTGGTAGTTTTAACTTGTAGTATAAACAACTGTGGGTTTGAAGTATTGAAATTCAGAGGCACCATAAAAGGGAGCAGCAACTTTGATATAAAATACACTGACATTTATTTATTGTTAAATAAATAAATTCTTTGTTAAAAGACAAACCATCTTAGCAGTGCATTGTTATATCATAATCCGCTTATTCTGACATCTGGCCTGAATACTGTATGCTATGAGATCTTTGTATTTTATGTTGTTGACATTTCTGCATTTCTGATAGTGGACATAACCGAACAAGGCATTATTTCATAATGGATCTTTCAGATGAAATAGCGATGGACTCATTAGTAATTAATATATTTATGTAAACTGACTTTATGTGGATGGTAAGTAAAATTGTTTTCACTCTAGAATTAAATCCTTCAGAATTGTGTACTAGCCTGTACTAATGTAGTAATCCCTGTCAGAAAATAACACCTGTTGGTCCTTTAATCAAATATTTCTGATGATATTTCTGGGTGAGTTGTTGTTGTTGTATGGTTTAATGCCAAGATACATGGCAGGTAGTATTAATGGTAGAGGAAAACCCATGAAAACTCTGGAAAGAACCATCAACCTACAAGAAGCTACTGGCAGGCTTTCTTATAACACCCACATTGGCCAAACCTGAGACTCAAACCCATGCAGACAGAGGTGAGATGGCAGTGATCTGTAATGGTGAGCACTTTAGACCACTCGGAGTCCCAGCTTGGGTGAGACTATGAGACTAAAAAGACCAAAATACTGCTCTATGATCATGATAAATACTGAAGAATTATTTAAAAGGACTGTTTTGAGCTTGCAGCTTAAATATTTCAGCCATACAATCAAAATTAAATCATACAATAACAAATACCTGTGTGCTCTTTTAAGAGGGTGCTCACCAGTTATTATGAACTTTTGAGAGAGTGTTGTATTTATGGTGAAGATGTTTGCATTTGGAAATGCACAGTGGAGATAATGTCTCTATGCTAATTTAATTTAATGTTGCTGACATTTTTTGGGATATTGTACTTGAGAAAATTGTACATAATCTAAGCACTCTGCAAAATAAAATGACTGCTCCCTAGGACTCAGAACAATCAGCCTGACTTAAAGTACACTGTCTTTAGCAGCTGTTAAAATTGGGGAAATGAATTTTGCCAGACTTGACAATTCCAGCTTCTGAAAGTGCAATGAATAATGTACTAAATATATAAAATGCAAAATAAGTAATCAGCTATTTTTTTTTAAACAACTAACCTCTAAAGTTCAGGAAGTGAAAATGACCAAGTAGAGCTAGTAGCTTTTTAAAGGTTCACATCTGGAGTAAGGCTAAGCTGTATACTCTATAACCCATATTAAACCCATCAATCATACACCTAAATAGAGGGAATTAAAGGTTCTTTGAAAAATACCTAAAATATACAAGATCTTTTTTAAATAACCAATATAACCTATGTGAAAATCCAGGCATATTATTTTCCTTTAAAATTCCAATGCAAAATACAAAACTGTAGAGAGCCATCTCTCTGATTAATTACCAGTATAACTAATAGGAAATTTGGATCCAAATCAAATACAGACAAACCAAACATCTGGATTTTACAGCATCAATCACATTTCCACAGGTTTTCTTTTAATATTCTGTAAGTTCATATTTAAGAATCATTTTAACATGACATTGGAAACATCTTAAGGGATGCAGGTCTGGATCAACTAAGAAAACAAACAAAACAAGAACACCACAAATTTTAAGTGTATTAAAGTGTATTCAGTTAGTATTGTTTGTATATACTTGAAAATATTTTGAAAATTCTAAATTCTGTGATAATAGCATATGGTTATTTTGGTATTATGATGAGCCATTTGTATTGTACCACTTGAAAGAAACGCTTGCTTCAGTGGCATGATTAGCCACTTGTATTGTCCCACTTGAAAGAAATGCTTGCTTCAATGGCATGATGAGCCACTTGTATTGTCCCACTTGAATGAAATGCTTGCTTCAATGGCATGATGAGCCACTTGTATTTTCCCACTTTGAAAGAAATGCTTGCTTCAGTGACACAAAGCAGAATCAATAATAGCAGTTAGCTTTCAGAAATTTGGTGATAACTGTGTTATGTATATTTGATTTAAGTCATTTATTTTTGTTTTAATTGTTTGTTTGTCAGATTCAAATTTGACATTTTAAGTTTAAGATTCATTCATTGGGAGATATTTTTTTTAGAAAGTGGGATGACCTGTACTCTACAAATAAACACCAGATGTTGACCTCATTTCTGACCTGGCTTCAGAGTTGTAAACAAGCTTTGAAAATGATTAGTTGATTATGGAGCTTTGTTATAAACATCTTTCTATTTTTAGTACTTGAGAGTAAAAAAAACTGATTCTCATCTTGGTCAAACAGTGTGCACGAGATTTTTTGAATGTAAATTTGTTCTAATGATTCTAGAAGATCATGTGACCCCTTCCTTGTTTACATAAAAACAAGTATATAAATTATATTTTGGAGCGAACTATTTAGTAGAAGTTGGGCTATTAGAATATTAAGTTGTGTTGTTTTGAGTTATCTTAAATTACCTTGTACTGGAAATTATTTCAATTCATTTGGATCAAGAGGATTTATTTTGTTATTTATCTGGAAAACAATTGTGCTCATTGAATTTCATAAGACCAGAACTGACTTCGTCACGTGACATTGTCTTCCATCTTGGATGCTTCACAAAGATTCAAATTGGGAATTATTAGGACATTTTATTACTAGGACTTTTGCAATTTCACTAGTGGATTATATTTTGAATTATTTTTGGATTAATTTCGGAATTGATTCTTAAAACCGTAAGTTTATTTTTCTTTTCTGGAAAATATTTGTGCTCAATAAATTGTATATTAAGTTTTTACAAGCTTGTTATTTTCACTCTTTCTATGTTACTGTTTATTCGAGCCTAAGCACGTAACAATTGGTAAAGAGGTATAGCTATTTGAGCTTGGACAGTACTTTTAACAAAGGAGAAAGAAATGTTTAAATGTAGGTCATATTGACCCAATTTTTTGGTGTGTAACATATCTTAATTACAGAATAAACATACTGTGTTAATCTGGCCAAAATCAGAAGAAAGGAATGGTATCTGAGTCCAGGAACCATTTTTATGACAGTGTACATGCAACAAAATCAGAGAAACTAAATACAAAAACAACATTTTTGTTGGAATAAAAATGTTTTTATGTCTACCTTGACAAACTCCTCCTCATTTTTCAGATCTAGTTCAGAGGGTACTCTCCATTGTGTTTTTTTGGGGTCTTGCATACGTCTTGGTGACTTGGAAGCCAACCTGCTCTTGGTCATCTTTAAAGACTTCTGTTTAGTAACTAGGCCTTCTCGTACAACTTTGGATGGAGATGTCACCCCATACCCTGAACTCTTGATATTGCTATATTTGTTCTTCATGGTCTCATTTACTGAAGAAAAACAGAGTTAATACAATAAATAAATATATATAAATCTCTTATATACAAAGCAAAGTTATAGTTTCAGATAGAAATGAAGACATGTATTCCTCGTATTACGATTTCAGTTAGTAAACAAGATTTAAGTAAAACTGGCCTTTTCAAGAACTTATGTCCTTGTCAAATCACAAAGTTGCATTAACAATAGTGCAACTCAAACTTGGAACTTTATGAATGAACCTATGCAATTGATACTTAACTCATATTACAATGTAAACTTACAACTGATAAGAAATTTAGTATTTAAAATATTATTAACTACATGACCCTATCAAACTTATAATCATGAATGATAATACATATAATATAGATACACATAAAAACTCCCCTCAGAAGGAAAAAGAAAAATTCATTCAATAAAACTTTCTTTTGTATTTGTCAACATAAATATAATGAATATTACATAGGAGTATATTTCATACAAGATACAGTATATATCAGAATAATGCAATACTCTATACATTTTAAATCAATCTATTTTTCCCTTAATGTGCCAAACATCAATGTTGTCTGCCTGGAAAATCAAACTCCACCTTACCAATCTTTAATTCTTGTTTGTCATTATATTAATGAAAGCATGGTTGTTTGATTACTAAATATAACAATCAGAGAAGCTGAATTAACATACACTTCAAAGTGTTGCAAGGCCAAAATAAAAACATAACATGCCTTCTCATGTAATAATGTCTCAGGTGCTTACTCAAGTGTGTTGAACAACAACAGTACACTGGATGATTCACACCACTGTTGCCCTCCAGTATCAATACTCCAACATTTCCGATAATATCCAGGTATCATGGAAAAATTTGAGCAACATTTCCGATAGTATCCAGCAATCATGGAAAAATTAAGAGCAACATTTCCGATAATATCCAGCAATCATGGAAAAATTAAAGCAACATTTCCAATAATATCCAGCAATCATGTAAAAATTAGACCAACATTTCTAATAATATCCAGCTACTGTATCATGGAAAAATTTGAGCAACATTTCTGATAATATCCAGCTATCATGGAAAAATTAGAGCACAACATTTCTAATAATATCCAGCCATAAACAAAAATCACATCTTACTAACTGGCACAGGGAAATAACCTTAAACTAAGGTTAATAATCTTAACCATCACAATTTCCATTACTGTTATCATCTTCATTTTCATTAAAAGTAGGAAAGAACAAGGTGAACCTATTATCGCAAATGATGCAAATTAATTTTGTCAAAGTCCATCTGGAGTTACTAATGCTGATATTTCCTTTGCTTTTTTCTTAAGTGGCACTTGCTCTTTGAAAGATCACACTTGGTGACATATTTTTCATTTCCAATTCTGTCAATGCAATCATCATATCTCAGATTTGGAAATGAGCCTGTAGTGGTGATACTGCTTACTTTCCTATAATCAGTACATAAATTATTATCTGGATTCAACACTAGAATACATGGTGAATTCTAGTTGCATTTACTTGCTTTGAAATAGTAATTCTCCGGAAAATATTGAATTTCTGTCTTCAAACAGTCTTGCTTGACAGGTTTCATCCTGTAATGATGTTATTTCACAGGTACGGAATATACAATGTCAACATCATGGCAGATTTTATTAGCTCGAGTTGGAACATCTTGAAACTTGTTATCATATTCGCTTAATAGCTGTTTTAATTTGCTCTACCCTTATGGCATCAGATGCAAAAGTTTCTAGTCCAGATTTTCCAGTATTTCTGAATTTAAAAGACTGGTTACATCAAAGTCACTATAGTCCAATTTCAGATTTTTGTTTCAACCATCACTGCGTGGAACAGGAACAACTAAATTGATAGAATAATTTAGAGGGCTATCTCTATTAATGTACTCCTTTAACATATTTATGTGGCAAAATTGTTTCTGCTTTTCCCTCCCAGGAGTATTTATGTTATTCAACTCACTTTTTTTCAGTGCTATAAGGACCATAATACTTAACTTGAATATTTGAGGTATAGGTAACAGAGCTAGAACTCTATCACCTGGCTGAAAACTCCTTTCCTTCGTATTTATATTGTTACGTGCTAAGGCTCGAATTAGCAGCAATATAGAAAGAAGTGAAAATAACAAGCTTGTAAAATTTAACAAACAATTTATTGAGTACAAATATTATCATAAAAGAATATATTTAAACTTATGGTTTTAGAGAATCAAGTCCAAAAATTAATCCAAAAAGAATTCACAAAATAATCCACTAGTGGAATTGCAAGAGTCCTGATAAATAAATGTACTAATAGTTCCTGGTTCGAATCTTGACGATGTAATCCAATATGGATGACGATGTCACGTGATGAAGTCAGTTTTAGTTTTATAACAATTCAAATGAGCACAAGTAATTTCTAAATAAATAACACAATAAATTCCTCTTGATCCCAAACGAATCTGAAATAATTTACACTCAAACAATAACACACATATCTTTGTATTCCAAAGCCCAGACTAACTACTGAACCGTTCACTTCAAAAACACAACTATATACTGATTCTCTCGTAAACAGAAAGGGGTCACGTGATTTTCTAGAAGGTCATAGAACGAACCCAAGCTCGCAAAGTCACGTATACATTATGAGCTAGAAAGATGTCCTTGGAATCAACCAATCATTTTTAAAAATAAAGCTCTAATGTCCTTGGAATCAACCAATCATTTTAGAAGCTTGTTTACACTCTGAAGCAAGGTCAAAAAATGAAGTTAACTTATGTTGTTTACTTGTAAAGTATATAGGTCATCCATTTCTAGAAAATCTCTCCCAACTAACGAATTTTAAACCCAAAATGTCAAATTTGAATCTGACAAACAAAATTAAATGATTTAAATCAAATACACGTAACAATATCATATCTAAATTTCATTCATAACAGATTGAAAAATAGTTACTGCAATGTCACAAGCCTTTAATAATTTGTATTTGAAATCAGAGACATGGTCAAGAATATTAATTTCTTTCTCTTTTAATAACTTCAGTGGAACACAGACAGCATGTCCAAAATCTTGTTAAAAGGACAAAATCCTAAGAACTCTTGAATGGATTCCCTAACATCAAACAACAACAACAAAAGGCCTCATTCACAACTTTTCCTATGTCAAAGCAACAGGAACTAATCTGATGAAATCTTTCCACAGCATCTTGACCGTATGGTGATAAGCAGAATGTTTAAATTGTTGGGTGCCTAATTTATCTTTAATTTGCTGGAAAATTCCAGACATAAAATTTGACCCTTGATAAGACTGGACACAATTGGGAAGACCAAAAAGTGTGAAAAACTTGACCAAAGATTTTCCAGATTTTTCTAGTCTTATATGTCTCAGGAAATTAACAAGTATTGGTTGCCTTAGTCTCAGGTAATGGACCAATGCAATCTACCATTCTACTAAATCATTTGTCATATGTAGGAATAGGTTGCAGATGAGACTTAGGTATCTTCTGATTGGGTATTCCTACCATTTGACAAGTACGACAAGATCTACAATATTTAGAAATATGTTTTAATTTTCAGTCAGTAAAAATTATTTAATATCTTGTGATAAGTCTTACTGACTCCTAAATGACTAGAGAACAGAGATTTTCAAGAGCAACTGTAAGAATATTGTACTGCTATGACTTGGAAAGGGAACAAAACCGCAAGGATGTCCCCACCCCGATAGTGGAACTCCTGTCGCCCAAAACATGGATTAGAGTTGGATGCTGGAATGTGCGAACGCTCAACCAGACTGGAAGGTTGGCACAAGCAGTGAGCGAGTTGAATCACTACAACCTGACCCTCATGGGTGTAACAGAAGCTCGATGGACTGGTACCGGCAAGCAGAAGTTGAGCTCCGGAGAAGTCATCATCTGGTCCGGAAGGAAGGACAATGACCACCGGGAAGGAGTCGCCATTATTATCAACAAGAACAAGGCCAACACCGTCTTACAGTGGAAACCAGTAAATGAACGCCTGTTGTACGTCAGGATGAACTCCAAGTACGCCAAACTATCAGTTGTAGTGGCCTATGCACCAACAGACGGCGCGGAAGAAGAGGACAAAGACACCTTCTACCACGCTCTTCAAACCGTTCTAGAGGACGTCCCTCGACATGACGTGCTGATGTTGCTTGGCGACTTCAACGCTAGGGTTGGCTGCAACAACAAAGATAGAGAGAGGACCATGGGGCGCCATGGAATAGGCATGATGACTGATAACGGGGAAAGGCTGGTCAACTTCTGTCAAGAGAATGACTTGGTCATAGGAGGGACTCTGTTCGAGCACAAGGACATCCACAAGCTTACATGGACGTCACCAGACGGCAGAACCCAGAGCCAGATCGACCACATCATCATCAACGGTCGGTGGAAACACTCTTTGCAGGATGTGCGAGTGATGCGGAACGCTGACGTTGGCAGCGACCATTTTCTTCTGGTGGCTAAGGTGACTTTGAAGCTTAGGAAAGTTAGGATAGGGGTCTCCAGGAATAAACGCTTTGATGTGGACAAACTAAAGAATCCAAAAGTGAAGGATGAATTCAGGCTGGCTTTAAGGAATCGGTTTAGTGCTCTAGGAGATGAGACATCGCTGACCATCAACAATTTTAACAGAGCAATGAAGGAAGCAGGAGAAGAAGTTTTAGGTTACAGGAATAATAGGAAGACAGAGTGGATATCAGAAGAGACATGGACTCGCATAGAAGAGAGAAGACAGATTAAGAAGAGACTTTTGGATTCAAAATCACCAAGACTGAAAGAGAGAATTATGCAGGAGTATGGAGGAAAAGACAAGGAGGTGAAGAAATCAGCAAGGAGAGACAGGAGAGAATTTGCAGAGAGGCTAGCCAAGGAGGCAGAGGTAGCAGCAGGGCAGAAAGACATGAAAATGGTGTATCAAAACACAAAGAAACTGAAGGGCGACTATAGTCAGCACCACGATCTTCCAGTGAGAGACGAAGTTGGAAACTATGTCACAGTGGAGGAGGAGAAGATGGAAAGATGGAAGCAACATTTCGAGTATATCCTGAATCCTGACGGCGCGGAAGAAGAGGACAAAGACACCTTCTACCACGCTCTTCAAACCGTTCTAGAGGACGTCCCTCGACATGACGTGCTGATGTTGCTTGGCGACTTCAACGCTAGGGTTGGCTGCAACAACAAAGATAGAGAGAGGACCATGGGGCGCCATGGAATAGGCATGATGACTGATAACGGGGAAAGGCTGGTCAACTTCTGTCAAGAGAATGACTTGGTCATAGGAGGGACTCTGTTCGAGCACAAGGACATCCACAAGCTTACATGGACGTCACCAGACGGCAGAACCCAGAGCCAGATCGACCACATCATCATCAACGGTCGGTGGAAACACTCTTTGCAGGATGTGCGAGTGATGCGGAATGCTGACGTTGGCAGCGACCATTTTCTTCTGGTGGCTAAGGTGACTTTGAAGCTTAGGAAAGTTAGGATAGGGGTCTCCAGGAATAAACGCTTTGATGTGGACAAACTAAAGAATCCAAAAGTGAAGGATGAATTCAGGCTGGCTTTAAGGAATCGGTTTAGTGCTCTAGGAGATGAGACATCGCTGACCATCAACAATTTTAACAGAGCAATGAAGGAAGCAGGAGAAGAAGCTTTAGGTTACAGGAATAATAGGAAGACAGAGTGGATATCAGAAGAGACATGGACTCGCATAGAAGAGAGAAGACAGATTAAGAAGAGACTTTTGGATTCAAAATTACCAAGACTGAAAGAGAGAATTATGCAGGAGTATGGAGGAAAAGACAAGGAGGTGAAGAAATCAGCAAGGAGAGACAGGAGAGAATTTGCAGAGAGGCTAGCCAAGGAGGCAGAGGTAGCAGCAGGGCAGAAAGACATGAAAACGGTGTATCAAAACACAAAGAAACTGAAGGGCGACTATAGTCAGCACCACGATCTTCCAGTGAGAGACGAAGTTGGAAACTATGTCACAGTGGAGGAGGAGAAGATGGAAAGATGGAAGCAACATTTCGAGTATATCCTGAATCGCCCAGACCCACCCGTACTCGCTGACATTCCTGAAGCAGAGGAGGACCTTGACATCAATTGCAACTACATCACTGTTGAGGAGGTCAAGCAGGCCATTCACAAGCTGAAGAATGGAAAGGCACCTGGCGATGATGGAGTGTGTTCCGAGATGCTGAAGGCAGAAGACACAGAGACGCCGAAGCTTCTTTGCCAGATTCTCCAAAAGATATGGGATAGTGAAAAAGCACCAAATGACTGGAAAACCGGAATCATAGTTAAACTTCCCAAGAAAGGAGATCTGGGAAACTGCAACAACTGGCGAGGAATCACATTGCTATCCCTCTCCAGTAAGATCTTTAGCCGCATCATTCTTCAACGCATCACAACAGCTGTGGACGGCATCCTACGCCAGGAACAAGCAGGCTTCAGGAAAGGCAAATCTTGCATCGACCACATCTTCACACTGAGGCAGATACTTGAGCAGTCTCATGAATGGAATGGATCCCTTTATGTGGTCTTTGTGGACTTTGAGAAGGCTTTCGACAGCCTGCACCGAGACTCTATGTGGAGGATCCTACGACATTATGGCATCCCCAAGAAAATTGTCAATGTCATCAGGTCCCTGTACGAAAACTCTGAGTGCAGAGTAATCCACAACAACCAACTCACTGAACCATTCAAGGTGGAAACCGGAGTGAAGCAAGGATGCATTCTCTCTCCAATTCTCTTCTCACTGGCCATTGACTGGATCATGCGCCGCACCACAGAGGGCAAGAGGCATGGAATACAATGGACGTTGACCTCAATGCTGGATGACCTGGACTATGCCGACGACATCGGGTTGCTGGCAAGCAGACACCAGGATATTCAACAGAAGACACAACAGTTGGTACAGACAGCAAATACCATAGGTCTTCGAGTCAACATAGGGAAGACAAAAGTCTTGAGGAAGAATACTAGAGTGGGCAACCCAATCACCATCAATGACCAGCCTCTGCAAGAACTAGACGATTTCACTTACCTGGGTAGCAAGGTCGCCACGGATGGAGATAGCACAAGGGAAGTCGTCACAAGAATCGGCAAGGCCAACCAGACCTTCGCAATGCTGAAGCCCATATGGAGGACAAGAAACCTCAGTGTCCACACAAAGATCCGTATCTTCAAGAGCAACGTGTTGAGCGTCCTTTTGTACGGCTCAGAGTGTTGGAAGTCCACTGCGAACATAGAACACAAGCTCGAAGTGTTTCAAACCAAATGCCTGCGACGCATCATGAGGATTTTCTGGCCAAACATGATCTCAAATGAGGAACTTCGGCACAGAGCGGGTGCAAGCACCATCTCTGAGATCATTTCAACTCGGCGATGGAGATGGCTCGGCCATGTCTGCAGAATGCCTCCTGACTCACTACCAAGGGTGGCACTGAGATGGATCCCACAGGGTAAAAGGAACCGTGGCAGACCCAAAGAGACCTGGCGACGAACAGTGGAGAGAGACCTTAAGACCAGAGGCCTCACCTATCAGACCGCCCCTGCAATAGCTGCCGACAGACGGAAATGGTGCTCCCTTGCTGTTGCCTCAAGCACCAGACGGCGCAGAGAGGATTGATTGATTGATTGATGACTTGGAAAAAATAATCTGATAGCTTACTGACCACTCAACACCAGTGGTACCTTAGATGGCCCCCATTTCCTCATAAAAAAACAACATTTTTCACAAAATAAGTTGACATGTGTGTGGCATGCTGCCCCAGTGGGTACCTCAGGTGGCCCCCATTTCCTCATCAACACACCCCATTTTTCACAAAATAACAAGTTGACACATGTGTGGCATAATGGCCCAGTGCTAGGCATTGCTATAAACTGCCACACTGCAAACATCTGAGCGATATGACTGAAAACTGTTAAAGCTACATTAAAAATCCAAATCACACACACACACTTGTGCAACATCTAATTTGCTAATAGTCTTCTGAAACAAACAAGATACAGCTAGTGATTGTCTTGTATCACCTTGATTAGAATTATGAGAATGAGTATCACAAAGAGAATCAATGTGATCAATACCTCTTGAATGATCCATACTAGGTGGAAAAGTTATGATGTTAAAAGTTGGACCAATAAATGTGTCAACTAAAGGAAAAACTTCCTGATCAACAATATTCTCAAGAGCTTTCTTTGCCATAGCTGTAACATTATCTCAGCTAAGTCATTACCAAAGTCAGAAATGAACACCCTCAAGTATCAATCAGAGAAGTCACGACTGATTTATCATAGGTCCTAAGACCAAGTCTGATGACAAATTAACACTGTGGAGAGAAACATTAACAAAGCCAAACTCTACTCCCTGAATAACACTTTCACTAGAAGACTTCTCAGAAAAAAAAAACAAAGTACCTGACAATAAAAGACTCTGAAAAGCTCCTGTGGCTCTTATTATATTAAGAGGAACAGGTTTGGCTGAAATGCAAACAAATGAGAACATTTGAACATGAATGGTTCATAATTATCCATAATACAATCAGACTCGAGTTTGCTAGACCCAATAAATGTATTTCTTTCCATGCAAGACTGTGAGCTTGGCCTCTTATAAACAAGAGCATTGAAACAGTTCTGTATATATTATGTTGCCTAAATTTCATCTTGTAGCAACATGTCCATTCTTCTGATAAGTATACATAGGATAATATAAGGATTTCTGACCAGTCTTATCAGACATTTGATTCCAACCAGCTATACATCATGCGACTGAACTGGTTTCTTAGCAAAATCCTGCTGAGAAGTAGATTTATTGACAAATGAAATTTTGTGAGTCAAGGAATAGTCATTAGTTCTGCTAGCTGCAAAATCTACAGTTTCAGCCTTTTTCTCATCAAGGTAGGATTTGATGTCACTAAAGACAATTCTTTAACTCTCCAATCAATATGAGTTGTCTGAGGTTATCATAATCTTTGTCAACCTTATTGGCTGTACATCATCTGTTAAGAACTGGCGTGTGAAGCAAGAGATAGATACCTGCCAGCTCATATTCCTTTAATTAAAATTGCATTTGCATCTCTCTCTCTCTCTTCTTTTTGCATTTGCATTGCTCTTTCATCTTTTTGCATTTGCATATATCTTGCTTCCTTCTCTCTTTGCATTTGCATTACATCCTGCCGAGGCTGAATCATTCTTAACTTAACTTCCATCTGCTTTTAACTGCAATTCCTCTAAAAAAGATGGAGACTTCTTACCCAACTCAAAGCATGTTTATCAAAAAAAACTTTTTTCACCAAATACTTAATCAAAATAATCTTTATCTCCTTCTTTGTTAAAGAAGCCTTCTCTTCAGAAGGACTGCACTGTTTGACAAGCTCAAGCCCAAACCCAGGAAACTCATTCTTTTTAAGGAATCTAAAACCTCCTTGGTAGTAACTGAAACAATATCCACTGCTTTAGATGTCATGGTGAAAGCTTGTTGTTTTCTCCATAAATTTTACAAATATGTGAACATAAAAATACCAGAGACAAAGAAAATTTAAATCAAATGTGAAATTTAAATTTTAATATTTACAATTTCTCAGAAATATTCAAATCTCTGAAATATTAAGTCTGTTAAAGATTTTAAACAATTCAAATCTCTCAAATATTATAAAAAATGTTTACTTCAACAATATGCACTAGTTGCACACTAAACCTTGGTACATAAAAAATGAGTCTATGAAACTGATAAATAACTCATCTACAGTGGGAACTTAGGATTATTAAGAAAGTTAGTGTTTAATACATCATTAAGTAATTAACCTTACAAACTTTCAACTATGAATGACAATACACAATGATATGCATAACAAGGCACTTTCAATGAACTACACTCAGGAACACAATACACAAGTGTAGCATGGTCAATATAATTGGTGTGTACTGTGCTTATCATTGGCAATTATAATTTTAGCCATTCCATTAAAATGAAAATAACTTATTCTAGTCTCACTCACCTGGATGGTTATCAGGCTTCCTTGGTGATGTTGAACGAGAACGAGGTGACAATGACTGTTGTACTCTGGAGTCTCTTGATCGTCGTGACCGAAAGTGCTCTCCCTTGGCATCTTTGGATTTTTCTGATTGATCAGTCTTTTCTTTATGAGACTTTTCATCTCTCACTTTGTTCTTTTTTACCTTGTTTTTCTCTGTTACAGACTGAAAATTATATTGATCTATCAAATATTTATTGCAAAATGTAATAAACAAAAGAACCAAATGGCTCCAAACATTACTCACCTGGCTAATACAAGTTAACAGCTAACCATGTTACTAAACAGGCTTATGTAGTATTGTAGAAACACAATCGATGTAAACTATCTCATGTTATATCATGTTAATGTCACCTAATTTATTACATCCTTATCTAAATATAAAGGCAAAATTAATATACACATTCACTCACTCATAATATTTATCCAAAATCCAAATGATAAAAACCCAGTCATGGAGTTTTGAAAACAATGGATGAGAAATAAAGTTTCTAGATCTAGAGATGTGACTAGGTCAATCAATAATATATAAGGTCATAATTATTTGGTGCAGATCTCATTAAAAAACCTCATAATATATGATTAGAATAGAGCAAAATCTGACTGGAATTTGGTCTCCAGGGTGGTTGTATAGGGTTCAAAGCCATTTTTCAGCACAAGATAGGGTATATATAGCGGCCAGTATAAAAGGTGGAGAAAGAAACCAGGAAAACCCTTGAAAGGACCACTAACCCACAAGAAGCTACCAGCAAGCTTTCTCACATACACACATTAGCTGAGCCCGAGACTCAAACCCACACAGACAGAGGTGAGACTGCACTGATCCAAAATGGTGAGTGCTTTAATCCACTCGGCCGTTGCGCCACACTCCAGGGTGGTAACAAGCATAACCAATCAGATAGAAGACTACCTCATTAATATGACCAGATATTGCTCATAATTTCATTTATGCAACATTTTAGATATATACTACTATTTAACCAGTTTGGTCAATATCTGATCAGAAAATTGTTGTTAGATTCCTGGCCCAATTCATTCAATCCAATACAAAGTCACATTAAATGATATGAATGCATTTAACTCATCCTCATCCTTAACCAAGATTTGATGACATAGCCTACCTACAAATTTAAATCAAATTCATTTGAAAATGCAGTCTCTGGAGTAGTAACAAATTTAGAAAATAAAATGCAAGATCAGCTAAATATATGCAGTTGTCTCAGTCGTACAAAAAAAATCATACAACGTCATGATGATATTAGCCTATTTACCAAACTATGTTTATAACTGGGTCATAAATAGTCTAAAGTGGTAACATTCTCATCCAATCAGATTCAATATTACCTCAATAAATGGCTGCTGCCATTGTTAAACCCATCCATGACCTTGAAAATGTAAGCCCACATTCAAAGTTTGATCAAAAACAGATCAAACATATGGTTCATCATGAGTGAATAAAATCAGTCAATTATATGCCAAATCACTATAACAAATAGTGCTGATCTCATTCATTACCTTGATTTTGATGATATAAGCATATACTGTATTTGCCAGCCTGTAAGTTCAAAAGTTCTTCATAATGATTTATTTGAAGTATGCACAGAATCCATCAAGAGGTGTAGGAAATGGAAACAATACTAAAAAATTTACCAAAACTGAACAAAACTGTTGATGCCACCCACTGCCATCAGAACAGTTTTTGCTACATTTATTTCTGTTAAAAACCATCATTTGGCCCACATAATGAAAGCTAGTCTAAAACCAAAAGTTTATATTTTTTAAATATATTTTTGTACATCACTTTGACACTAAGTTAGAAACCTTAATATACAAAATGCAGACTGGAATAAAACATTTTCAGATTCATCAACCCCAACTTATGCCATTTTGAGGTGTTACTTGAAGAGAATAATGTGTGCTGTTACCTGAAGACTGTAATTTGAGCTGTTACCTGATGACAGTAATTTGAGCAATTATGACAGTATTTTGAGGTGTGACTTGAAGACAGTATTCTCAGTGATCAACATAAAAAGAAATTTGTAACATCTGTTAATCTTTTGTTTGGGATATTTTTATAAATATTAATAACATCTCATCATTCTCGATTAAACAAAATTTCTTTAGAGGTTTGAAAAATACTTATAAAAAAAGAAATTTACACCTGCTCAGTTAAATAAACCATCACCAAAATTACTTTCCTATTGCTGAAGATGTTCTCCCTCTCCCTTGTTATTTATTGTAATATTTGTGGGAAAATATATTGCATGCCATGATAACCATCTCTGAAGTGAGTGCACTAAATGTGGAAGTCAAGTACAATATTTTTTTTAAAGTTGTGACAATTCCTCATTATTTAAAATAAAATGAGCTGTGTAAATACAAGTGGATCAAACACACTCTAGATCATATTTAAAACTGCAACATAAAAGAACAAAAAACTAGCCGCCATATTAAGAAATCATAAAGCATGCCAATTTTTTCATAAAAATGGCCTAACTTCAAGCAAACTCATAAAGTGCTTATTTTTATGTGATGGAAACAAACTCATAAAACATTAAACAACATGTGTATGGTATCAATCTTTTTAAATAAATTAAAGGCAAACTGCTATCACTGCAAGTACGTGTAACTGATTCACCATTTGCATGAAAAAACATTTGCCTAGGGATCTTTTCTGCCGAAAAAAGCCAATTTTGCAAGAAACTCGAGTTCCTCAAAAGGACTAATGCTCTACAGACACAAAAGAAATTTCCTGGTGTTCTGGACGTTTTTTCCAGCTGAAACCACTTTTGATATTCTTCAGCAGTAACAATATTTTAAAATTGACTGTTTTGATATCATCATGGCACCATTAGCATTTAGGACAAACAGGGTATTATAAGAAGTATTCTGATAAAATCCCCATATTTGGATTTCAAGATGGCCACTATGGTGACCATATTCATCATCAGACTGGTACTATATTCATTTAGGAGGAACTAAACATCAAAAAAAGTATTCCAGTGAAAAGCCCATGGCATGATGACTTTCTTTTCAGAGTAGTGATACAAGATTTCAAGATGGATATTGTGGCATCAATATTAGACATCAGATAGGAAATACTTTCAATTAGGACCAACCAGACACATTAAGAAGTCATAGTTTTTAGTGAAAAACCCCATGTTGATATGATTATCAATTCGGAAGGAGTAGTGATAACAAAATATTCTGATATGGCCACTGTAGCAGCTATATTGGAGATCAAAAAATGGCCTCATTTTCATTAATGACCGACTGCACAATCATGATTAGTCTTGAGTGAAAACCCATGTTGATATGATTATGCAAAGAGATTGGAACCAGTTTCATTTAGGAGCAAATAGTTATCATAAGAATTCGCCTGGTGAAAGCTACATGTAAGTATAATCTTCCATTCAGGAAAGGTGATAACCAGATTGACAAGATGGCTGCTATGGTACCACCATTTTCATTTAGAATCAACTAGATATCATAATAATTCTGGTACAAATTCCATGGCAACATGATTCTGGAGGAGTAGCAAACAGGTTTTCATGATGGACACTTTACTGGACATAGTGGACATCAGATCAATCCTATTTAATTTTAAAATCAACTAGTCATCATAAGAAGTCTTTTAGTACAATGACTAATTCTTTATTACACTCAGGATGTGTGATATAACATATCAGTAATCTCACTTTGCAGGCATTTACGTCAGCCAGAGAATATAATGTGTGTTTCAGTGTAATTGCAATATAACTCACATATGTTCAAACTAAAATACATGGATGTTGACATGATTGGAAATACAGAATATAAATTACAATAAATGGAACACAAATTTTTCTGTAGTAAACTCTATGGACCTATGGCACGTTTCTCTTCCTGAAACAAATGGAAATAACAACACTGAGTAAAGATGATTTGAAATTAATGAACTATTTACAAAATAAAAACCATCATATTAGAAATGAAACTTCCATGTTGATATGACCATCCATTCATAATGAGCAGCAATAACAAGATTTTCAATGTAACCATTGTGGTGACCACAATGGACCAATCAGCATTGGATCAATGCATGTGTGTAAAGTTTCATTGTAATCCTCCAAGATGTTTAACAAACTTGTGCTAATGGACAGATGGATGATAGAAAATGGATGAACGACAGACAATAGACCATCTCATAAGCTTTTCTGGTCTAGAACTAAACTGAAATGAATTCTAAAATAGAAAAACACTGCAATGCATTCCAGTCTTTAAATACTAACTTGGCAGCTCGAAACCCAAGCAACTATCATCACAGCCTTCTCCCTTATTGCTTTAAAAGTTGCTATACAAACTGTGCTAGCCATGTGCAGTGAATGAAGATACTTACCCTGACTTGTCCAGTATCTCTAGTCTTTATAACAGAACAATCAAGCATATGTTTAATCTAAAGAACATGTACATTTGAATTACATGTTGTCCCATCATAGCTGAAAGGTCTAAAATGATTTAAAAAAATAATTATATTGTTACAATATCCACTTTAAGCAATGAACATGATGTAATCTCTCATAGCTTTCATTTATTGCACACACAAGAGAAAACAAGACAGGTGTTTAGATGACAATGATACAAATATTTCAGATATACATATAAATGAAAGCCTTTTCAGCCGATTTCTCTTGCTGTTCATTGTCCAATAAATGTCAGCAGTGTTAAGTTTGTTACTCTGAATAAATTAAATGTAAACCATAAATGAATATTTTAGTGGTATCATTTAACATCTACTGATCAAGGTTCAATTATTCATTCAACAATATGCTGCAATCAATGGCCAGCAATGCAAGGCAGTGTTGGAAATGGGATTACATACAATGATGAACACTTTAGCTTCAGATATGGCCAATGACGGCTTAACATTAAATTATTGCATATCATATCTTAATAAACTCATATTTTTAAACAGCACGAACATTAAAATAACACAATGGTACAGAACTGAATTTTGACAGAAATCAATCACAGAAATTGTAATTAAGTTGTCCTCAAAGTGACCAATGCTCAGCCAGAGTAATTAACCGCAACAATACTAATCCTAGACTGATGCTATCCTACAAGTTTACCAGTCTGCTCAAAATTACGAAAAATATGTCAGTTATCAATACTTCAAAACATGCCAATAATCTGGACCCATAAAGGGCTTTTTTATTATTAAGAGTCAGTTATATGGACCCATAAGAAACCTTTTTATCAGTATGAGCAAGTTATATGGACCCATAAGGGACCTTTTTATCAGTATGAGTCAGTTATATGGACCTATCAGGGACCTTTAAAACAGTACGAGTCAGTTATCTGAACCCATAAGGGACCTTTTTATCAGTATGAGTCAGTTATCTGAAACCATAAAGGGCATTTTTATTAGTCCGAGTCAGTTATATGGACCCATAATGGACCATTTTAACAGTATGAGTCAATTATCTGCACCTATATATAACAAGCTTTTTCATCAGTATGTGTCAAATATCTGAACCCATAAGGTGGCTTATCTTATTGTTATGTGTCAATTATCAGGACCAATAAGGAGGCTTATCTCATTGTTATGTGTCAATTATCAGGACCAATAAGGAGGCTTATCTTATTGTTATGTGTCAATTATCAGGACCATTAAGGAGGCTTATCTTATTGTTATGTGTCATTTATCAGGACCAATAAGGAGGCTTACCTGATTGTTATGTGTCAATTATCAGAACCAATAAGGAGGCTTACCTGATTGTTATGTGTCAATTATCAGGACCAATAAGGAGGCTTATCTTATTGTTATGTGTCAATTATTAGGACCCATAAGGTGTCTTTTAACCAGTGTGTGACATGTTGGTGTTTCTTATTTTGAAATATTTAATCAGTATGTTTAAAGTATCTTGACCCTTAAGAAGGCATTTGTATCATAAAACTGATTGTCGTGATGATGTTATATACAGTAAATTATTTATATGGGAAGACTAATTAGTTTGTATGGTTGACAAGTCCTCATAATCAGCATGCAGACTATTAGCAGTTTACTGTATTACATTTAAGCTGTCAAAGCTTGTTGTAAATTTGATATAAAATACATAATTTACTTTTAATATGCTATTATATATTATATTTAAAAACAGCCAAATGCAACTTACCACTTGAGTGACTGGTTGATACATTTCTGTATCCTCATTATGGGAGTAGTCAAATCCCCATCCTGGGGAATCTTGCTGAACAGGCGAAAGGGCAAACCCTCTCAGATCTTCTGGCAGTGCAAATGAAGCTTGTCTCTCTACATTAAATAGAAACAAAATTAATGAACACTGCTGTCAAAATACAAAAGTTGAATCATCAGTAAAATAATAATAATAATGAGAATTTTGTATAGTGCCTAATCTTTAGAAGCTCTAAGCGCTTTACATCTATAATGATATGACTATACAAAAAAACAACAAAAAAACCCACCATAAAATCAGGCAATATAATATGCTAACAAGCACATCCCCTACCTTGAAAGTCCAGCTGACTAACCATTACAGTGGGACCCCGCTATAGCCCGCCCCGCTATAACCCGAATTCAGATATAACCCGGTCGTGGCATGGCTCCCGAAATTTCGGGTAATTTATTACAGGTATTTTTCTCAAAGACCCCCCCCCAAAAAAATTTTTTTTTTTTAAGTATGAAAAAAAAAATACGTCAAGAGTTTAATTATCATTCTCATATTCGTCTAAACAGTGCGAAAAAGAACGTGTAGAAAATGTATTATCAAATTTCTTCTAGTTTTGTGCCAAAATAAACGTCGGAAATACGAACCAATTGCTGGGCCTACTGAGAACTTTGATCTTTGTTTATTGTTGAAAAATTACAGCTCATAAGTGTCAATATTATAATTAATGATTCCTGAGTAATGAAGCCATCGTGTCTACTTTGTGTTTGTCTTGAATGCATTCTGAATACAATCGTTGCTCTAATAATCTCCGATATATGTTCTCTTAATTTCATACACAACTAAGCAATAGCCAATGCGGGGGTTGATAAAAGATTCTCACCAGAATGTATACATCAATCAATTTAAGTACATTGTTTATCATCAAAGTGAACTGCCGAGCTAAACAGTGACATAATTCAATGGTTAAAATACAGCCAGTTCGCCTGCTGTATTATAGTACATCAAAAGAACATGACGCAATAGCTGGGCGGCAAGTTCAAAGGACTTTGACTAGCAGCTTGGGTGGGAAAATGTGCTGAAATTTACAATGACTGAATTCAGAGACAGAAAGATCCTGAGATGTACATGTAGTTATTGTAAGAATACACTTTAGCTTCCATTATTTAATCTATGGACATGTACTATTTCATCATTCATTACGTACACCCGTTATGTAATTTTTGTTATTTTCTTTTCATTGAATTCAGTCACATAATGATCTGTGACAAAATTATTGAATATTTTACATCCTTGTGTGGATATTTTCGATGGAAATATTTGTATTATGGATTCAGTGTATGTTACAAGATTCGCTGGTGAGTACACGGTGTTGATACTCTTTTCATGCAATAGATTATACATGTATATATAAATTAGACACGTGTATGTACCAATGCATGGTTCTCTGAATAAAGTAATATATTAAATCTGCAATTTCTGTTACTACAGTAAATGTTTTTCTCATTTAATATATATTGATCAAAAATGGTAATTGTGCCATGCATTTTTGCACCCGTCTTTATGTACCCCCCCCCCAATTAAATCCAAAAATGTGTTGGTATTGTACATGGTTGCTTATAACACGGTTCGGTTCATAGCCCGGTCGGATTCTATGGCTCCCAACTACCGTGTTATAGCGGGGTCCCACTGTATATGCTAACAAGTACATCTACTACCCTAAAATTCCAACCCACTAACCCATAACATGCTAACAAGTACATTCACTACTTTGCAAGTCGGACCCACTGACCCACTCCAAAGCTAAAAGCACATATAACCATCTTTAGCTTGGTTAACAGCAAAGGTGCTAAACTGTTGCCTGCTTGCCTTAAAAGAACATCACACAAACGTAGTATACTCTTGTATAGTGGGACTGGTACCACATACCCTACAGCCATCAATTATTACTGATGCCGAGATTTGCACTCTATATGGATATAACTGCATGGAAGGCACAAGAGGTAAATATTATCATAAAAACATATTTTATGATCACAAAATTGGTTTCTTCAAATACACTACCTGATCATAATACATTAGGACAATAGATAAAAGATTGAGTTACATCCCCTAACCCAGGATTAAGTCCAAACCTCAGTCTTCAAACATACATGAAGCAGTTTCTGGTCAATAGCCCACAAACTTAAGTTAGTCTCTGTCATATAGAAAAATTCAGGACATGTAATAGTGAAAATATTTGCTTCCACAAGGCCGTGACCCATGTTCCTGTGATGGACATGGGTGGGTTGCCTGATGAGCTGCCCCTATCAGAACCACCAGATCAAACTGATTTCCTTGAGCTGAGAGGACTCCAAGGTAGAAACAATGAAAGGTCGACTCTGACATCTTACTCATGGCTTGTATTACATTGGATATCAATTCAGAAACCTGATACGGTCCTGTAGATGCCTTTAGAAGTAAGTGACATTAGAATCTTAGATAGCCATCATGAGAACAACTTAGCTATTATTGACAAAACTAATTAGTTTGACTGAAAGCGCATGCAACTCAATATTCTGCCTCATGTAGCCATATCAACAAGAAAGTAACTTCTGTAGACAAGATGAACTTCCTAAACCTCTGAAAGGGCTTTCAAATGATTCTTGCTTAGCCATACCAGAAAGACAGAGCTAGAGGTTTTGGTCTCGAGAATTTGGTGCTGACCAGAAGTCTGAAAGGTCCTTGCTTTGGTTCATATCCTTCTTTTGTTTAATGTGATAAATATCATAGAAAACTGCCCTTGATGATGGGGACTAGCTTTCTATCTTTTAATAGCCAAAGAAGGAATGTATATATTTATGCTATTGGGGCTTTAAAAGGATTGCTTTCACTCATACAACTAAATATAAATCTCATTTGTCCTCATAAACCTTTAGATTAGTGGACCTTCTAGCAGAATCAATCATGTCCACCACTTGTTCTGAATGGCTTTCTAAAGGCATAGTGATGTATTCTGGTTCAGCAACTACAGATTCTGATGGAAAACCTGCATTTCATGTTGCAGGTATTGCATCTGCAAGAGTTTCCTAAGAATCAAGATTCAGGGCTTTTCCTAATTGAGAAGACCATCTGGATCAGTCCAAATTCCATTGATATCAGTTAAAGTTTGTGCATCAGAGGCACTGGTGGGAAGGCATATGACATGAGACAGGTGCTGTACAGGGAAGGAGCATCAACACAACTGGCTTTCAAATCTGATATGGGAGATATAAGTATGGGAGCTTGGTGTTTCATCTTATCTCAAATGTGTCAACTTCAGATGAACCCCAGAGAACCCTGGTTTGGTTTATTTTGCTGGGATAGCAAGTCTGTCAGGCTTCTGAGCCCTCCTAGAATATGTATGACTTGAGGCAGATCTATTGACAATGACACCATATAAGACAAACCCAAACCAGAAGGAAGATCTCTGGGAACATTGTTTCCATTTACAACCTGACAACAGTTGACTCTGGGATACAATGATTTTTCTTGCCATATAATGTCTCTTGGCAAGGCATTCATTATGGCCTTCATCTCCAAGAGATTAATATTAGTCTCATGGACAGAGATCATCCAGTCATGTATATTCCATTTCACAGTGAACTGTTTAATGCTTCCACTAAACCAAACTATAAACGATAGCACGAGTAAATCATCATTTTCTTTAGATGATAGTCAGGAAGATGAATTGATATTAAACAAGTCTTTGTCTCCCTGTTGTAAAGTGTTCATGTGCTTTGTACACTGAGTGAACAAACCAGGAGAAAAGTTTCAAAATATGTCATGCCTTAAATGGTTCCTTTAGTTTCTCTCTCTCTCTCCTGAGAAAGAAAAGGTGGGATCTCTGAGCTGAGCCTTGAAAAGGATTGGCAGCTGTCTTTCAAATTTCTCAATCTGGCCATGGTGCAGATGGTTTGATGAAAGTAGCTGTGACCTAATAATTGACTGATGATGGTCCTTTAGGAGAGCGTTTGTTGCACTAAACACATCATTTCTGCTAAATGCATGCTCAGTGTACATATAGTAATGGGAAGCATCTATTGTGATGTTCTATTAAAGATGCATACCAATTCCTAGCAAGACTCAGGGATCTTCACTGGAAGACTGAGGAGCTACTCAAGACAGCTAGTAAATGGCCACAGAGATTAAGTCATTCATGCAGTCAATATAAAATTTTGTATCAGTTGCTGCATGTAAAATAAAATAAAAGACTTTTGGTCCATGCATATGGAAGCAGGATTATTCATCTTCAGTCCTACTAATTCCCTGTCATTGACTTTAATCTGTATGAAAGTCTGCCAGATGTGATTTGTACAAACCCTGAATGGAACTGGATGATGGACAGTACATGGAAAAGAAAGACCTGATACCTAAATGTTGGAGATGTCTTTCCAAGCAAAATAAGGTATCTGTGACATGTCCTGAATGAGGCAGCTTTATCAGTGGCATTTGATCTCTCTTTGTCATGAGGTCTATGGATGTGTAGGAATCCTGTACAAAACCATATCAGGAGCCAAGAAAGAGACCAGGCATAATTATGCTGGTAGGAGGCAAATATGTCTTCAATTGACATGCAGAATACATATTCCTCACTTGCCATATCTGATTCAGAAAATGATGTTTCTGAAAAGTCTGACAAAAAAACGAAAAAGGGGCCAATTGGTTTCTCTCATTTGATACAATGGGCCAATTATCTGATTATAATAAGCCATCATCATAAAAAAATGGGATATCAATGGCACAGTCTATTTTACATGTTATTGCATTTTTGAAAAACCAAATAAATATTAAACATCTCTACTGTAACATTCTACTTCTTAGATTCTTCTGACCATACACAGTGTGAGAGAAGCTGAAGTCTACACTTTTATGCTCCTCCAATTATAGTCTTCAATCTTTGTTATGTTTCAGCTTTTAAGCTATTTCCTGAGTACCCATTCATGTTTTTCTCTTTTATTTCTGCCACTGTGGACACCAATTCTTCAATAAAGTTTTACTTTGTGTTTTACTTTTATCATGGTTTGTGACAGATCATCTGTTTGTTCACTACAGTGATCACATCTGAGAATAATTTGTATTGCTTTTATGATATAATAATGAAACTAAGGTAAAGAAATCCACTATACCATATCTACCTCTTAGTGAAACTTATCATAAATCATGCTTCACATTATGTGACTGGAAGCATGTGCTTATGAGAATCATGAAGAATACAAATTTTAAGTTTAGTTAACACTAATAAAACAGCTGTGGAAGTTACCTCAATGTGTTACTTGAATTTGTTTCATATTTTTTAATTAAGGCTATTGCAACATGGTCTAAAGGACTATTTCTGGACAATCCTGAAATTGCCATACATCAGATACGAAGAATGGGGGAATTAAATAGGCTGAGGATAGTAACTAGTGCAATTCAAGAAAGATTGCTTGATAAGAGTTTTTTCATTTGTATATAAATAATAATTGAGCAGATTGACATTAAATTACTGGTTGATATCAGATTTAAGATAAAAATAATAATTGAGCAGATTGACATTCAATTAATGCTTCATATCAGATTTAAGGTAAAAATAATAATTGAGCAGATTGACATTCAATTAATGCTTCATATCAGATTTAAGATAAAAATAATAATTGAGCAGATTGACATTCAATTAATGCTTCATATCAGATTTAAGGTAAAAATAATAATTGAGCAGATTGACATTCAATTAATGCTTCATATCAGATTTAAGGTAAAAATAATAATTGAGCAGATTGACATTCAATTAATGCTTCATATCAGATTTAAGGTAAAAATAATAATTGTGCAGATTGACATTCAATTAATGCTTCATATCAGATTTAAGGTAAAAATAATAATTGAGCAGATTGACATTCAATTAATGCTTCATATCAGATTTAAGATAAAAATAATAATTGTGCAGATTGACATTCAATTAATGCTTCATATCAGATTTAAGGTAAAAATAATAATTGAGCAGATTGACATTAAATTACTGGTTGATATCAGATTTAAGATAAAAATAATAATTGAGCAGATTGACATTCAATTAATGCTTCATATCAGATTTAAGGTAAAAATAATAATTGAGCAGATTGACATTCAATTAATGCTTCATATCAGATTTAAGATAAAAATAATAATTGAGCAGATTGACATTCAATTAATGCTTCATATCAGATTTAAGGTAAAAATAATAATTGAGCAGATTGACATTCAATTAATGCTTCATATCAGATTTAAGGTAAAAATAATAATTGAGCAGATTGACATTCAATTAATGCTTCATATCAGATTTAAGGTAAAAATAATAATTGTGCAGATTGACATTCAATTAATGCTTCATATCAGATTTAAGGTAAAAATAATAATTGAGCAGATTGACATTCAATTAATGCTTCATATCAGATTTAAGATAAAAATAATAATTGTGCAGATTGACATTCAATTAATGCTTCATATCAGATTTAAGGTAAAAATAATAATTGAGCAGATTGACATTCAATTAATGCTTCATATCAGATTTAAGATAAAAATAATAATTGTGCAGATTGACATTCAATTAATGCTTCATATCAGATTTAAGGTAAAAATAATAATTGAGCAGATTGACATTCAATTAATGCTTCATATCAGATTTAAGGTAAAAATAATAATTGAGCAGATTGACATTCAATTAATGCTTCATATCAGATTTAAGATAAAAATAATAATTGTGCAGATTGACATTCAATTAATGCTTCATATCAGATTTAAGGTAAAAATAATAATTGAGCAGATTGACATTCAATTAATGCTTCATATCAGATTTAAGATAAAAATAATAATTGTGCAGATTGACATTCAATTAATGCTTCATATCAGATTTAAGGTAAAAATAATAATTGAGCAGATTGACATTCAATTAATGCTTCATATCAGATTTAAGGTAAAAATAATAATTGAGCAGATTGACATTCAATTAATGCTTCATATCAGATTTAAGGTAAAAATAATAATTGAGCAGATTGACATTCAATTAATGCTTCATATCAGATTTAAGGTAAAAATAATAATTGAGCAGATTGACATTCAATTAATGCTTCATATCAGATTTAAGGTAAAAATAATAATTGAGCAGATTGACATTCAATTAATGCTTCATATCAGATTTAAGGTAAAAATAATAATTGAGCAGATTGACATTCAATTAATGCTTCATATCAGATTTAAGGTAAAAATAATAATTGAGCAGATTGACATTCAATTAATGCTTCATATCAGATTTAAGGTAAAAATAATAATTGAGCAGATTGACATTCAATTAATGCTTCATATCAGATTTAAGGTAAAAATAATAATTGAGCAGATTGACATTCAATTAATGCTTCATATCAGATTTAAGGTAAAAATAATAATTGAGCAGATTGACATTCAATTAATGGTTGGTATTAGATTTAAGGTAAAAATAATGTACCTTGTTCATGCTGTAGATTCTTACACTGGTAGTTCCAAATACTATGTCTAACACTACGTTTCAAACTGTATAACAAGGAAATTATGGATAAAAGTCCTGTACTCATGACCTCCAGGCAATCAAAATGGTGCAGACTGAATCAATGGATGATGTCAATCGATGATGAAGTTAACTTATGAGTTCATAAAATATTATTCAGGAATTACAGTGGAACAAGGAAAAGCTAGAAAATGGAGTATACTTCCCAGCAGTGCAAAATACTGAAAATATACCTTAGAAAGTGGAATTTGAAAAGCCCTCATAAGCAGTATGCACAGTGGCACAGACAATTGTGGAAATAATAAATGATGACTACAGGGAAGTTGTCTAAAATTCAAGGTGAGACAACTCTTTTTGTCTAACCTCATTTCAAAGCAAGCAGGCAATAGTTTAGTTCCTTGCTAATCAATCCCATGACAGTTTTAATGGGGGTTTATTTTGTTTCAGTTTTGTGTGAGGGGAAGATAGATTTGCAAGGTAGTAGATGTAAGAATTCTAGAAATATTATAAGATTACTATAACATGTATCCTTGTAAATACCAACCACACTTAAGATGACCTGCAATCCTGCATGGTATAGTTACTAATACCTGATGAATATTCTAACATTTACAATTGTTGCATTATACTTTCATGTAATTTTTAAGTCAAATGTTTCTGGCATTATTCAAAATCTAATTATCTTCACGATTTGGTTTTTGTGTTTCATGTCTAGTTTATTGTCTGATACTAATTCTAACAAAATAAATAAATTAACACCAATTCTAGGACTCTGTGGATCAATTCGTCTTGGAGAGGGAAGATCTACATCAGCCTGTTTTCTTTTCTGAAGAACTTCCAGCTCTTTAAGAATTTCATCCAATGACCTTTGCTTCCCTGCAAGGTAATGAAATATGCAAGGTTAAAAGTAATGTCAGCATTCCAAATCATCACCGTCAAACAGTTATCTAATGGAAAGGTAATGACAGCATGTCAAATGTTATGGGCTAATCTTCAAATTAGTTACCCCATGGTATACTGTACACTATGCTGTAAGATAGAACTAGCAATGAACCGATCTGGTGGCCTAGTGGTTATAGTGTCAGCCGCAGAAGTGTGAGGTCATGGGTTAAATCCCGGCCGAGCCATATCAAAGACTTACAAAAATGGTACTAACAGCTGCCTCCCTTGACACTCAATATTACGAATTTAGTGTTAGGACTAGTCGGACTGGTGTCAGGATAATGTGACTGGGTGTCACATCATGCTACATGTTTGCGGCATGATGACCCAGTGCTAGACATCACTATAAACAGTCTCACTGCAGACATCATAGCATTATGACTGAAATTTTTATTTTGGGTCCATTAAAAATCCTAATCAAACAAACAAACACAAGCAATGTCACATGGCAATGACATTTAGTGACACAGTCTTTGCAGCTATGATTTAAAAAATAGTATCAAGCTCATGTCCAATCAACTTAAAATTCTGAAACTCATCAAATAAATGACATTCTATGTATCATAATAGAATATATTTGGTCTTGAATAGATGTGTAATAAACATTTAATAATCTCCATGCATAAAGGGGCCCTGAGTGGCCGAGTGGTCTAAAGCGCTTTCCATTACGGATCATTGCCGTCTCACCTCTGTATGCATGGGTTCGAGTCTAAGATTCAGCAAATGTAGTTATGTTAGTAAGCTAGCCAGTAGCTTCTCGTGGGTTGGTGGTTCTTTCCGGGGGTTTTCCCGAATTCTTCCTCCACCAATAATACTGGCCGCCATGTATAGCCTATCATGTGCTGAAAAAAGGCATTAAACCCTAAAAAACAAAGAAACAAACATTTCCATGCATAAAATTTATCACAAGCAAACAAAGATAACTGCACAAACAGCCTTTCCATCCATGCTGTTTAAAAAAATTAGAAACCCACCTGTCTTGTTGCCAATCTCTCCACTGAGAAGTTTCTGTACAAGGTCAGCTGTGTCCTTGTCTTCGGACAGCTCAAATAGACTTTCATTCTTTAGGGTGGTGGACATCCCCACTTCTCTCAGGGCTTTGTGAAGGGCCTCAATTTCCTGGCTGGTGTTTGTACCAATGAATCCTAGGCATAGAATGCACAAGTATCAGTAATAATCCAATAATAAATAAATACCTGTAATAAACTCATGGTCTTATTTCAAAGAGCCCAGTTCATATTTCTACAAAAGATTTCATACAAATTCTCCATAACCAGCACAATGCCAATATAACATAATAATAATAATAATAATGAGGACTTTGTATAGCACCTAATCTTTAGAAGCTCTAAGCGCTTTACAACATTCATAATGATATGACTACACTACACAAAAACAAATAAGAAAAATGATGAAATTGGAAAACATAAAACTTGCTGAAAACATATAAGATACAAAACATTATTAGGTCTCTAGGTTTGTTCCTGCAATCGAAAAAGGTGAGTTCTAAGAGCAATCTTAAAAGGGACCACTGTCTTTATGTCTAATTTCAATGGGCAATTTGTTCCACATTGCTGGGTCCTGGAATGCAAACGAACGTTGTCCATATGACTTCGTTTTCATAGTGGGAACAATGAGTATCTGATTGTCAGAAGTGGAGCGTAAGTATCTTGCTGGTGTATACACAAGGGTGAGGCCAGACAGATATGTTGGACTGGAGTCTGTCAGTGAAATATAGCACATAGAACAAATTCTGTGTTTAATTCTGTTTCAAATTGATAGCCAGTGTAGGGTACAGATCAGTGGTGACGTGTGCTCTGATCATGGTACTCTAAAGATGATCCGAGCAGCTTTGTTTTGAATTTTTTGAAGTTTCTGGAGTAAATATTGTGATGAACCAGACAGAATTGAGTTACAATAGTTCAGTCTTGAAAGTACTAATGAACACACAAGTGTTTTAATGGCATCAACTGAAAGATATTTGCGAATGGAGCTGATGTGTCTCAGTTCAAGATATGCAGCCTTACATCTGTTCATGACATGTAGGTGCAATGTGAGAGTACTGTCTAGAGTAACACCTAGGTTTCATAATGACTGAGAATTTAATGTTGGTGTTGCTGATATTTATTGTCTTAGGTGAATGAGAAAGTCTTTGTGTTATGATCAGAATAGCCTCTGTTTTATCATTATTCATCCGCAGCTTGTAACATGTCATCCATGACTTCACATCAAAATTGCACCGATCTACTCCTTGGATGGTAGCATCAACTTCAGTTGGGTGGCTAAACTTGTATATTTGGCTGTCATCAGCATACAATTGGTGAGACACTGGGTGATGATCTATGACACTTGAGAGCAGCAGAGTGTATAGAATGAAGAGAACATGTCCAAGAACAGATCCCTGTGAACACCACAACATAGATCAACTGGGCTGGAATGTATTCCATTTGCAGATACAATTTGTATCCTGTTGACTAAGTAGGACTTGAACCACTGTAAGGCTATATTCTGAATGTCAAATGCATGCTAGAGACTGAAGTAATATATCATGGTCAATTGTGTCAAATGCTGCAGACAAATCGAAGATGGTGAGGACTGTAATCTTTCCACTATCAAAAGCAGAGAGAATGTCATTAAATACTTTCAGAAGAGTAGTTTCATTATTGTGGTATGGGCGATATGCGGACTGTACATTGCTAAAAAGACTGTTAGAATTCAAATGAGATACAAGTTGGGTTAGAACAACTTTTTCTAAGATTTTTTATATGAATGGAAGATTAGAAACTGGGCAGTAGTTCTTTAAATAATTATGGTCAAGTGTTGGTTTCTTCAGCAGAGGCTTTACAATGGCAGTTTTGAAAAATGATGGGAATTCCCCCCATGAGATAGAGATATTAATAACATCAGTTAGTGAAGGCAATATTAGGTCTAAGAACTCAAGCAGCAGTGATGATGGAATTGGATCAAGTTCACACAACTTTGGTGCGCTCTTCATCACGATTGTCTGTACTAAATCAATAGAGACAGGTACAAATGCTCCTAATGGTTGTCGCTGAAATTCTGTATCATAACTGTATGGTGACGAGTCAACTGAAATTGTGTTGTCAAGCAAATCTATAATGGTTTGTACTTTGTCACGGAAGAAATCTGTAAATAGGTCAGGAAGGTCAACTGGAGAGAAGGTAGTTGGAAGTGGTGTACATTTGTTTCTTGAAATTAGTTTGTTAGTTATCTCGAAGAGCTCTTTGCAGCTGGAACTCTCCATGATCTTAGTACTGTAGTGGGATAATCTGGCTACATGGACTATGTTTGTGACGTTCTTCATAGCGGCTTCATAGAATAGATTTGTTTATGAATAGTCTGGTGGAAAGCCAAAGCCTCTCAGCTTTACAGTGATGTCCTTTAGCAGTGCGAAGCTGGTCCCTAACACTGCTATACCACAGAGAGCACTTTTTAATTGATACTCTTCACTTGGTGGCTGGGGCATGTTTTTCAAGCAATGAACACAGGCAGTTATTGAGTTGTTCTGCTGTAGGATGTAATCAATTTGTTAGGTTTTCTTGGATGTCATGCATTAGTTTGGTTCTATTTATCATACGGAGCTTTCTCTGAGTAACAAATAAAGGTGGAGGGTTAGGGACTGATACGTTGAGATGGCATATAATTCTGAGGTGATCTGATGCAAGTTCATCGGATAAAAGGGTGGATTGCAAAATATTATCATCAGGTCTATGAAGAATCCATTCTAAAATGTGACCAAGTTTGTGGGTGGGTTGGTTAACTGACTGTTTAAGGTTGAAAACATATATGGAATCTAGGAGTTTTGATGTGTGTTACATATATTTGATTGAAGTCATTTATTTTTATTTTAATTGTTTGTATGTCAGATTCAAATTTGACATTTTAAGTTTAAGATTCATTCATTGGGAGACAACCTGTACTCTACAAATAAACACCAGATGTTGACCTTATTTCTGACTTGGCTTCAGAGTTGTAAACAAGCTTTTAAAATGATTGGTCGATTCCAAGGACATTATGGAGCTTTGTTATAAACATCTTTTTATTTTTAGTTCTTGAGAGTAAAAATAACTGATTCTCATCTGGGTCATACGGTGTGTACGAGATTTTTTGAACGTAAATTTGTTCTAAAGATTCTAGAAGATCATGTGACCCCTTCCTTATTTACGTAAAAACAGGTATATAAATGATGTTTTAGAGCGAAATATTTAGTAGAAGTTGGGGTGTTAGAATACTAAGTTGTGTGTCGTTTTGAGTTATTTTAAATTACCTCGTACTGGAAATTATTTCAATTCGTTTGGATCAAGAGGATTTATTTTGTTATTTATCTGGAAAACAATTGTGCTCATCGAATTTCATAAGACCAGAACTGACATCATCATGTGACATCATCTTCCATCGTGGATGCTTCACTAAGATTCAAACTTGGAATTATTAAGACATTTTATTACCAGGACTTTTGCAATTCCTCTAGTTGATTATATTTTGAGTTATTTTTGGATTAATTTTGGGAATTGATTCTTAAAACCGTAAGATTTTTTTTCTTTTCTGGAAAATATTTGTGCTCAATAAATTGTTTGTTAAGTTTTTACAAGCTTGTTATTTTCACTCTTTCTATGTTGCTGTTTATTCGAACCTAAGCACGTAACACGCATTCCAGGACAAAGTGAAAGTTGAAATCTCCAAGAATAAATAGGTTGCCACCTACTGAATTTCCATACTCCAGAAGATTTGGAAACTGCTCCAAAAAGAGAGATTCAGTCAGCTTGTTTTTTCAACTAGGATAAAGGCATTAGAGACAGAAAAAATGGACTGACCCTTGTTTCAGTGTGAGTGTTGTTTGGACTAGTTCAAACAATGTGTGTCAGAAATTGAAGGCTGTGTTATACTGAAGACATTTTATCATGGAATTCTTTGAGATGACAGGAATTATACTTCCGTGTGAGTTGCAGGGGAATGACTTGATGGAGTAATTGGTGGGTGTTAAATCCATGCACTTGGGTTCATCACCTGATGTTTTTAGTGATGTTTCTTTCAGGAAGAAGACCTCGATATTCTGGTTGTTAATAAAATTAACTATTTATGTGCACTTTTCCAGTGGTCCTACTGATTTGGCGTTGAATAATGCAATACACAAAGGTATCTCTGGGACAGTTGGCACAATGGTTGACAATTTAAGATGGATTTTCACCAGGTTATCAAAATTAACGGCCGAATTTGTAAATTGTTTATCTGTAAAGGGTAGAATGGAGATAACTGGAATTCTTCTTCTTGTTCAATGCCAGCCAGCTTTGAAATGTTTCTTTTCGCTTCCGTTTACATTTAAGTAATGATGAATGTAGTCCCAGTTCGTTTAATCTTGAGCACAATGTAGTATCAAGAGACAAGATGTAGTCATTTAAAGCAATTAATGACAGTCCATCATAGCATAAGCGGGTTGACTGGCAATCACATGATGGAAGTTTATTAAAAAACAAAGAACATCTTAACAGTGGAACAAGACAGCAGAGAAAAATTATAATTGTTCTTTTTCTGAAACAAGGAGATGAAGAAACACATACAAACATAACATCCAATGCATGTTGAAACACAATAATGTAGACGCAGATAGACAACAAGCACAAATATAATGAAAAATAGCATAAAAACGGAAGAACTGCATCAAGTCAGTTAAGCAATAGTGGCCATCTTTCTGACTATGTATGTCTTTTTCGTATTAAACACCATTATTAAGCCCCAACTTACTCACTGGTATTTCCATTACAACTTTCCCAGTTCCAATAATCTGATATACTTCATAACTTTAAAAATTACTGTCAACTACAATATTATCAGTCAGTAATTGCCAAACAAAATCGTAATGAACTACACTGGGAATTAGACATTTTGTATTTTCTTGGTAGCCTGCATATGAAATACAAATTTGTAAAACTTCCTTCATGGAAAGTATACTTATTCCTAGGCATATTGTACCAATCAAATTTAGTTAACAACTATTCATGACATACTTGAAGAATCCAGATGATTAAAGAGTTACTTACCCAAAACACAGATATCAGGACAAGAACAGTTAAATAGTGCATGCTTTGCGGAGCCCATTTTCACATGAGTGGCTTTCAACTAATTTGCAACAGTTCCCACACATCAATGTTCTTCAAGTTTGCAAATTCATAAAAATTTTGCACAATTAATGCAATTGCCCAATCTGACAGCATCTCTAAGTACTTTATATATCAATTAATGACTTTTGCATGATGTTTTTCCATTGCTTTGCCCATACTTCCTGTTTGCCATGCAGAGATTAAGCTATATATATGTTTGATTGGTGGTTATCATTTAACCTGGACTGGAACAAGTACTAACCACCAATGAGATTTGTGCCAATTTGTGTATCAAGGATAAGATCACTCTAACACCTAGATGGGCTGAAACTGTTTAGCTAAACTTTTAGCCTGGGAGGGCTGGATATTCAAGGTAGTAGTACTAGTTCTCCTAAGGTATTCTGATTGGGTATAGTGTATAAAGAATACAAATATTTGCAAAGTCTACGTACAACACTTTATCTGGTCCATGTCTAACTTTCCAATATGTCAGATCATAAAATGACCCTACAAATTTTAAATGTCCTAAGCCTGAGCACTGTATTACATAGATTGCATATTCTTATTTTAAATTTCTAAAGCCTTCTTGTTTTGATTTGTTCTTTAAAATAATTATAAATGTTCAACTTCAACATGATCATTAACCTCTAATGTTTTTCACTGCCATTTGACAGTTATGGGTCCAAGCAAACAAGCATGCTTCACTGGACATCTTACATCAATATGAATGGTACAGACTAGCTTTCTACCGCTTTCTCTCCAATAATATAATACAATCAATCTGAGACTGGTTTTAAAGTTGAATAAAGTAGTCTTCTTTTGTAAAAATTTTCAAATACAGCTGTTATCAACTGAATATTAGGTATCTATATATGTATAAAATATGTACCAATTTATGTATATATGTATAAAATATGTACCAATTTGAATATAAAGTATATGTATATGTACAAAAAATATATACCCATTCAAATATCAAGTACATGTACAAAAAATATATACCCATTCAAATATCAAGTACATGTACAAAAAATATATACCCATTCAAATATCAAGTACATGTACAAAAAATATATATCCACAAATATAAAGTATAAGTATATGTACAAAATATATATATCCATTCAAATATAAAGTATATGTACAAAACATATATACCCATTTAAATATGAAGTATATGTACAAAAATATATACCATTCAAATATAAAATATATGTACAAAAAATATATACCCATTCGAATATACAAGCATTATGCAGAAGCCATCTTTTTCAGAATTTCCTCCCACAGAAGTAATGTTTCTGTGGGAACAGTGTGACAGACAAATCATGATACATGCAATGATGGCATGCCAATTTAAATACCTATGCCTTATGTGTGAAGACAAAATAGATAATTAATTTTGTCTAGATTAAAATAAAGTAGTCCCCCTCTTGAATGGCCTCCCTGACCAGTGGCCACCAGCTTCTTACACCCACCCCTCTAACACGACCAGCGGCCAGCATTTTAGTACAAAAATGTAAAACGTTGCTCTCATGAGCGGCCACATTTGTTTCTTCAAATGTATCCAGAACCAATGATTAATTCAAATCTTGATGTAAGGTAAGCAACTGATTATCTCTATCGTAGATACATGTCTCCCAGCGTCAAGTTTCCATTAGAAGTGTCAACTAAAGATTAATAGTATATCATTATCAATAAAAGTTGATATTTACAGGAAATGGACTCAATAATGTTATGATAGAGTTTGTGGTTCAACACATATGTCAAGTTCTTCTCTTTGATGATTATAACCAGACGTAATTGTTAAGATCATAACAGGGTCAGCATAGGCTAAAAATAGATTTTGTGCATTGGCACACAAAGAGGATCTTGAAGAAAACAGGGTACCAGACAATGACCGAAAGATCATGTGACAACACATTTATGGCTTATTTTACGAAGACTGCATTTTGTCCACCGACACAAGTTTTGTCTGCATAATTAAATCGCATACAGTTAGCAACAACCGAATAAATCATTACCAAACATTACCATGTTATCACATTAACAGAGACATTATTTTAGAGGAAAGTCAGTTATTCTACTCGACAACACTGGGGGGGGGGGGAGGGGACTTGCCGAACAATTTTATGTAGAAAAGACTCAAAAAAACTAGTTTATGTTTAAATCATAAGAATAAACAAAGTAATAACTGATATGAAGGTTATTCAGCAGCAGTGTAAAAATTGAGCAAATGAAAAGATAATTATGTATGTACCAAGATGTAAATGACATTTTTGAATGCATTTACAATGTGCATGACAACAATACCCACTTGCATATCACACTAACGCCAAGAAAAAAAAACTAATAATGCACATTCAGTTGAAATAAGTTTGTTATTATAACAAGAAGAACCTTTTAATGATCAATGTTACTTTTAGATGAAGATATTAAATGCTTTGATGTAGCTTTCTTACTACATACATTACATATACTTCTCATAATAAATATAGTCCCTCTCTGGAAAGGTCACCTGTCTTATTAGGCCACTTTCCCGATGCAGAAGGGTTGGCCGTATAAGAGGGTGACTACTGTAGTCCAATGGCAATAAGAATTAAAAAGTAAGTGTTTCATACCAGTTCCAGTTTTAAAAGTCTCTGGAGCACTCTGTGTAAATGGTGCATCCACTTCATCGTCTTTCTCTTCCATGGTTATACCTAAACTTTTGGCTCCCAGGAGAGTATCTCTTCCAACCTGTGGTGATGTAGTTGTGTTCATTGTTGACTCTAGGGAGTCCATTAATGACACTATAAAGAAAGTGTATTTTGTAGGCAGCCAATATTTTGATCTATTGCAAAATCTAGAACTGGCAATTTTTTTTTCTTTTCATATACAAAATCAGGTATTAAAAAAATAGAAAACAATTGACATAACTTTGGAGAGTTTTAACATTCTACTAATTATATTAAAATGTTACAGCTGTGTAAAACAAATGCTCTAGATGAATGATAGCAACTTCCAAAAATAGCCAATTCTTCTGTCACTGTCAAGACTGGAGACCCCAGCATATCAGGCTACAAACTGCAGGTATTAAACAACATCTTGTCAAAGTATCAGTTGAATAAATCAACATTTGTATAAGATACATGTACATATGTATTAATAGTTAAATAACATCACAACACATTAAAGACTATATTTCTCTATTAAAAAACATTCTACAAATGTAAAATTGAAGAATTGCTCACAATATTTGGACAATAAGCCCTTCCAATAAATGTAAACATGAGAAATAATATAATACAATGTAAAACAAAAAGATGTTAAAAAGGTGTATGACTGTTAACACAGATTCTTAACATACCTCCTGGAAAATTCATCCTTGCTAATTCTTTTATCACTTACCTTTGGATAACATACTTGGCTTCTGTTCTGAATCACTCTGAAATATTTGTGAGTATGTAAGGAAACAGCTGGAAAATTTTGCATTAAATTTCTAATTCAAACTATTTAATATGTTCCATTATGTATAAAGATTCATACAAATGTAATAAAATATCATGTTTACGTTTTTGGTGGTGAAATGACATAGATCATAGTGCTGTCTGAGGGCAGAGCACAATTCAGCAGAATATCTGTGCATGTACATGCATTCTCCCATGTGTATATGTCTACTAAAACACCATAGATAGGATATAATACAGAGAGTGCAAACAATACAGAGTGACCAGACTGTTTCTATCTTCTCTACAGGAACAAGGATAATGAGTTGATAGTTTCGCCATTCAGATTATAAGCATCATCAATTTCAAATTAGTTTACAATGCATGATGAATGAGACTGAGGAAAGAAATATTTGGGACTTTTCAACATGCAGCATTAAATTATCATTTTGAGCCATTTTGTGTACATGTCATCAAAATACTTTTAACACTTTACAAAAGTAAATTTCTTGATTCAAACAAGAGCTGAGCAAGTCCAAAACAAGTAGTTTGACATACTCTTGCATCAGAAAGAGGTGGTGGTTCTGGAGCATCTGGCCTATCATATTCATCATCTTCCACATCTTTCAATACAGCAAGAGAAGCTGCTGTCTTGGCAGCACCATCTGGTGACATCGTTGTACCAGTTACACTCAGTTCTTGGTTCAAGCGATTGTAATCTATTGTTCCACGAGCATTTCTTTCCAAATCCTGAAAATGTATAAGAAAAATTATTAATGCACTCAAGATCAATCTTGCCATTTCCAACATTTTTACAGTGACACTATATCTATTTATTAGTAATATCAAATAGTGCAGATATATATTTAAAAAATCCATGTATACATAATTCCTTTCATGCAGATTGGGGTCATCTTATATGCGCAACATATAAAACAATTTGAAAAATCTAGGAGTAATGTTGGAAAGTCGAGATGTTTGCAGTACATAAGTATAGTCAATTTATGATTGCAGTACATAAGTATAGTCAATTTATGATTGCAGTACATAAGTATAGTCAATTTATGATTGCAGTACATAAGTATAGTCAATTTATGATTGCAGTACATAAGTATAGTCAATTTATGATTGCAGTACATCAGTATAGTATAGTCAATTTATGATTCCAGTACATAAGTATAGTCAATTTATGATTCCAGTACATAAGTATAGTCAATTTAGATATCTTTATGCTTTCATACCAATATTCCTAACCATAAATGCATAAATGGCATAGACAGTGTTTATCTGTTTTATGATGGTCCTCATTTCCCAAATGCTTGTATTTCTATAGTTATTTGGATTTAACAATATTACCAGTAAAATAAATAATACCCACCACAAAGTGAAATGTTCATCATGGTTGTTTTCCATGGGTGCCTCCATTTTCATACAAGTCTAAACTTGTCTTTGTATTTTTAATTGAGTTTTGCTATATAAACACTGTTTGATGCAATTTATGTTTTTGCTTTAATTAGTATTTTCCTTTCACAAGTTAGATTTATTTCCCAAGTTTTCTGCCAATGAACGTGGCCCAATAAGTCATTGGCTTGTAAAGTACAGCACTCACTTTGCTTTCAAGTTGATAATCCTTTTGACTGAGCAGTAAATTTAATACTTCTAATGAAACAAATTGACTTTCTCCAATGAAGGAACATTTGGTTGTCCTTAAATCAATTAAACCACTGTCCATCAAGTAGCATCATCAGTACTTTCTGACTATCATGGCATTAACACTGAGGCTTAAGAGTAACTTATATCCCTCATGGTTCCTGGACTTCCTAACCCAACAGAAGCTGCCAACCCGGATCAGGTGCTTGCTTACCAGGCAGCTTATGACACAGCAGAACCAATGCTTCAGTCGAATAAAAGATCGACTTGAATAAACATTAAATTTAATTTTTATATACTTATATTTTGTATTTTTTTTTTCATTTTTAGTATCACTATTGTTTGAATCCTTTATGCTTTTTCTATATTTTCTCTCTATTCTTACTTACCTCACGTATCGATTTAAGGCAGCGAGTATAAAATTACAGCTATAGATACAGTACCTTATAATACATGTGCATTGAAAAAATATCAAATGATTTCTAATCATTGCTTCAAAAGGCTTAAAAAAATAAAACAAACACATGTAAAAGCTTATATTTAATTACCAAATTACAGTATTGACCTTGATTTATCAAATACAAGTAGCTATGTTAATCTCTAGGAATGAAACACTGTAAGAAAACTGGGGGGGGGGGGGGTCATCATCCTAAGTGGCTCAGTTTTTGTTGGGGATTTAAATTGTGGTTCATGGCAACAATGAAAACCATGAAAATTGGTCCTTCACGAATATTGATGATACTACAGTGTAACAAACACAGACCCTCATTCTGTGGTGACTCATCTGTCCATAAACAGGCAACAGATGTATTGACTATACAAAGAAATTTTTGTTTTTTCATAATAATAATAATAATAATAATAATAATAATAATAACAATGGCTGTTATTCCAACTTAAGCAGTGCATTACTATAAATGTCATCAGATGAATCATACTCTCAGCATCATCACCAGTTGAGCTGATGCCCATGTGTGTACAATGCATTGCCACTGGCCCCATCAGACCATACATTTTACACCATTCTAGAACATTTCATTCAGGTCTTATAATATTGTACTGAAAGTGTTATGTTTTAATTGAGGCAGGATGTGCTACAACATACGAAAGGAATAGCACCAAATATTTTACAAGATAATCTATTTACTTGCTGGATTGACATTGGATTTGTTTGCTAAACATAATTTAACCACCTGCTCTTACCAAGAACTTATCTAAGAAATGTATCAGAATGTCTCCTGAAATACTTGACAATACTGTAAATAAATACATTTTGTGCATAATGCAACAGCTGGAATAATTGTATTTAAATATTCAGTTCTGGAGAACTAAAGTCTTTGTTAAAGCTCTAAAAACTGCATGTGATGTGAACCCAAAACTCAGCTTCAAGTTATCATTTAGTATTAAAGTGATTGATAATTACCATAACAAAAGTTTTAATTTACATGCATGCATGCATGCATGCATCCATCCATCCATCCATCCATACATACATATATATATATATATATATATATATATATATATATATATATATATATATATACTCTACCTTGAAGAATTTCTCCTTGTCAGCCAATTCATCAAGGGTATCCATTCCAAGTTTTTGTGGTAAACCTGTCATACCTACACCTGCAAAATAATGACAAAGAACACAATTAGGAACATCCATATTTGGTTTCATGCATTTGTTCCTGCTGTAACAATTAGGTCTCCTAATTACTTAGGTACTTTTCATTCAATGCTATCTTTGTCTACTAGCCATTTAATAAAATAAAGACACTAAATGATCAAAACAATAAAATCCAAAGGGATAAAATACATTAAGTCAAGCAAACCTGTTTTCTCTGTTAAGTACTCAGATCCGTTTTTTAGAAATGAAAAACAAACTAAACTAAAATTTTAACTAGGCCAACCAACATGCCCCATCTTTTCATAAGAATGAATCAGAAAAACAGATGTATTATTTCTTTTAGAACCTAGACATATTTTTTAACTGATTTTTCTTAATGTGATGTACATATTACTGGAACAGTTCTAAGTTTCAGTAAAGATGGCAAGGAATCCATATTCTTGATATTAGTAACCTTAAAATGATGTAAACCAGTCTAACTTATTCTGTTTACTATAAATTTCTCTAAAATGCTACTAATTTACATGTTTTATTATCTATAGTACACAAAAATATCCAAGCATACATGATAAATTTCTGACTAGAAACATGTAAACAATATATTTATTACATTAAGATGGCTGCAATAAAATAAGAATGAAAAATTCTCCATATATGCCAAGTATCTCAGAAATCAAAATGTTATTTACAGTAATCTATGAATAAAAAATGAATAGTACAAAAATTATGTAATATTTAGTAAGAACAAGATAGAAGATGGCAGATACTGTATTTCGTGTTAGAGGAACAGATAATCAACAGATTGAAGCAAATTTATTGCAAATTGACTTCCATCATCTCGATGTTAAATTCAACGAATCTATAGTTAATCTTGATAGTAATGGAAACAAATTGAAGAAATATTAAAACAACAGACACTACATTTTAAATTAAGCAATGTAAAATTAACATTAAATAGGGGATGAATATCTCTGCAAAGTGAAACCTATCTATGAAAGACACTCAGGTACTATAAAATTGTGTGATTTTATGTAAGGTGTCCTGATAGAAAGAATAAATAACTAAAGTTATGGGGATCATAAACACTGTCCTTAATAGGCAAGTGTAATTTGTATTGCATTGTTTACTAGTGCAGGTTTCCCTCTGTTGGGCATTCCATATACTTACTGATATCTTGGCTATCTTTGGTGGAGTTATCCAGATTCAAGCCAGGAACATGAACCCTAGGTCTGAAAAAAGTTGCATTTTTTACATAACGGTGGAGAATATGAAATGAAGTGTAAGAGTAAGAAATATTCTCTAAGTCATCTTTAACCTAACAATTCTTTTCTATCTTTAATTAATTTTCCATTTCTGGAATCAAAATTGCACAAATATAAATATCATAGTTTGGAACACTGCAACACCTATCTTATATGAAAAAGAAGAGAGAGTGAACCGCACATTAATATACATGCCCTGCGTTCGTTAGTCATTTATGTAGTATCAGCTTGGCATGAAAGATTGTGGAAATTTTATTACCAATGGGTCTCAGTGACATGGACCTTTGATCTAGGTAAGTAGTTGTATACTTATTAATTATATTAATTTTTAATGAGACTTACAATGACTACTGACATTTAAACCCTAAATCTACAAGTAAAAAAGGATATTACCTTAAGTGCAAAAGATCTACAAAGTTTGGTCAAAATATTTGCTCTAACAGATGAGTATTGTGCAAAGCCTATATTTCTTCGAGCCACAATGACTTTTGACTGGAGACCCTAAAATCAACAAGTCTCTCTGTACCTTAAGTGCAAGCCCTTCACAAATTCTAGTTAAAATCCATGGTCTAGATCTAAAGGTTTTTTTTTTAATGCAAATTAATAAGCTTCTTCCTTACCCAGCATAATAGCCATTCACAAGCTTTAGTGAACGTACAAGATTCTTTATTACCTCCAATAGTAACAACATCTTGCTTCTAGTTTGTTTACGATAATCTGTACATTCTGCTATTATCAATTAAGTTTCTGCAAAAATTTTCCACCATCTTCAGCTACCAGACTTTGTGGATGGCTTTCATTCGGGGTGAGAAAAGTGTTTCGGTTTCAATGTCAACAGTTCAAAGGTCAAGGTCACAATTACTAGAAGAGGAAAACCTATTTATGAACATTTACATTAAGTCTAGATCAGTCTAGATCAACTACCAGAACCAAATGTTGTGGACGACACTTTGGGAAGAAGCTTGTTGATTTGGTTGTCTAAAGTCAGGTCATTGTGACTAAAAGGAAAAAAATCCTTTCTGGTCATTAAGTTCTGGACCATGTACGTTCACTAAAGTTTGAAACTGGGCAGGTTTGTTTTCTGGTGACTGATAATGTATGATCAATTGCGCTCATGGCTCATTGTGATCCAAGTTACATGGCCAAGTCCAGTCATGCAGGAATATGGCCATCTTGACTGACAGAACATTCAGTTCTTGAGGTTCTGATGGAGTAGGGAATCGTGATTCATGTAACAGGTCTGTAATTCTGATAAGTGAGGTTGTAACTGAGGTAACCGTTGTTGTTGCTCTCCATCAAGCCCCCCAGTAAATGATATGGCTTCAATTCCTTGCGTGCAAGCTGATGTTTTTGCTCTCTTACTTTGATTATGTGCCTTCACCTTAGTACCCAAATAATTGCCACCCATTGAGTTATGTCAATAATATGCAAGTCTCACATATATGCAAGGAATGACAATGAGAGAAATATCCATGTTGAGTGTTTGTCACACTGGTCACTAGAGAAGACCATATATACAGTAGTACAACGAGTGTCTTGTTTTATGAATTTAGGGTGTACATGCAGAGTTATCCACTATCATGATAAACACCTGTAAAATGGTATGTGTAGAAGGTAGAGAGTAAGAGTATCGCTATTAATATTTGCAAAGTGGACAGTTAATAAACGATTCCAGTAACAGGTGACCTGCAGGAAGGTAAATTTTGTCTATACACATAAAGTTAATGAACCATCGGTAACAGTAATTACATGTACAAAGAGAATGGAAAATAATCAATTTTAATAACTTACCCTGAGTAAGACCAATTTATACATGCAAAATCAATGAAGCATTGTTTATGGTAAGTAAATGTATGAAGTGGTAGGCAAATAAGCAATTCTAATAATAACGTACCTGTAGGAAGGCTGGTTTTTGACCTGTTTAAATAGGTACAGTAAGATCATGTGTGAGCTGGAAAGTCGTTACTAATACTTATGTATTAGACACTACACTATCCATTATGAGACAAGCTGTAGTGACAACATCAATTAAGGTGTAGTGAGGTATGTAAAGTGCAGTGGGAAAATTGGAATGGAAACTGTAGTGATAACATTAACTATGGTTTAGTTGGGTACAGTACACACATTGTGTTTTAGAGAAAATCTATGTTTCCATGGTGGGCCTCAATCTTTTTTATGCTGTGTCTGTTACAGACAGGACATTTTGGTCATCATAGATTGTCCACATCATAGATTACAGTGGATGGATTAAGTTTTATTGACCCAGTGGATGGATTAAGTTATATTGACCCAGTTTGAAGTCGCAGCAAAACATTATCTAATTGTGGACATTCAGTGCATCACATAAAACTTGCCTGTTGACTCAGTTGCAGTACACAGTGCAACATGCCATTTAATATTCAAAGAGTTGCCCACTAAACTGCAATCATGTATATTTTTTGCTTTGTGAGTAAAGAACAATTTCTGAGCACAAAGAACTCTGAGACTATTTAGGATTTTCACAAAATATACCAAGTTTAATTATAGTAATTTTCATATATGAGAGAGAGAGAGAGAGAGAGAGAGAGAGAGAGAGAGAGAGAGAGAGAGAGAGAGAGAGAGAGAGAGAGAGAGAGAGAGAGAGATTAAGTGGTTGAGAGTGAATAAGTTCTTAGTTCAGGAGTTCTGTTTTTAACGCAACAAAAGAAAAAGAAATCACACGTATTATATTAGTGGGTTTGATTCTGCCAGTCACTTTAATTGCTTGCTTAACATGTTCTCACATAATTAAACATAAAGAGAGCTATCCAATATGCAACTACTGATAGTCCAGCCTGTTTAGTATTTGTGACCCAAATATACATGTCTATGCAATACTTTTTCTCCAGAGCTAGACATGCATTTACTTTTACCATTGACCTACTGTTTTACGCAAGCTTTACAAAGCACGTCACATTATATAACATCTTAATAAATATATTCAGGATTGCTGGTTTTGTTATATAGTATTATACATGGATAGGAACATTACATTCTTTCAATGTACATGACAATAACTGCAGTAGCAGTTAATTTCTGATGGGCATCCATCAAATTACCAAATTGTGCAATTCAATGGAAATGGCTAATAATATGCAAATTTAGTTTGGAAATGGATATCTGCGGTAGAAATGAATGTATTTACTGTACAATAAATATCCTCCAACTTTGTATGTCCTTTATTTTTAAGCTTTATCTAAACTGAATTTCGTCATTGCCTCCTTGATTTGATTTGTACTGTATTAAGCATAAGCCGATACATGATATCTATCAATATATCCTTGCATGTTGCCCGAACTGGCCAAACCATGCATTTGCCAAGGCTATAAAAATCTAAGTGCACTAATTGTTAATAAAATGGCTTCATCTTTTTCATAGCTTTAGAAAGGTATCCTTTGCCTAATTACATTTAGATTTAAAAAGATTCTGGCTTCAAAGATTGTCAATCATTATTATTTCCTGTTTCTCTTGAACTGTTCCTAATAATTTTCAGGTCATCACAAACGTCATTGCAGTAATGTTCACTCATTTGACTGTCTGAAACTCGGGGCTTCGTCTTGTACTCCAAAACGCCTTATATATGGATTGTGTCATTGAAAGTTTATATAAGTTACATTCATAACTACAGGTAATAAAAATGAACTACAACATGGATGTACTTTCAATGATAATAAAACAAGCATGGACTGTTTATTCAGCTGTGTCAATTGATAACAGAATATAGCAGTGATTTGTTCAGAAGTAAAATCACAAGCATATTAGCATCTGTAATGCAATTTCATGATTGCCGGTAATATGGAATATCATACAACGATACCATTACTAGTGTAAAATATGAAGCCAAGATATTGACCTGGCCTCGTCTTATACTCTGCATCAACTTATAGGCCGGAAAATACGGTACTATGTTTTTGTTACATATTTGTTGTTGTTTGATTTGTGAACAATTATGTCAGGCACAGCAGAAGATAACATATGTTGTTTTGTTTTAAAAATAGTTCTGAGCACATAGACATCCTTGACTGAAATGACTGGTCTGAGATGACTAGACTGAGATAAGAAAAAGGTAAATAGGTATCATGGGCAGAACTTAATTAACTACTCTGAACTGGAGATGTACAAGATTTTGGCATCATAGATTGTAAATGCTTATTATTTCCCAATTAAATTGAACTGTTCATCTTAATTGTAAGGCCATTGTGAATACTGTCACTGAGTTCACTTTGGTTATTGTAGTATAGCTTAGTCATCTGACTTTCAATTTATTAAATATTAGAAGCTTTAAGTTTGTACATGTTAAATATGGCCAGATTCTGGCTGAAACGTAGAATGATGAAAAATCATAAGAAAATAAGAATTGCACACCAATACCAGGATAGTAGCCTAATTAGCTAAATAAATTCTGGATACTTCATACAAAATGAATTGCTAAGCAGCAATGTATCTACCGACTTATTTCAAATACAGAACAGAATGAAAATTGTATTCATAAATTTCATAAATGCATGCTCTTTAAGTATCGATGACATTTTCCATACTGGTGATAAAATGTTTCTGATTATGTTAATTTAAAGCTATGGATCATAATCTCTGACTCATATTTAAAGATAAACACATATTTTATTTCAAAGATCCATTTTTTTTAAAAGGCCATTAAATCTTTTCCTAAGTTTTGTTTTAGTGACTTTTGTTCATGACTTTTTTTCCTGTTAACTATTTACCATAATATATATATATATATATATATATATATATATATATATATATATATATATATATATATATATATATATATATATATATATAACTGCACTGATTGTTATTATTCAGGCTTCTTATTTTTCTTCACTTTAAAAAAATTATCCACTGAAGAATTTATTTTCCTCATTACTGGAGGTGGAAGAGGTTTTTGCTTCAAAATGTGTAAATTACAATTATTTCTTTTTCATCTTGAACTGTTCCTATTAATTCCAAAGTCATCAAAAGTGTTATGACTGTTCAATATGATTATTGCAGTTTTGCTCACTCATTATACTTTCTGTCTATTCAATTTCTCAAGTGTTAAGTTTATATTTGTTAATTATATTCCAGATTGGACAAAAGAAATGTCTTGGGGAGTCGTTTAACGTAGCTTTACCAATTTGAGTCATATCACTTTCATGTCTGCAGTGTGGCAGTTTATAGTGAGTTCTAGCAATGGGACATCAAATCACAGACATGTTACATCACATAAATTGCAATTAGAACAGTGTAGCTAATGGAAAGTAGTGACAACATCAATTAACGTGTATTGGGGTATGTAAGGTGCAGTGTAATAGTCAAAGTCAAGCTAATGGAAGCTAGAGTCAAAACACTAATTAGGGTGTAGTGGGGTATGTAAGATGCAGTGTAACAGTCAAAGTCAAGCTAATGGAAGCTAGAGTCAAAACACTAATTAGGGTGTAGTGGGGTATGTTGGGTGCAATAAGAAATGTGGGGCTAATTCGAAGTTAAAGCAGTAACCTTGAGATAACATTGTAATGAATTTAAAAAATGCACGCTTCCATAAGTGATAATGAAGAGAGTAATGTTTATGAAAATATAAAATTCATACAAAGAAAAAAAACCCAACTAATTTTAAGCATGTGAATGACTCACCTGTCAGCAAAATCCTCTTCTGATTTTTCAGAAACTGATATAAGAATTAAAACAAGTCAATAAATAGTAATCAATAGATAACACAAACAACTTAATTAAAAAATAACTTTCTCAAAAAAAAAAATTATAAAAGAGACAAAAAGGACAGAACAATATAAAATTAAATGGAATCCAAAAATAGAGAATCTAGGTTGAGCATGGATACATTCTAACAATTAAACACAATACTCTGATACAAACTATTATTGAATACTTTAAATTTACTCTTTTATACTTTTTATAAATTTAAAATGATGGGTTCTGACAAAGTATACATTACCAGTCACATTTTTTAAAATGAATAATGCCCCTGTATACATAGCTCAGACTGAGAGGTGAAGAGAAAAGATGATAGAAGACATAGATTTGACATTGTGCAGCTTTTTATTTAGAATAATTAAATCTGGGCTCAAAATACAGACATTACAAACCAATATGAATATCTCTTAATTTCTTTGGAATGTTTATGCAGATGGATAGTCAAAACAATTCTCTCTTTTTAACTGCTATCAACCAGTTTCAAGAATATTTCTGAAGGTCAATGTTTTCATACTTTAGTCGGAACTACAAAATGATTTTTGTATTATCCAGTCCTAGCTTATTTAATATTATCCAGTCTTAGTTTATTTTATATTATCCAGTCCTAGCTTATTTTATATTATCCAGTCCTAGATTTTTTATATTATCCAGTCCTAGCTATTTTGTATTATCCAGTCCTAGATTTTTTATATTATCCAGTCCTAGCTATTTTGTATTATCCAGTCCTAGATTTTTATATTATCCAGTCCTAGCTATTTTGTATTATCCAGTCCTAGCTTATTTTATATTGTCTAGTCCTAGCTTTTTTATATTATCCAGTCCTAGCTTTTTTATATTATCCAGTCCTAGTTTATTTAATATAATCCAGTCCTAGCTATTTTATATTATCCAGTCCTAGATTTTTTATATTATCCAGTCCTAGCTTATTTTGTATTATCCAGTCCTAGCTTATTTTATATTATCCAGTCCTAGCTTTTTTATATTATCCAGTCCTAGATTTTTTATATAATCCAGTCCTAGCTTATTTAATATAATCCAGTCCTAGCTATTTTATATTATCCAGTCCTAGCTTATTTTATATTATCCAGTCCTAGCTTATTTTATATTATCCAGTCCTAGCTATTTTGTATTATCCAGTCCTAGCTTATTTTATATTATCCAGTCCTAGCTTATTTTATATTATCCAGTCCTAGCTTATTTTATATTATCCAGTCCTAGCTATTTTGTATTATCCAGTCCTAGCTTATTTAATATAATCCAGTCCTAGCTATTTTATATTATCCAGTCCTAGCTGATTTCATATTATCCAGTCCTAGCTTATTTTATATTATCCAGTCCTAGCTATTTTGTATTATCCAGTCCTAGCTTATTTTATATTGTCCAGTCCTTGCTTATTTTATATTATCCAGTCCTTGCTTATTTTATATTATCCAGTCCTAGCTTATTTTATATTATCCAGTCCTAGCTATTTTGTATTATCCAGTCCTAGCTTATTTTATATTGTCCAGTCCTAGCTTTTTTATATTATCCAGTCCTAGCTTATTTAATATAATCCAGTCCTAGCTATTTTATATTATCCAGTCCTAGATTTTTTATATTATCCAGTCCTAGCTTATTTTGTATTATCCAGTCCTAGCTTATTTTGTATTATCCAGTCCTAGCTTATTTTATATTGTCCAGTCCTAGCTTTTTTATATTATCCAGTCCTAGCTTATTTAATATAATCCAGTCCTAGCTATTTTATATTATCCAGTCCTAGATTTTTTATATTATCCAGTCCTAGCTTATTTTGTATTATCCAGTCATAGCTTATTTTATATTATCCAGTCTTAGCTTTTTTATATTATCCAGTCCTAGCTTTTTTATATTATCCAGTCCTAGCTTATTTTGTATTATCCAGTCCTAGATTTTTTATATTATCTAGTTCTAGCTATTTTATATTATCCAGTCCTAGCTATTTTATATTATCCAGTCCTAGCTATTTTGTATTATCCAGTCCTAGCTTTTTTTGTATTATCCAGTCCTAGCTTTTTTATATTATCCCGTCCTAGATTTTTTTTGTATTATCCAGAGGATTGGTATTAACTTCTAGAACCCATCAAACAATCTGAATTAGCATGCAATTCTGACTTTAGTTTGACCTATCAAACGTTTCATTTAAAGATTTAAATTTAATGAAGTCACATATTCATGAAACTATTAAAGGATAATTAAAAATAAATATGATATGTGTACTATTTACAATTCTGTGAAGGGTGTTTCAGAATAAAATTAAATTGTTGAGATGGGAGTTGGCACTTTATCCAAGATTCCATTATACCATTCAATTTGATTCAATATGCTTCCACCACTATAACCCTTGTCTTTTATTCTGTAATAGACTAATTGTGCACCACCACCATAACCCTTGTCTTTTATTCTGTAATAAGACTAGTTATGAACCACCACCATAACCCTTGTCTTTTATTCTGTAATAGACTAATTACGCACCACCATCATAACCCTTGTTTTTTATTCTGTAATAGACTAATGTGCACCACACCATAACCCTTGTCTTTTATTCTGTAATAGACTAATTATGAATCACCACCATAACCCTTGTCTTTTATTCTGTAATAGACTAATGTGCACCACCACCATAACCCTTGTCTTGTATTCTGTAATAGACTAATGTGCACCACCACCATAACCCTTGTCTTGTATTCTGTAATAGACTAATGTGCACCACCACCATAACCCTTGTCTTGTATTCTGTAATAGACTAATGTGCACCACCACCATAACCCTTGTCTTTTATTCTGTAATAGACTAATTGTGTACCATCACCATAACCCTTGTCTTTTATTCTGTAATAGACTAATGTGCACCACCACCATAACCCTTGTCTTTTATTCTGTAATAGACTAATTATGCACCACCACCATAACCCTTGTCTTTTATTCTGTAATAGACTAATTGTGTACCATCACCATAACCCTTGTCTTTTATTCTGTAATAGACTAATGTGCACCACACCATAACCCTTGTCTTTTATTCTGTAATAGACTAATTATGAATCACCACCATAACCCTTGTCTTTTATTCTGTAATAGACTAATGTGCACCACCACCATAACCCTTGTCTTGTATTCTGTAATAGACTAATGTGCACCACCACCATAACCCTTGTCTTTTATTCTGTAATAGACTAATTGTGCACCACCACCATAACCCTTGTCTTTTATTCTGTAGTAGACTAATTGTGCACCACAGGGTAAAGTAAGAACAGCTTTTCTTAATTTGCTTAATTTCTTTCTCTTCATATAAAGCATACTCCATGTATTGTCAAAAATGTTTGAGCCTAAATCATTCATTTAACTTTATTCTTCAAAGTTTAGGTCACTGAAATTATGCAAAACAGAAAAAGGAATTAAATAAAGAAAATCTTAACAGGACCAAAGATTCTAATTTTAGTTTAAGTTATGTTAAAAACACGTCATAAGTTATGAATTTGGAGTATGTTTCCAAGTTTTTAATTAAAATACTTTTAAGATGTGCTAACCATAACTCATATGAAATATGTGTATCAGCTTTTTAAAATCAAAATCTTAATTTAAAAAAATGAACTACTTTTTAAAGAAATGAACCACACTGATTCAAAGGGCTTTTTGGTTGAAATGTGCTTTTTACAATTATAGTTACAGCAATGTGAGATGGCAAAGTCTTTCAAGAAAAGAATGCAAATGCCAGGCATTTCTTCAATCTTGATGCCTTCCCTGCCTGGAAATCTTCAGCATGGCCTGTGTTGGTCATAGCATAATCCTCATCAGCCATTTGGTTTGACATCATTCTTGACTTTTATTCATGGTGCTTAGCTGATGTCATTTTTAAATGGTCAATATTTGATTGCTTTTATAATACAAGCACTTGGGTACACTTTCAAACAAGAACTACCATTAGACATTACTAGCAAACTAAATAAATGGTGCTCAAATTGTGGCTTGTCTACATGCAATTTAATAAGACCATAAAATCCTTCTTTATTCAGTGTAATAAAATAAACACATCTTGTGTTTACCACCAAAATTTTGACTATTCATGTAATTTTTATACTACTGAATTAATTTAGTGGGATTCTATACATCAACTGTATGGGTTTTGTGTTAAGTTTCCAAAATAAGCAGTCAGATCGATTATAATTTTACATACTGTCTTCCAAACTATCTCGACTGATGGACACATCTGGCTTGGTTCTACTCTTTCCCTGAAACATAATGATACATTATTTCATGAAAACAAATGCATCTTCCAAAACAGTATCATAAAAAGTATAAATGTGTCTTGGACATTATTTTCATAAGCAGTAGACAATAATAATAAATGATAATAAGACAGGCTTCAATTGTGACTAATAACAATATTTATCAGGTTAGTGGTGTAATTTTGGTTATGTTACGGCTATTGGATTTAAATTATTTATTTTGTCAAATCCAAATTTGTCATTTATGGTTTAATATTCATTAATTGGGAAATTATTCTGGAAAGTTCAGGCTGACCTAGACTCTAGCTGTAAACACAGGTTGACCTTGGCTTGTTGACCTCATTTCTGACCCTTCTTTAGAGAGTGTAAACTAGCCTTGGAAATGATTGGCTAGATCCAAAAATATCTTTTTATTTTTAGTAATTAGTGGCTGTTTTTCTGGATCATTTTATTATTACATGACTTGGTGAAGGTAGCTTCTTTCTTTGACTTTCCAGAAAATCACATGATCCCTTGTTTACATTAGAAAACGGATATTTCAATCATTGTACTGGAAGAGAGATTCAGTAGAATCTGGGCTTTTAAAGTTAATAGTTGTGTTTTTCTGTTTGAGTTATAATTTTAATTACCTTGTACTGGATATTGTGTCAATTCATTGAAGAAAGAGGAATTATTTGGAAAAGAACCTGTGTTCATAATTTCATTTGGATGATTATAAAACAAGAACTGCATCACGTGACATTGTCAGCCATTTTGGATTACATCGTCAAGATTCGAACCTGGAACTATTAGAACATTTATTTATTAGGACTCTTGCAATTCCATTAGTGGATTATTTTGTGAATTCTATATTGGATTAATGTTGTATTTGATTCTCTAAAACCGTAAGTTTATTTACTTTATGAAAATAATTGTACTTAATAAATTCATTGTTAAAGTTTTACAAGCTTGTTAGTTTTCACTCTTTCTGTGTTGCTGCTTATTCGAGCCTAAGCACGTAACAGTTACCAATGGAATGTTTATTAGTTGGAACCCTGACTGGTAAAAATCATTTGAAACTGAAACAAATCCATGCAAAGGTTTCTATTGTTGATGAAAGAAAGAGAAAATGGGATGGCCAAAACGAGAAACCAGGGCTGGGGTCAGTTTTATGGTACACAGTTGATGCTCAACTGAATCAATGTACAACAAAAGAAGTATTTAAAACTGCATTAATAAAAAATACCTGCTGCTTGTTCTTCTGTCTGTCTGCTTTGCCTGGCTTTTCATCCTTTGCTTTAGAAAATGTTTGCTCTGGTTTATCAGCTTGGCTGTCTAAACTTTTTTTTTTTAGAAAGCTCTTTCCTATTCCAACTACATGAATGGGAAAAAAATATTAGAATAATTAAAATTTCAAGATACAATTCACCATATTCCTACCTAAACAGAACAAACAAACTCAATAAAATGGATCATAAAGCAGATTCTCCCAAAGTTACAACAGAAAGCCAAAAGGATTTTATTGTCCATTTCAAGATCCAATACCAATACAATATTTTCATTTTCTTTATTATACTAAATTGTACTATACATGACACAATGAAACAATTAACATCTGGTTCTCAGGGTGTAACATTTCAAATTTTGACCTACTAGCCTTACTACAAGGATGCATGGAAAGCTGTCCCACAATTGTAAGTTTGTCTATTTCAACATACAACTATACATGTTTGCAACCCTAAGGTTAAAAAATATATATTATTTAATATTGCTATATTGACATGAAAATCTAATTACATCATCTACATCTACATATGAACATATATATGCATTCTAAATTTTAATAGTCTGTGTTACATGGTTTTATCTTAAAATCGTAGCATAAAGGTTTTATCAGAAAGTCTAATTTCATAAATTTCAAAAATGTGAAAATAATTTTAAAAAACGTTTTTGAATCTAATAATGTCTATAAAGCATGCATAGAACAGTGCTCTTGAAGATTAAATTGTTTATATTTAGTGGTTTTTGTGCCATTTTGGGATGGATGGCCAAATGAATGCAGACACAGGAATAAATCCAATTTGCCATTGCTTCATTGATGAAGCAAATTTAGTAACAATAACATGAAAGTATTGCATATAACCAAAATTGGTTTTATCCTTCTATCCAACTAAATTTAATAGTAATTTATTACTGATTATTGTTATATTGCTGCTTTCCCAATCCATAACCAAATGTCCTGAGTCAATATACCGTTTCCTGTAGGGTGTACTGCATTGATAAGGATGACTTTTTGAGTACTAGCTGGGATGACATAATAGGGCAAGAATTTACTCAGTTTTCACTGCCCGTGAAGCAGCTACCTGTTTCGGGTACTTGTGTTGCCATGCCATATTTGTCACTAGTCTTTTTCCAATTTTACCAGCGCCATATCGAGTATCTCCATGACAATCATTTTATCTTTGGTAATCATCAAGAAGAGTTTGCCAATCATACTGAGACTACTTTGCACAACTCAACAAATGCAAACATAGCAAAATCATTCTGACAATACCACCTGCAACAGCAGTTACAACTGACATATAATTGACAGCAAATCTGACTGGTGTTAGGGGTAAAATGCTATACCTGTACAATGTATTGATATGATTCATGATACACAGCTTATGAGACAATACATAGTAATACACATATGAACTTGATGGTCTTTAAATCTTTGGAAGGTAGATTGTGAATTTCCAGTATGCAGATTACAGATAGAGATATTATTATTATATATATATATTTATATGCAATTCTCATCAATGACAAGGAAACTAAAGTACTTTCAAACATACCACTAATTTGTTGTCAGTTTTATTCACAATGTTAGGCTTTTTAATGGTGGTTTCATTTAACAAACTTTAGAACCCAGGCATTTGTTTAGCACTGCATGAATGCTTTGAAAACATCTTACTACCAATTTCATTTCTCACTTAAATTTGGAAGACATCACATTGTTATCTTTTAAACCGAAGAAAAAAGCAATTTCCTTGCACAAATAAAATCTCATCTAAAATAGATCCAGCCATGAATACCAACAAAATCTATCAGACTGTACTTCTTGCAGATGCTGCAATCACAGGTACTTGTATTAGTGAAAAAGGATAACTATTGACAACACCCTGTCCTCTTCTATACTGTTTAAAAACAATTTACACACCCTGTTCCTTATCTGTGTAGGAATAGTTTTATATACTTCTTCTTTCGGAATATGCATATCTAGCTTTGTCATCTTGAAGATATTGCGGAACTGATCTTTGTGGCTTTTATTTAACATTTTCTGGATCTCACAGACATTATCATGGTTACATCTATTCCAAAATTAGTGTTTTCACTAACATAAACTTTCTTTCATGAATTATTAATTTATGGACTACCAAGCAAGATTTTGTATCTGTTCCATATCATTGTATTATGGATTTTAGTCCAACAATACCAATCTGCTTCTATTTTTAAATTGTCTATATAATAAATATGCTCCGTATTCTGTCTTTCTATATTTAAGTTTGAAATACTGCTGAAAGGGAGACTGACCATCATGCCTTCTATTTTTCAGTTCAAAATTGCTCAATGTTATCTTCATTAACAATTTCCCAACTCCAATTATCTTACTTCATAACTTTAAACTAATAATACTTCATAACTTTAAACACTGTTGTCATCATCGCTATCACCAGTATTTTTGTAACAAAAACATAATGAAACATGCAGCGAATCAGACAAATTGGATTTTCTAGGTAGCCCATATTTTAAACACACATCTGTAAAACATCCTTATGGAAGATTCAAACTATGCCACATTGGTCATTCCTGGCCACAATGTACCAATTAAATTTAGTTTAACAACAATTCATGTCATGCTTGAAGAACATAGATGTGTAATATCATTTTTGGCAACGATAATAACTAAGACATGATAATTCATTATCTCTGTTATCTCATGTTATATGCAGAACCATTTGACATAAATACAAACTGTCTTTCCACCAATTTATTCTTTTCGTATATATTTCTATTTTTTATGAAGTTATGCATTTTCCAACATCACATGTAATGTTTTATTTTAATTTATTTGGAAATTTAAAGATTACTTTGACATCATAGTTGGGATTTGGTATCCAATTTAGATGCATAACAAATGTAGTTTTTAAACAAAATATGGTTAATTAACCCATTTCATCCTGCTTACCAACTTCAGCTGAGAAGATATTCTAAATACAATGTGGTAAAATGAAGCAGCAGAAGCATAAATTGTGATGACCTTCATGTTTACTAAAAATGTTCTAACATTGTTATTTCTCTTTTAAAGTATATAAAACCATATATCTCTGAAAAGATAAGAAAATAAAAGATAAGAAAAGATAATAAAATATGCAACAAAGTGATACAGGTTTTGTTTTCATTTATCAATGTACATGCTCACAACTATATTTTGAAATATGACTTGAAAGAAGAAAAAACAAATTAAAAAACTTACCATGATGTTTAGTGAATATTTTGCTTATGAAGATAAATGAAATGTTTCAAATTTATATGAATAAAATAAAGATAATTTCTATTTCAAATATTTTGTTACAAATTTTAACTTTCTAGCACAGTTAGTTAAAAAGTTATAATAATTTTACTAAAAATTGGACAACAAAAACACCTGGAACAATTTCAATTTATTTACTTCACTCTAGAACATGTACTTCAACATGCAGTTTCCCATGAAAACTTGTCACAAATTAATACTAGAAATCTTTCAGTAAGGTAATTAATCAGAACAATTTTTGTCCAAATTTCAAAGTCCACATCATCACTCTGTCAGTAATAACATTATTCCATCAAAATATAATCGTGGCTGCAATCTAGGTAAAAAATAATCCCGGAGCCATTTCTTCTGTAGTTTTGAAAGCCTTAAATGTCAGCTTCATCTTCTGTTGAAAAGTGCATGAAGCCATGTGTCTCCTTTTTCATCAACTTTATTCAATTCTAACCCATCATTTAAGTCAAGATTATCATTAGAATTATCCAAATCATCAACTTTAATGTCACTAACCTTGTTGTCAACATCCATGTTAACATCTGAGTTGTCGTCCATCATTTTATCGATCGATTTTCAAGCCAACAGTTTCTTTTCCCACCAAATTTTTAAAAATATTTCAATGAACATGAGTGCTTGAACCATTTCCAGTGTTGGTGAAGAAGTACACAACTATTTGTGATGTAGAACACGTTTCTAGAGACACTACACATTATGTAGTAAAGTACGACCACAGTCGTATTCAGGATAAAATGGGATACTACGACCGCAGGTGTATTCAGGACTAAATGAGGCATTACAACCATGGTCATATTCAGGATAAAATGGGTCAACATATAATATTGTTTTCTCACATGTGTATAATTGACCAAAGAATACTGGCAAATAGCACAGATCAGATTAAATAATTAACAAAAATTCAGAATTTTTAAGTAGGAAAAATTTAATCTTGTGTATGTTCCACAGATAACAGTGTCCAATTAAGTACATGTATTCGTTATATATCAGGTTACTCCTTTATGTCAAGTTTTACAGAAAGCTTCAGTTAAAAATGCTGTGAAATATGATATTTGCTTATATCAACTTGTAATTTATGCAAAAAGAGGACATCAAGATATATGTGCATCTTTTTTAATGTGTTGCTTATATCATGTTTAAGTCAAAATACAAGTCTCTGAGGTCAGTTTTATCAATATTCATTAAATATAAGCTCAAAGTTGTTTATATCCAAGGGGTGCAAGACTAAGAGTAAAAAATCTGCTTGGTGTTAAAACGGGGGGTCAGACTGAGTATAAAAAAACAACTTATGTATCAAACCAAAGTTTTTTATACCAAAATTTGTTAAAATGTGGCTGATGCAAATGAGGATAAATGGAAATATTTCAGTGCATAAAAAAATGTTGTTAATATATATTCAATTTCTGGCATATATGTAATACTTTTGGGACCCATGATCTCAAACACTTTTTCAGTCATATAGCTACAATGTCTGCAGTGTTTAAGTTTATAGTGCTGTCTAGCACTGGGCATCATGCCACAAGCATTTAGCTTTATGTCCCAGCAAGTCACTTTATTCTGACACCAGGCCAACCAGTCCTAACACTAACCTAATGCTGAGTGTCGAGACAACTGCTAGTACCATTTTTATAAATCTTTGGTATGACTAGACCGGGATTCAAACACGCATTAATTGTTTTGACAACTGTGAAATATATTTTTTAAAAATATGTAATACAGGATATGAAAAATTTATACAAAGCAATATTTATCCTATTCAAGTCAAAGTACTTAAATCATATATGAAAAACATGTCTCCTTCTGGTTAACATATTGTTTTCATATATGAAAGACATGTCTCCTTCTGGTGAACATATTGTTTTCATATATGAAAGACATGTCTCCTTCTGGTGAACATATTGTTTTCATATATGAAAGACATGTCTCCTTCTGGTGAACATATTGTTTTCATATATGAAAGACATGTCTCCTTCTGGTGAACATATTGTTTTCATATATGAAAGACATGTCTTCTTCTGGTGAACATATTGTTTTCATATATGAAAGACATGTCTCCTTCTGGTGAACATATTGTTCTCATATATGAAAGACATGTCTCCTTCTGGTGAACATATTGTTTTCATATATGAAAGACATGTCTCCTTCTGGTGAACATATTGTTTTCATATATGAAAGACATGTCTCCTTCTGGTGAACATATTGTTTTCATATATGAAAGACATGTCTCCTTCTGGTTAACATTGTTTTCATATATGAAAGACATGTCTCCTTCTGGTTCACATATTGTTTCAGTGCAAAACATGCAAAACAAAATTAACACAGAATTAATAAGAGGCAGGTTAAAAAATGAAATAGTCCCCTTGTGATCATTTGTAGAAGGTGAGAAGGTGTCAATAGTTATCCTTTTTTACTAACAGAAATGTGCACCTATGTTTTTTAATCTGCTGGAAGTACAGTTTGAAGGCTCTGAGAATTAGTCATCTCTACTTCCACAGCCATACATGTTCCAAATAAGATGTTCCTTCTGCTTTTAAGATAACATTGTAAAGCCTAACAAACTAAAGCAAAGACATGAAAATGTTAATACTGACATGTTTTTAATGCATTCTTGCAATGCAAAACAAAAAAGTGCAATGACCAAGATCCAATCAAATGGAAATGTCTGAAACTTACAGGCAAGTCTGTTTGGATGCATTTCAAACATCCCAAAGATGAGAATGCATATGAACAGATGATAAATCAACATAAAAAACATCTGCATACTGGAAATATGACCATCATGTTGACTCATCTGGGAACACCCTACCTCTAACCGTTGTTCTAATAATGATAAGAGTTCAAGTTAATATATGTATTAATAATGAATCTTATCAATGGTTGTGTATCATGATACAGATTGATATACTGCACAGACTGATATATTGCACAGATTTTGCCTGTAATAGTGATGGATTCTGGTGAAATTTTTAGACCAAGAAGTACCACATTTCCATTATATGACTGGCATGTTTGTGACTTTCTTGAGCTAGAAATTATATTCATCCCTCCCACAAATGGTATACTGCCAAGTTCCTTACATTGGGAAATATCACTGTTCCCCACCATACCAGTAACTTCTTTTCACTGGGTATAATGTTGATCTCTGCCTTGATAAATGGGGAGCCTTCAGAGAAGAAGAGGTAGCTCCTTATTCTAGGGAATATGAAGAAGCATTGGCTACCCAAGATTTTATATCATATCTGACCACAAAAAGAAATAGGATATGAATCCATGTAAGCACATGCCAGGCAGGTGTCCAAAGAAACCTTTTTATGGCTACATTTTCAAACATCTGAAAAGCTTACAGAAAATGATGAAAACAAATGAGAACAAAACTGTAGAGGGTAATACCAACTGTAACACTGCTACCAGCGAAGGGGATAACATTATGAAAACGCTGCTTAACTAACAGATGCACAATAATCAACTAAATGACAACAGACACTGAAAAAAAGTAAATAAATGCAAGGACTGGAGAGAAATGGTCAACAACATAGAAATGGAGACAACTGAAGTACAATATGACAAAAGACACCTGAATTTGTGAAAATCAAGAGTGCATGTTACACAACACAAAGTCCAAGAAAAAGAATGACAATATTCCTATTGATGAAAGTGAACAAGATATCATACTATATCTGTATCTGGTTTTGTGGTAGCCATGGACTAAGAGGCTTACACCAGAAAAACTGAAATCAACATAATAAAAACAAAGCATATTACTGCTAATAAACATATATCCCACTGCTACCTTTAACTTCATCATCATCTTCATCATCCAGCCACCATGGCTTCCCTTCTCGCTTGGGTTTCTCTAAAAATTTGTTGATTCTAGATGAGTCAAGAGACTCCTCAGATGATGCAGACTGCAAAAAAAAAAAAAATTTCACTCCGTTAAGTAAAGAATTCTGCATTTTAAACCAATAGTCTGCTGTCGAGTTGAATCTTGCGTATCTTACACCAATTAATGCTCAGAATCAAGCAAATCTCATTGCCTGACATCTATGACAATTGTAATCCATGGTCTGGCTACTGAAACATTCTAATCAATTTTTGTCCATTAAAAAAAACTCATACTAATGAAGATAATTTCACTCCGTTCAGTAAAGAATTCTGCATTTTAAACCACTAGTCTGCTGTTGAGTTGAATCTCGTGTATCTTACACCAATTAATGCTCAGAATAGAGCAAGTCTCTTTGCCTGACATCTATGGCAATTGAAATCCATGGTCTGGCTACTGAAACATTCTAATCAATTTTTGTCTATTTAAAAAAACTCATATCAATGCAGATATCTGAGTGTGATTCACTGCCAATATGTGAAATAATCTCTCCAAGATAAATCAGTTAAGTCCCAAATAAACTATGCTACTAAATGAGAGTGCCAGTATTTATAAAAAAAAATTTGTTAGTACACCTATTTACACAAATAACACTCACAAGAACATTTCCAACCCTGTGTAAGGACAGGTCCTAGCCATGTAACACAGTGTCTATCTCACAGTCACTTTGCAGCAATAAAAACCAGAAAGATCACTTGGTTCTCCTGAGATGCTAGCACTCCTCGGATAATGGTTTTGTATTGTATGTAACCAAGCAAAAGTATCTTTACTAATTCTGACAAAGAGTAGACCCAAAACTCGTGTCTGTCATAATTCTACTATACTTTATAATACTTTTTAAAAACCTAAATAGATACTGAATAAAATACTATATGTGTAGATGAAGCAAACCTTTATTGTGTTCAAAGTAGCTAATAATTAAAAGATGTATTTACTAATATACTAATATAGTGTGACCACACTATAGTACATTCCATTATAACACTAATTTGAATATAACACAGTTGTGGCATGGCTCCTGAAATATTATATACATGTAGTTTTCTCACATGAAAAAGAAATTTCTTTCTTAAAAGTACGAAGGAAAAAAAACATCTAAAGTTTTAAATCATTTTGTGGAAAAGATCACATATGAATAGTACAAGACAATCGTGGCATGGCTCCTGAAATTTTGTTTGTATTTTTCTCAGACACAAAAAAATAGTTTTTCTTCTTAAAAGTACAAAAAAGTGTGTAGTGTAAAACATTTATTCTAGTATCAAACAGGGCTATGACAATGTTGCAAACTGCAATTTTGATTTCCTTATTGGGGGGTGCAAAATATACCATCTGGTGATTTCATATTGGCAACATTGTTGGCTGTTTAAACATGTATATGCAACCATTGGTTTGGAGTGGAGAAATTCAGAGGTCCCTTGAAAGGAAGCAGCAAACTTGATATAAAATGCACTGAAATTTATATGTAGTTACATAAACAATTTCTTTGTCCATATTGACAAACCATCTTAACAGTGCATTGTTTTATCATAATCCACTTATGTTGACATCAAGCAAGAGTACTGTATGTTGTGAGATATCCACTTTTTTTGTTGTTGACATTTCTAGTAGCTTATATCAACTGAATGAGGTATTGTCTCATAATCTATCTTTCATCAGATTTTCAGCATCTTGCTAGTAATTAATATATTTACATAGACTGACAGTTGTGTGGATGACAAGTAAAATTCCTCTTCTTTCCATTCAGAATATTAAATCCTTCACAACACTCACATTTTCTGAACTAATCCTTGTCATCAGACCAGAACACCTGGGTCTCTATCATCTGCTGACACTGTTAAATTTCCAATGCATGAGTGATCACTCTGCTACCTCAAGTGTAAAAAAGAACCCCAAAAAAAATCTTACTTGGTCTATTCAAACAGCACGACCTAAAGTCAACCAAAAAATGGCCAATTCCTTTCTAAAAATGTACCAGATAAAACAATCTGCTGAAATTTCAAAGAAAACATTATCATTGACGCACTGACTGTAATGAAAATGTACTAAGCAAATGGAAAAATTATCAGTCTCAATCAAGCAATACGATTATTTGATGTTGCCACCACAATAAGAAATGAGCATTTGATTGGTTCTCCAAAGATGGCCTTTAGCAGTGACTTCAATAATGCATGTACCTTTCATCAAAGAAAGCCAATTACAATCTTCAGTAAAACTAAGAATTTTCTTCAAGGAAGTCAGTGCCAAACTTAAATAAAAGCAATGGAATTGGATGGTTTTTTTTTTCATTTTTCAACATTATTGGAACACATTTAACTATGCGGTGAAAGTTTCCTTTTTGAAGGACAAAAGTTTGTGTTTTTTAATGCTACCAACTGCGGCTTAAAACACAAACTAACTTTTACCGACTTTGGACATAATGAAAAGTAAATGTGCTTCATCATTCATTACGTGATTGTTCTATTTTTTTGCACTGAATTCAGACCTTTATGACCTTTGACAAAATTATTGAATATTTTAAATCTCTGTGTGTGCATTTTGTCATTGGAATTACTTGTATTGTGGATTCAATGTATGTGATGAGATTCATGGGTGAATCTGTTTTCATTGTATTTCCCATTTAATATGCATCAATTTAAGATGGTTATTATTGTTTTAGGGTTTAATGCCATATTTCAGCACAAGATGGGCTAAACATGGCTGCCAGTATTATCAGTGGGGAAAAAAACAGGAAAACACCAGAAAGAACCACCAAACCACGAGAAGCTACCAGCAAGCTTTCTCACATACTCATATTTGCTGAGTCAAGACTTGAAACTACACATGACAGAGTAGAGATGGCAACTGTGCCAATGAAGAATGTATTTTACAGCCCATATACCACACACATACAAATTTGTTTGGGTACATGCATCATTTTCTTCAGCTAACTGACATGATTTTTATTTACATGGTTCAGACTATAGCACAGTTGAATTCTATGGCTCCCAACTACCATATTATAGCAGGGTCACACTGTAACATCCTTCAAAACCTTGAGTAGTAAGGAAACTTTTAAGAGACAATATTTTGGGGCATCTTGGATAAACTAAGGAATTAAGTGCAAGTCATATAAATATTCCATTAGAGTAATACATACTGAGTTCAAATATTTCTGGAGTGTAGACACATTAATAAAAACAATGTAATAATACATTTTTGATAAGATTTAAAAAGACTAAAAATGCTGATCTAGAAAATTATGGTGCAAAAACAACTCAATCTGAAGTAAAGAGAATGTTCTACCCATACTCAAAATCATAAAACATATGTTGGACCTTGAAACCACTTTGATTAGACTACTTATCATATGGATTAACTGAAGACGTGGGCAACACGCATGAATAAAACTATCTGACACACTCCATGGCATGTGATCGAAGAGTTTCTTGAACAAAAGCAGCCAACATCTCTTACATTCAAATTTCAAAAGTTTATCTTCTCAGTTTTATTTAATATCAGCTTTACCCTCGATAACCTCTTATTGGACAAGGTTTAGTCTACAAACCAATAGCAGAACTAAAAATAACTACTCTATCACTGAGTTCCTGTGTCAATGTGTAAAATCATTTCACTATTTCATATATGAACCAGACATGTGACAAACTGCCCTTTGCTCAATGTGATTAGCAGATCAGAAGGCGGTGTAAATCTTTTATCTGTGCAAAGCGATCTAAGAGTGACAATGCTAGACAATGGAATCACTCCTTCATTTGTACCTGGATAATGTACAAAACTCCAACCATTACACTTGGCAGAAAACACATGCTACAAATATGAACTGAAATCACACTTCCACAACTCGTGTAAGAAATATGTCATGGAAGTCAAGATGGAAATAGGAAGACATCACTTGTGAAGATTAATACAAAATATCAGTAAACCTTCAAGCTGATTCAAGCTAAATGGGCATTTGCTGCTTATGAGTAAATGTCTGAGAGATTAGACTTAATTATCTGTGGCTTTGAAAAGAAGGATTTGTGTAACTCGGCAAATATTTTGATTATTTATCTGACAATGGTCAAAAAATAGCACCTACTACAAATTTACATTCCAGTCAAAATGTTCACAATTCAACATAGAGAATTATTCTTACCCATGCAATGACCATTTTAAAGTGATCCTTTTTACTGACACCTATCTCTCTAAAAAATAATATGTTCCTTTCATATTTGAATTCAGAGTTTGTACAAAATTACATTACTTCATTTATGAAAACATTAGCTCCGATATCATTAATTATTCTCATAAACCTTAAATCTTGTCCGTCAATTCTAACCATCCTTTCTAGTCTATTTTCTACTCACTTCCTTTAAAAAGGCTTCAAACTGCTCATCAAACTCCTTCTTCGTCATCCGTTTACTCCTCCCCTTACTCATTTTGGTGGATTACTGTTCAGCCAATTTTCATTTCTTTTCTATATCTGCAATAATTAACAAAATCAACCAATATAAACTATACATGAAAAAGACAACAGTGCAGTGTATCAACACTATTTATAAATTATATATAGGTGATAAATATAGCGAGCATATCCACTGTGCACCTTCAACAGAGTACATTCACCACTATACCAAAAAATATCTCCATGATGGCAACCAAAAAGGACATGAATAATATGCCTGAAAACAAACATAAAGGACCGTTACATTTATTTCTAGCTGACTGAATCCTTTGCCCTAAGCATGACTTCTGAATAAAATGTACTCACTGGCAAAGAAACATGAATTGAATAATTTTATTGGCTGAAGAATTTACTGATTTTTATTAGCTTGTGCACCAAAGAAGAGCACATAGCTGATGACCATGGGTAGAATAGATGACAAAATCTTTAGTAAAATCACTGATGCATTTATTTCCAAAATAAGCATACATGAAGAACAAAATGCAGACTCAAGTTTGCAAATAAATGGGGGTGGGGCAATCACTCATAAAGGAATTCAAATCCCTGTACAAAAGGCTTATGGTAGGAAAGTCTAATAATGATCTGCTTTGAATTCTCATGTTATATGGCTTGTTAGTACAACAGAAATGCTAACAAGTTGTCTGGGGGCCCAGAGTGTCTGAGTGGTCTAAGTGCTATCTGTTACAGATCACTGCCATCTCACATCCCCTGTTGTACTATAAAAAAGGTCATGTTAAGCTGCTGAATGACCTGGAAAATGCCCCTGTTGTACTATCAAAAAGGTCATGTTGAGCTGCTGAATGACCTGGAAAATTCCCTGTTGTACATGTACTATCAAAAAGGTCATGTTGAGCTGCTGAATGACCTGGTAAAATCCCCTGTTCTACTATCAAAAAGGTCATGTTAAGCTGCTGAATGACCTGGAAAATGCCCCTGTTGTACTATCAAAAAGGTCATGTTGAGCTGCTGAATGACCTGGAAAAATCCTGTGTTGCACTATCAAAAAGGTGATGTTGAGGGGCTGAATGACCTGGAAAAATCCCTTGTTGTACTATCAAAAAGGTCATATTGAGCTGCTGAATGACCTGGAAAATGCCCCTGCTGTACTATCAAAAAGGTCATGTTGAGCTGCAGGTGCAGGACAACTTGTGCCACTTTCTCTTATTTGAAGCCTTTATTGAGGTCACCAGCTAACTCATAAAGGCAGATGGGTCAGATTATGCTACAGCAGACAAGTTGGCATACATAAACCAGTGCCCACTGCATCAACAATAACAAAAAAAGTTTAAGTTTACATGGATAACATCAACCATTTAAAGCAATGACTATGCTCTCAGTGCTAGCCTGTTACAGATGATCACAAAGGATGCAACAGAAAATGCCAACAATGCCCAGTTTACTTTAACAGTTTGAAGGCTACACAGAGCTAATAATCAGTAGCAATGCCAACTTTAACACTGGCTTCATGTTACAGACAGCATAGCTAGATATGCAAGGCAATTTCTCCTGCACTTTACTGCTGACCCATATCTTCAACCTCTGTTGGGATATGTGCAAACTGGTCATGATCTCTGACGTCACAGGAAACCTTAAAAACTCTGGCATGGATGTCTGCTCTCCTCACATAACCAGCATGATAACCAACCATGTCAGTGGTGAACTAAATGTTGAGTTCTTCAGAGTTATCTCAACACCAGTGTCACCATGAGAGTCTTAAAGGTTAGTGATATAATGAGAAGTGTGATTGGAGATTGACAACATGATAAAAAAAATGACCCAGTCACCCATCAGGATGCCACTACAATAAAGCGTACCAATACCATGGCACCAGCCACACCAGCTGACACTGTGAACAGGTCATACATTCTAGCATATTCTGGGTCAGCACCTACCTTAACTTGAGTATATGAATTTCCCAAAGCAAACCTTATGGTTTAGTCAGTATTTGTTGTTATATGTGCTAGGATGGCATTTATTTGTAGGTGCCAGATATCAAGTAGTGTGCCTAATGCTGACAGAATTATATCTGTGAGAATGTCTCAATAAGTGTGTCTGTTAACTATTTCTGGAATTTAACACAAAAGTTTATAAATAGGTAGGTGGTTTTTCACTCAATGATGATAATGACACTATCACCATCCTAAGCACCCATATTTACTTCATTAACCTCAACAAGAATCACAGTGATGAAACTTTTGATGTATGTATTAATGGCACATAATGACAGCACTGCAATTCTGGATAAAGACTCACATTAAAGACTCACAACTAGCTTTGCATCTGTTTACTGCTGATAACAACACTAGGTGCAAGGGTCTCAAAATTAATGCAAGTTGAAGGGATTCTCAACCACTCTAATGATATTTGCCCTTCACAATTAGAACTCACACAGCATAAGTACAAGCCATGTGCATCAATAATTAGTACCAAAAGACGATCCTGTAAGTGATCCTGGTGCAATGTCCCAGATGACAAAATAGTTGACATAAAAAAAATACAAACCACTGGTGGAAAAAGCATCTGTGCCTGGGGGTTGACACATTACAGTTTGTACTGGGATAGAATAAAAAAGCAAAGCAGAGAAACATTAAGCACTGAGACAATCCATAATACACTAAGGCAACACATGGTCTGCTAGGGCTAATTGCGTTTTCACCATCAGAAAAACAGCTAAAAGAACTCACCTGGGTGGGAGATGGACACATGCACAATTGCTGCAGCAATGACATGGAATCTGGCAAAATGTTTTGAGCAATAACTTTTCCTTCAGGGTATCCAAAACCATAAATCACTCATCTCACTAAAATACAAAATTGTATGACCTTTGAAAAAGATATATTCTGATGCAATACACTGATTGTCACAAAAACATGCAATAGCTAAACCTACCAACAGAATGCATGGTATATGTAGCTCTTTGTTTATAACAACATCAACATCTTACCAGGACACTACATTGACAGGCTAAAGAGGCAAGTCCACACAAAAGCTACCCACCCCCAAATCCACCCTGATCAATTAAACTTTCATATATTGCTCCTTATAGAGGAATTGTAATAATAACACTATGCACAAAGCTCCAAGACACACAAGATTTCCAAGTGAAATAGATCTGTAAGGCTGAAACCTTCTTACAGGCTTATGCTGAACAACATTTTACCCTCTGGCACCAGTGTGGTGGGGATTATAATATTGATTTCTGTTGCTGGGAATGTTGTCAGCCAGAAACAATCCAAAGAGAGCTCTCACAGCAATTTGTTTCATTTCATTATCATTTAGTTTCAAATTTGCCTTTCCAAACGGAATGTTAGCAACTCATAACTCTGTTTCTGCTATGGTTGGTTTATTACCAGTACCTTGAACCTGCAAGGATGGAAAGTCAGAACAAGACCAATGTTTTTCCCTGCATAAATTCTAATCAACCAATTTTATCAGTGCATGGTGTATCACTTGCACAGAGTGCAGAAAATTATTTTGCAGACAATACTTTAAACTGAAAACAAAACTTTACAGAAAGAAATTGAAATTAATGAGTTTCTGACCTTTAAAGTATCTACTTTTGTTATGAACAACATCACCAACACACTCCAGTTTGTTCCACACAAATTTGTGAATTTTATCCTATTTGTAACTCAGTAAATTAAATTAGGTAAGCATCATTCAATGTTAACTAAAATTACTGAATTTGCGTCACAAGAAGTATTCAAAACAAATTACTATTTCAGAATCTACTAAAGTGATCATAGTATACATTTTGCCATTTAAGACAAAGACCACTGTTAGCAGCAATACTGCACAATGATGTCAATCCTCTGTATAATCAATTTTCAAAAAATGAAAGTCTCATCCCTGTCCTTTAATCAGTTCATAAAAGAAATGGACACTCATGTCAATAAAGTGCCTTTTTGATAATTTCATTTTTGTGCATTGACTCAGTGGATTGAAATCAAAAGGGTAATCCACCCATGAGTATCTGTATTAAAAACACATAATATAACAAGGTCATTGAAAGTACTGATAATGAATCAAGCCATTTTCTTTAAATGATTTGGATTTAATTTAGCTGATAATTTAGTTGTTTTGCCCAATATGCATTTAAACAGTAATACAACTCATGCAAATGAGATATTTATCAATAACCACTTACTGTAGTGCATGTATTAAATAAAGTCTGAGACAGATACAATAATGTTGTAATTTTTCTGTTCAGTGCTCAGCCATGTGTATACTATAAAGATAAACACCATTAATTAAATCTCATGCTGCATTCTCAGATAAATCATTGCAAAGGGTATTGAGTGTCCAGTAGCTTCTTGTAATTTCAAATGAACAAGATCATATCGTTAGAGCACAGAGTTATCTTTCACACTGCATACAGTTTCAATGTCTTAGATTTTCTTTCTTGTATCAGGGCCCTCAAAATATTTTAAGGATGAGGGGTCTTGGACTTGTCACTCACTGAACTCAAGCCTATTTTACATAGTCCCTAACATAAACGTTCAAAATGATAAAAAAGGAAAATGAAAAGAAGTTGCTAATTTTTTAATATCAGAACTGAATTCATAGCCATCACACTAAAAACAAAATATTTTCAGTAAATAGAATGATAAGTTTAAACATTATATATTTTTTAACCCCTACAACAACACTAACAACAAAATAATAAACTATAACAAAAATAGAATTGTCAGCAATTAGTTTCAATCCCAAGAATGATCACTTTGAATACTATATAGTTTTCTCTGCATGCAAACAGCGAATAGCATATCCAATCCCACTGAAGAAACTAGCATTGCATAACAATCTACTGTATATGTAGAAATGTAAATTACAAAATGAACAAAGAAAGGAATGATAATTATACCATGCAGAGTATATGCACCAATCAAAAATACAAATTCAAAATGAATATTTTAATTAGCAGATAGTATTAATTATGGGATATAGCATGGGGTCTTTAGAAAAGATAAATTAATCTTGGTACATACATGGTACCAACAAACATGTAGAATGAGACTGAATACATTTTCCTTTTGTTAGTGTCATTTTCATTACAAGTCTGTTTCCCAGAAATAAAAAAGGTTTTGCCAACTCATTTTTAAAAAGTCTCAACTGATATTGTAGTGCTCTAAAGAAATTATTCAACTAGCAGTAATTGTGGCATCTTGATGATGTAATAACGATGTCCAAATCAAACTGGGAAAGCTTTGATTACTTTCATGGTTTATATTTGCATCATCACCAATTTAATTTAAAAAGTTTCACAAAAATAGACCATTATTTAAATTCCCAATCAATTATAGATGCTTATATACATACTCAATAGAGCATCCTTGATCTATGTCAGTACAGTCTTTTTCAAAAGATTATTATAATGCAGGCTTGCATCTAGGATTTGATAAATGTGGGTACATGCCCCCACTGAATCAATAAATAGGGGAGGGGCCAACATACCCATAAGGTAGCGAATTCCAGTATGGTGTTAAAAAAACCCTCAATGTATTCAAAAAGAGCAATAGTAAGAAAAATATGTGCATTAAATGCATATAATGTCTTCTGTGTCATGTACTTCCTGCATGTCAAATGCTCAATTCTGATTGGTCACAATCCATAAGATAAGATAAGAATTCTTTATTTCAGACTTCAAAGTCCATACCTCTAAATTAATATATGTGTGTGTGTGTGTGTGTGTGTGTGTGTGTGTGTGTGTTGCTCTTTGGAAATATTGAACCATCTCCACCTGCAATTTGTAACAAACTTGTGAAAAAAGTTAGACACATCATTTGAAACTGTATTTAATGTGCTCCTATATAATTTCAGTTCAGCACCTTTGTAAATGATTTTAGTTTTGTCTCCATCCATAGATGACTTCAATTTTTCATACATACAGGTCTGGTAAAAGGATTTCTCCTGTGTCTGTTTTCTGTAAGGAAGAATTCAAAATATTAAGTGCCGGTGACACAGCTGCTAAATCCCAGTCAGATTTCAGTAAAAGCATATTTAGCTATGCTTAATGAGATATGATATCCATCATAATAGTCATGCATGGCACAAATCTGTAGTCTATGATTTTATTCAACAAGTTTTAACACTCTTTTGTCTTGTTATTCTTTTCGAAATAATTCACAAGAGCCCCCCCAACTGTGAAAAAATGCATATAGTGCATCATAAAATGACAGCCATCTTATTTCATGCACCATTGACTTTCATTTGAGGAATGTCCAGAACGTTCTGGATTTCCTGCAATTCAGCTGTTCTATTGGCAAATTTATTAAAAACATAGTAGAGGTTTTTAACTGTGCCTTCAAAGGTTTCCTTCAGATACGGAATGTTTATTAATGCATGAGTGGTACATAAATTTAATCTATGAACCATACAATGAATTAATGCTGATCAAGTGAGGGTTTTTCTCCTTGAGCAGTGTTGCTACACCACTTTTGCAACCTGTCATCACTGATGCCCATCACTGCCAAAACCAACAAGTTTTTCAAGAGGAATCTCCTTCTTTTCCAAGAACTGGACAACTTCTTTGAAAAGAACTTCAGCAGTGTGCAATTGGTCTTCCACTGACACATAACCAAGAAAATAAGTTGTAAATACAAAAATGGTTGGTTCAAAGATTCTGGCATAAATGACCAGCTTCTTGATATTTGAAATGTCTCTACTCTCATCAGTTAAGATGCTAATGAATGGACTACATCATACTTTCTGCAGATTCTATCATTGTTGCTATGCAATCCTGGAAAAAAAATAAAGCTCAATAAAAAATCAAAGTATACAAGTATTTTATTATCATTATCATTATGTTTTTATTTTATTAAAGTACATGTATTTGAGAAATGTAAAACAATTATTTTTTATTTTTTTCACATAAAGTCTCTCTCTCTCTCTCTCTCTCTCTCTCTCTCTCTCTCTCTCTCTCTCTCTCTCTCCCCTCCCTCCCTCCCTCTCTCTCTTTACCTGCTCAGGAAATTATTCAAACAACAAACTTAGCAGGGAATAATTCATGACAAAAGAAACAGGTACCAATAATCCAGATTGATTAGACAACAAACATTATCTACCATTAAAAATTCACAGGAAGATATGACAATGACTTGAATGAGCTACCGAATGCAATTTCATTGGCCAATCATGAAACTTGGTGCTATTTACATAGCACAGAGATTAATCAAGATATGCACTGAACGGAACCTGTTTTGGTTGCTTGTCAGCAGACACCATTTTTTTCCATCTAAATTTCACTAAAAAAAAAATGTAAAAAAAATAAAACAACTTACCTGAAATTCCTCTACAGAAGCCCTTGATGAATATGTTGCATTTCTTCCTATTCTCATGGTTCTAACACCATCACACAGAAAGTCAACAAAATCCAACAGTGAACCATATTTTAGAGAAGCAATATTTTCCTTCGCTAAGTAATAGGCAACTGACATAGCATGAATAATTGATTCAAATTTCTTGATGATAGCTGCCATGCATGTAGTTTTAAGGTTTTCACTTGGTTTCAAATCCTGACTCACCTGTTTGTGAGTTAGTAATTTAACATGTCTGTCAAGGGTTGATGTCCTGAAATTAGCATTACCAAGTGTGAAAGAAGAAAAAAATTGCCAGTCTTTACACACCGACTGCAAAGAATCTACTTTTTTTTCCATTCGTTTCCAACCATGGTTGATTTTGTTTCCAGTCTCAATTGAAAGTACTTTTTTTTTTTCTTGGCATCAGATGAACCCTTAGTTTAATCGCTGCAATCTTTAAGAACATCACTAGCTTTGTCCAATATGGGATTAGTCTGAGGAAGTGTTTGTTCACTGTCATTGTGCCTATTGACATTAACTTCTGCACCCTGACTGTTATTAGAAGTATTACAGCTAAAATAATGAAAAAGTGTCCAACTTTTAACTGATTCTACCATTACACACATCCCACCAAGCCAGCCTCTGTATCAAACTTGCTCCTCTGACCTTTCCTATTAACCAACCAGAATTCAGCACATGATACACAGAAATACAGATGTATTTACAATTTTACAAGCAAACATAATTACAGCAACTGACAACCTTGAAATTTACAGCAAAATAATAATAAAAAACCTCATAAGTAAACAAAAATTGTACACAATTCTTTTCTTTTTTGGGGGCATAATTTTGCTTGCATAGGATAAATAAATTGTGGGAATTCTTGAGGGGGGTAGCACAATCATGCTTCCTAGATGTAACCCTGCAATGCTGTGCCATTTGAGAATTTCATGTGCGTCCAAACTTGGGTCCCTGATTGCCATTTTGTATAATATTACAAAACATATGAAAATGAATGAGCAATCTAATCAAGATCCAAATAAATTTACATCAGTCTGTTCTAAAAAATGCCAGAAGCATAATGACTGGTTTGCAGCAATTGGTACATAATCATGCCAACAATAATCCCAAGCAATTCTACTTGGCAATAATGCACAAAATGCATCCAACATCAGCATAAAAGACTATGAAATAACCTGTGAGGAGTGTGTGAAACTAAAAAAAAAGATAATGACACTCAACTATATTTTAGGAATCACATCTAACATCTGTCACAAAGCAGCAAGACAATTAAACATCTTGCAATGCCTCAACCACTATTTATTATATCCTAGCCACTAAGTTAGGTGGCTTAAGTGATTAGAACATCCACCTCTGACGTAGAAAGTCACTGGTTTTAACCCAGGCAGAGTCATACCAAAAACTTTTAGTGCCTTTTATTGTTTTCAGTTTGTTTGCATCAGAAGTTGTCAAAAAGGGGGCAGTAGTTTAAGTTTGACCAAATATAGGATTAAATCAGTGGACGTGTGTGTGAGATTTGTAACATAGCTTTAACTGTTTTAGTCATATCACTACAACTGTGTCCCACCCTGTCACAATATCTTGACACCATGCCAACCATGAGCCCTAACATGAAAGTCTTCTTGCTGAGTTGTTTAAATCGTTATGGCCAATTGCTGGTTTCTTCAACAGAGGATTTAAAATGATGTTAAATGATTTTAATAGCTTATATATTTCTCTGCTTAAAAAAAGCAAATCTTCCTACTGTATATTTTTAGATTAAGATATAGAACAACTCAAATGTATATGATACTTGACAAGAGGCGACCTAATTACTTGAGTTATATGGTAACATTAGGAAACTGCAACCAAAATCTGGCAACAATACCAGTGGTAAAAACCACGTTACGCTCTTTTAAAATTGTATGCTCCCAGAGCCTAAAACTGTCCACTCAATAAATTAAACATAATTGCTTATTTCAGTTTCAGACTACCGAAATTAAATAACATTTCAAGTATCGTGTAGATATATTCATAATTCAGAGACACATACGGGGAGAGGGGCAGAGTCACATATTTTATCATTGACAGAGCTGATTTCATACAGTGTGGTTCATCTACGTCTCCATCTTGAATGTACACCGGAACAACTTCAACGTGAATGTAAAAGACTTTGCATATATATACGATGCAACTGTTGTTTGCCGATCTGTCAATGTGTTTCTACTTGCCTCGAAAATTCCGCTACAAATATGCCTAGTAACACTCACAAGGTAAATATCAGAAGCGTACCAAATATCCAAGGGAGGTAACTGAAAGAGTAAAAGTCATCAAGTTCAATACATTACAATGCGTGCCGTATGATGAAACCAAAGACCAATTAAACGTTATGTTATCTTTGTTTAATGCCATTTCTCAGTGCACAATAGGCTTCTCTTTTCTTTCTTTTTTTTTCTTTTTTTTTTTTTTTTTGAGGGGGGAGGGGGGTTGCTATGCAAAAAAAACTGGTGTAGGAAAAGCCAGTTTTTCTACTCGCAATATATGTCTCTGGATAAAACATTTACATATAAAGAAAAGGTATTACCTTTTTGATGTGTTCTCTTTATCCACGAACGAAGTCATAAATGTGCTAATGGTAAAATTAATAACGGCATTAATGCAAAGCAAACTGATATTTACTTTGATTTCGAGTTAGCGTGACGAGGACTAGCTCCTAATTGAAATATATTGTGCTGAACTGTCTCTTTCGTTATCTTTTTATATCGACAAATTCTGTTACATTGGTTGTCAGACTTAATTCCATTAATTTACTTCAAATTTATTACAAAAAGGAAACCAAATCAATAATATAAGGCACAAAATATGCTTTTCAATGAGAGCATATGAGCATATAGAAAATCTTACATTAGTGTTTATTTTATATGAAAACGAGACAAGTCGAATCATTCTTATAGTCTGTTTAAATAATGTCTGTAAGATATATTATCACAAGCAGTTCTTGATCCTGCAATATAGTATGAGTCTGTCTGTTATTATAATTCTTCTTTGGAAGAAAGAAAAAAACATTACCTAAAATACTCTGCAAAACTAACTTACAATGAAAATAAAATAAATCGCCCCTATGTAAAGGAATGTTTGTGTTTCAGTTGTCTGTTTTCAATTATACTTCACACGAGCATTGTCTTTGCGTATGTATTCGCGTTTATCTTCATGTATGTATTTACGTGTATGGGGTGTCCTGGGAAAGGGTAACGCCAAAAACTGGCTAAGTAGTCGTACTCCTTTAGCGGTAGCTCGTCCACATTTGTTCCGCACTTTGCACTCAGCTCTCAATGTGGCTCCAAGAAGCTGTGGCATGCACAGCAACCATATCCCGGAACACGGCCTCGACTAAAGCAGGCAAACCGGTCTTAAACCCTCGGTGAGTGAGACTTTGTTTACCTGTCATGTGAAGACTGGATTCGGCAACCTGCGCGGAGGAACCACCAGCTGGTCAATGGACAGAGAGGCGATTCCCAGCAAAGCACCGTGGAGCTATAACACCTCGACGAGACACGTCAGACGTCCTGGTCACTGCACAAGTCATTTTTGTCATCCGTCCGTTCCATTACCCACTAAACTCCTGTGGCGACAGTCAAGCTACGAAACGGCAGGTGTGGATACACTGACAGCCGTAGCTACAAATCTGCACAGAAGCAGATCAGCCTATTAGGGTTGTTCACCAGTGACATGGAGCAATAGTGGAGTTCGGTTACCTCCAGACCGACTGAGCAGCCCTCTTCAGGAATGCACTGCTCACCACCCTGGCATGAGAAAGGCGCTAGAAAAAAAGATGCCATAAACATTGCCTGCTCTAAACCTCCCTAGCCAGCATACCGCGGCTGGCGGGGGCCCTACTTAAGCGGTCAAAATACAAAAAATACAATGAGGATTGTTCCTTTCACCCTTGCGCAGGTAATGATCGCACCTTAATGTAAAGAAACGATGCGTTAGACCTCAGAGGAGAACCGTTCTAATAGGAAAGGAACTCGCCAGATGCATCGTGGACATTACTATCTTAAGCGAGACCAGGTTTGTAGGGGAAGGCGAACTATGTGAATGGGGCTATGGATACGCTTTTTTTTTTTGGAGCGGCCGAGGAAGCGAATAGCTCTGTGAGGCTGGTGTCTGCTACGTAGTGAAGACAGCTCTGATTGTCAAATTAGCTTGATAAAGAAAGTAAACGACAGGCTTATGACCATGAAATGTTTCGTCTTGTCCGGAAGTAAGCACCTTACCTTCATCAGTTGCTATGCTCCAAATATGACTAACCCAGATGAAGTAAAGGTTAAGTTTTATAGAATCTTAATTCCATCGTTGCTGATGTTCCAGTGGCAGATAAGCTCGTCACTCTTGGTGATTTCAATGCAAGAGCATGCTGTGATCACGTTGCCTGGGATGGAGTGCCATTAAGCATGGAGTGGGTCACTGTATGAGCAACGGTCTTCTTTTGCTCTAGACTTGCGCTGATTATTAACTACTGATCACCAATACAGTCTTCCGCCTCCCTACCCGTAACTGGACGTCGTGGATACATACGCTCTAAGCACTGGCACCTCATCGACTACGTCATTGTCAGAAAGAGGAACAGGCGTTTGACCAAGTCCACGGACGATGCTGACTGATAAACAAACCACCGCATCATGATCAACAATCTCAACATCCGCGTTAAGCCCAAAAGACTCCCACAGGGAAAGAAGGCTCCTAAATGTCTGAACATCACCAAGCTGAAATGCACCAGTACCAAACGATATCTCGTGGGTGCCCTGGAAGAACGTCTGAAATCCACCCCTCTCGACAATCAGAATGTGGAGACCGACTGGGCGGTATTAAGAGAGTTGGTATACAGCACAGCATCGGAAATTCTAGGACCCTTAACCAGAAATCATCAAGACTGGATTAATGTGAACTGCGATGGGGTCGTGCAGGTGCTGGATGAGAAAATCCGCCTCCTTCAAACCTACCTCGACAACCCCAAGTCATCCTCTAGGAAAGTTTCGTACAGCAACATACGCAAAACTGTACATCAGAAGCTTCGTCGTATCCGAGACACATGACTCAACAACAAAGCTGAGATCCAGTGCTACGCAGACCAGCATGACATGAACAACATCAACAATAACCTGAAAGAAGTATATGAACCTACATCATCTGGATTACCCACCCTCCATCCTTCTCAGCGCAAATAGGAACAAACTAATTGCTGAAAAAGAGAGGATTCTACAACGATGGGCTGAACAATTTCACAGCGTCCGGAATCGTCCTTCATCCATCAATGATGAAGCCATTAGTCGTCTCCCACAATTACCCATCAACAAAGCACTGGACGAGCCTCCAATCTTGCTGGAGACACATAAAGCGATACGTCTGCTCTCCAGTGGCAAAGCAAATGGTTCAGACTTCATCCCAGCTGAAGTCTACAAGGAAGGAAACACATGCCTGATACAAAGGCTCCACCAACTGTTTTTACTGACGTGGCAGCAAGAGACGATCCCCCAAGAATTCAAAACGTTCTATATCCCACCTGTGTAAGCACATGGGGAACCACCAGGCATGCGACAACCACCGGGGCATATCCTTATTCTAAACTGCAGGAAAAATACTCGTCAGAATCCTACTGAACTGCCTCACTACCCACCTTGACTAGGGGCTAGAAAGCCAGTGTGGATTCCGAATGGTGTTTGCTGCTAGGGAGCTACAAGAGAAATGTCAAGAGCAAAACTCCGACAGCGATGACATGGAGGTCAGAAAAGACGCTTCAAAGGCAATCTGAAAGCTGCATTGAAAGTATTCGACATAAACCATGATTCCTTGGAGCATGCAGCAAGCCATCGAGTACCTTGGTGTTCATATGTGCACAAAGGCTCCCACGTTGTGCGAATCTAACAGGACAGCAGCTGAAGAGCTGAATATGCAAGCTAGAAAAGCACGTGGCATTAACCCTCCTGAAGATGTCACATTCATCCCCAGTCCTTAGTGAGCTTTTGAATGATAAAAGCTCGTGGACATAGGGTCCAGATCAAGAACAAGCTTTTAGAGATATCAAGCATGAAATGATATATTCACCAACTTTAGCACATTATGATTTAAACAGAGAAATAGTTGTATCTGCATGTGCATATTTGTTTGGACTAGGCGCTGTGCTCCAGCCGAAGCACGGTAACACTCTGAGACCGGTGGCGTCCACAATTCTACTTCTTGTTATGATCCAAGATATTAAAACCTTCAGAAGACTCACTTTTTAGTAGTAGGCCTAAACCATGACAGACTAGAATACACATGTATCCTGCGGCTGTTCGCCTGATTTTGAATTTTTGACTGATTCATGTTATGCGTGGAAGGCAGAATCGCCATAAGGCAAGAGTAACGAGTGGAGTTCCAAGTGAAATAGACCTCGCTAGACGGTCCCTGATTACAACTTTGCATAATTTCAGAAAGACAAATTGACCGGGAATATTGTTCTGATGCACTAACGCTATTGGTCAAAAGAAGATTGATTTTACTTACCATCCGCACACAAATATCAATGAAAATAAATGTATTAATTACCAGTGAACGGCCGATATTCCGAAAGAATGCTTGCTTACTTGACTGAGAAATTATACTTGGCGGATCAAGATATATCGTTATGTTATTAAAAAGGCTATGTTATGTAAAGGGTCATCAATGCTTGCTTAATAAAGTACACTTGATAGGTCCTTAGTTGATATTGCTTTGTGCAATTCGATATGATACAGGAGGTCTTCATTTGATCGCTTAATTAAAATGTACGTTACGCAAAATTTTACCATACCAAATTCGTTCGATACATATTCAAGATTTTATCAAATCTATTGGGACTTTCATTAAATTAAAACTGGATAAATGATGATCTAATAACGGATAATAAACTATATTATTACAATTAGGCCTTCTTACGGATTCAGCCAAATTTTAATTTCAAATATCAAGCAGACATTGTTATTGTCATCCCAGAAAGCATTACCAATCTAAGGATATTACTAAACATCGATATGATACAGGAGGTCTTCATTTGATAGCTTAATTAAAATGTACGTTACGCAAAATTTTACCATACCAAATTCGTTCGATACATATTCAAGATTTTATCAAATCTATTGGGACTTTCATTAAATTAAAACTGGATAAATGATGATCTAATAACGGATAATAAACTATATTATTACAATTAGGCCTTCTTACGGATTCAGCCACATTTTAATTTCAAATATCAAGCAGACATTGTTATTGTCATCCCAGAAAGCATTACCAATCTAAGGATATTACTAAACATCAGATTTCCGCAGATCAATAAGAAACTAAGAAGCTAAATTGACAACATCATCAATCACTGAGCACTTTATGTTTTACTTTGTCAAGACTACTCTAGCGGTCATTGCTTTTCAGTTCTCACGTTTAAAGTACTGACCCATACAGCTACAAATATGTTAAGGCGTATTTAAAACTTAAAAATGAATTCGTTGATTATGTACCTGGATCAGTGATGAAGTCAGTTCATCCTAGGATCACTTTAAATGTCATCAAAATATCACGATTGTATGAAAGGTCACCAAAAGGAACGATTACCTTGAGATATGCAGTACCTGGGTAACACTGGCATCAGAAGGGATAAACCTAGAATTTAGAAAATCAATGTATAATTGAAACGTTAGAGCAGTAAACGATTCGCCTCTTCAAGAGTGATGTTTAGTCTCAATAATGGACACGGATACAGGCACGAAACTGACTACCGAACTTTGATTCATTCCTCGAAAATATATTCATCATCGTCAGAAGAGTTAAACAAGGAAGAATATTCCGCTACACTTGACATGGAAAACTGGGTAATCAACGAAAATTTAAATATAAACATGGATTTGTTATGGTCATACTAAATTTAACAGAGATTCAATGGATTGAACAACGATCTTAGCGTGCTTACTCTAGTGCCTCGTATTCTCAATGTTTAGGTACAAAAAAAGTAAAGGATGCAAGAAGGAAACCTTCTAAACAAGAATATGCAGTAATATATGTCGAAAACAATGAAGATACAAAACAATGTTCACTCACCGCCCAAATTGTTTAGTATTTAATCAAATTTATGTTTATTTCAAGGCGCGAGAAAACTGTGGTATGAAGTTACGAGCTAGTTTCATTCGTTTTCTAATCTAAAATACGTCCATTGCTAAAACGTACTCATTGAGACGAATTGGTCGAAAAGCCATTAAATACACGACTAACATAAAACGTGAAATGAAGCAGGTAAATCTCAGTCTGCATTTTCAACGCAAGCATGTTTATCTTCCGTTGCTAAAGTATGGCTGCATGATGTGCATGGACATCATGAAAAGAAAGGTTTCTCAATTACGGCGCCACAAACGAAAAAAGGTAAGGTTCTTTTTATTATTATATAAAATCTTTTCTTTTTCTGAATATTTCGTTTGTTTGTACAACCAAAACTACCTACAGCCAAAGTTTTGTTAAATTTTTACCACATTTTAATTTTAAGGTTACTGCCATCATCCCTTTGGTGTGGCTCAAGTTTCGTTGCAAGGACACTAATCATATGCAATGACAATACAGACATTAAAATATATTTCTCCTATTTCTTGACATCAGATCCTGGAGTGGCGTTCAAATAATCAACTCCACGTTAAAAAAATCTTTAGTGCTTATTCTGAAAGGTGAAAAGGATCAAGTGTTTATAAACGAGAACGATATTCTGTATGTAGTAAATCAGAAAAATGTGACACTTTTAAACTGAAGCTGAGACATGCAACTACATAATAATCTGAGGCCGATAAAGGCTGCATTTCTTACATTTTACAGGAAAGTCAAGTATCGATTGAAAGGGTCTTTAAAGTGAAATGAGAATGAAATGAATGATATACGTCAATGAAAACATGCCAACAAAAGTGGCTTTCCTTCAGCTTTTATGTTAAAGTTATATACTGGCGTTATCGGTTGAATCTCATTCAATACAACAGTAAAGATGTCAAATTTCTGCTTTCGACTCCTCCCCTTCTTTTTGTTTAGTCATAAAACGTAGAATGTTGATACATACTAATGTTATGAATATTGGTCTTAAAATATGAAAGAGAAAGAAACAGTGAAGCAAATAATATATGTTAAATCAACAAGCAATGTATTTCTTTACAATACAAAGTGAAAATTCAAGAGACACTTATAGTATTGTGAATTAAATCCCAAATAATCCTAAATGTCTTATCACAAGTTCAAAACATAGAATGTTCTGAATGAATTCCAATAGTCTTAGATGTCTTGATGTACCAGAATGATGCAATCCATTATGTCTTCGAATGAGTTCACAATAATTCCACAGTAGTGTATATCCAAATTCAGTTAGCAGTTTGTAATTACAGATAAATCATGTAAATAAATAATTCCTCTCGCTCTATACATGGACACAACTGTGGATTTGATCAAACAAGCATTCCCACGGACTGGCCAAAAACAGGAATGGTCTTTTTATATATATCAAATCCCTATTAATAGACATTTTCACCTGATCTATATCGTATTAGAATGAAGATTTCTAATGGAAAAAAGTAGTCTAACTGTTAAAAAAAAGACTGACCTTGAACTCTTGCTATATAAACTTACAACCATTGATAAAACGTAAGCACACAACATAAATCAAATACACAATATTTTTGACAGCAAAGAGCTATTATTTTCCAGTGACAAGGCGGCTAAAAAGAATCACTATGTGCTTTATGCACGAATAAAGTTTACTAGTACTAAAATAAATAACATACTTTCCATAACCCCTCAACCATCTCGATTTTTTTAAATATAGTTACAGGCATACGAAATAAATACGTAAGCCAAGTCGGATGTTCATTTGCAGCCCGAGTTACACATTTGATCTCCAATTCTAGTCTAACTGTGACATGCAGTCACAAAACAAGACTACCGCAACTTCTGTGTGAATTTATAAATGATAGTCTTATCATAATTGGGTTCATGACTTCTATCTTAAAACTAGGTAGGTGTGAAAGTACGAAACTATCCAGTGAGACCTTAAGAACTTATATGCCTTTCGGATTATTGAAAACGCTTCAGAGTTTCAAGCCTTTTAGCAATTCTGAATAAAATGCAACCTCAACATACGTAAAACTCACAATTGGGGCCCCGAGTGGTCTAAAGCGCTGTTCGTTACAGATCACTGCCATCTCACCTCTGTCTGCGTGGGTTCGAGTCTAAGATTCGGCTAATGTAATGATGTGAGAAAGCTTGCCAGTAGCTTCTCGTGGGTCGGTGGTTCTTTCCGGGAGTTTTCCCTCCACCAATAATACTGTCCGCCATGTATAGCCTATATCGTGCTGAAAAATGGCGTTAAACCATAAAAAAAAACAACCCCCAATAAAACTCACAATCATCATTTTCCTATGATGCATGGCATTTGGCATCGATTGGGAACTATGATATAGAGCAACGGCTATGACACACCTTCTTGCTTTCATTTTACTGTCCCCACGTAAACTTATAATTTCTTGTATCAAGTCAATGTCATCATTTGACACTGCTAATATGTAATGTAGTGTTAGTGCCTGGTGTTATCACATCTTCTAATAGTACTATCTATGAAATCTCAAAATGTAGTGAATAAAAGATGTTTTTAAAAAGCCAAGCTGATTCTCTTGTAAAACAACTGCAAAATGTGCAAGCTAAGTATTTAACAAACTATGAACGATGCACATCATATATAAACTGATCAAAACTCTCTCAGTGATTTCATGAAGATGGTCAGATCAATACTAGAAGCAGCAGAGGAGGTGAACAGACCAGCTTTTTTAGTCGTCAACGATGCTTCCTTCTAGTTAATATTTACTAGGAAGTTCTCAATTTGTCAAATAAACCCTTCTAGTTAATATTTACTAGGAAGTCTTAATTTGTCAAATAAACCCTTCTAATAAATATTAAGAGAAGGGTCCATTTGGTAAAAAAAAAAGACGCCATTTAGTTGACGTTCACCTCCTCGGCTGCTATGAAAATCTTCGATTTTTACTAACTAAATATTTGATCAAGTCCTTAAGATTTCACAAATAAACTAATTTGTAAAACCTCACCTCGTAAATCAATCAGATTATTAGATTGGTCAGTGAGTTTAAAATTAATTCTCGTTAACAAATTATTATGACATCGCATATAGACTAGATTAGTTGGGTCTTCAATAATTAGAAATCCTGGAGGAGCCGTTGGTGCAAATGAGTATAAAATATATCCTTGCTGAGCTTGATTTGATTGTTCGAGATTTATTTGATAATTTCCTTCGATAACATCACATACTAAATTGAGCGCAATCACCGTTGAAATATTCACATTATTCGGAGCAATATGTCTACCGCCGCCTTCTGGATCATTATTAAATTTCAGAATATTTGCTGTAGGATTCTTCGATTTTTTCCAATTATCGTGGATTCTTTTGAACCCAATATCAATAGCATCGTCAAGTTGTTTCTTTAGTTTATCCGGGTTATATCCAGGGATTTTAAAATCTTTAATCTCCGTTTTATTAATATTGTATAGATCCGCAAACTTATCATGTAATATCTCTTCATTTAATACTTCTTGAATAATTATCGAGTGAAATATTTTCATATCGTCGATGATTTTATTACCCGTTTCTACGACGTTGATAAATTCATCCTTGGTGAGAGAGCCGGATTTAATAGATATTAGCAGTCGTGAAAAATCATTATTCATTACTGTGAAATTTCCGTTAATGAGAGGAACATAAATTGATTCAAAAATTTCTTTATTCAAGAATTTATTAGGAGCATAATCTTGATAATTTTTGACTTCATTGACGGGTTTTATTTTGTTGGTGATATAATCGGATTTTTTAGGTTCGGGTGGAAAATCCTTCGAATTTTCTCGCGAGTTATCCGGTGGTAATTCAGGCCATCCTAACACTGATCTTATAGAACTCTGATAAATATCTACAACGTATCCTTCTGTATTTATCTCGATAGCGGATGATAATGTTGGTTCGTGAACTGTTATAGCGATTTTTGATTCTTTTCCGGTGAGAGATTTTATTCTGCGTTGAAATTCAGCATTGATCTGTTCGATTTGATATGACCCAGTTGGTATAGAAACAACCTGCCAATCTGGTGTTCCGTCTTCACGATTCTTGTTTGCAAATACCAAGGAATTATTCGGTTGTTGACCACCAAATGCTACCGATCTAATATTAGGCCAGCTATGATACACTCGTAGTTTTGCTAGTGCGATCTCGCTCACGGGAACAGGAATTGGAAAATTAACACTAAATTCGGGACGTGTTGAGGTTATTGATATCGTGCTTGTTTTCACTGGTGTTGTATTTGTTACTATTTGTTGAAGTAGTTCTTGCGACAACATTATTATTATTATTCTGCTCTAATTTCAGCATTGTTGATTTATACAATTGAGCCATAGTTGAAAATTCGCTATCTGATATTGTTGTGTCATCCAACGACGATGATATCAACGAGGATAATTGCGAGTAACCGGCAGATGCAATATGATATTTAATTAAATAATCATGTAGTTTACTCTGGCTACACGATGATAGTTTTTTTGTGATCCCAGTTAATATACCAGCAATTGTAGCCACTGCGGAAATAGCGATTGGAACTACGACCGGAGCAATCATTGTAACCGAAGATAGTATTATTCCAGCAGCAGTGATTACTCCTGACACCGAGTACACGGTGATATCAACTGTGGTTATTCTTCGTTTGTATTTTTTGATTTTTATTTGATATTCTTCACAGAGAGAACTGAGTTTAGTTTGAAACTCTTTGACTTGATCATAGCGATACTGATTCGATGATGGAGTCATTTTATTTTAAAAGTGTTAGCATTTTCAATTACAAATTACTTTGTAATTTTGAATCGTGAAAGAATTTTTAAATCAATTTAATTGTTTACTTAAATCCACTACGAATTCTACGTACCACGTTACTGAAACCTTGGCTAGATTTCTATCTGTAGTCGTTATCGTGAATTGTTCAGTTGTATCCTTGTCGATTATCGTTGATATCGTATTATTGACTCCAGATGAACTACTTGATGATATTTCAAACTGAGTCGGTGATACTATTATTAATCGATAAATACCCTTGACTGCTGCGGTTACGGTTAAAATATTGTTTGTGGGAGTCCACATAAATGATCCGTATTGAATCGTGTATACTACGTTGTTGACGATAGATTTATTATGAGGAATTTTTACTTTTTCAACAACGCTTATCATTCTCATTGCATCATCCCTTATTGCGTTGTTGAATGTTTTAAGTTCATCGATGGATTTTTTAATATCGGGAAGTGTTATTTCAATTTTATCAAATGGGCTCCCAATAAACTTGTCCATGAGGTTTTTACGAAACGTCATAAATAGTTTCGTGTGTTTTTCATATTCGGATTGAAGAGTTGCTAGTTCCAATATAGAATCTTTTATTGTGGTGAGTTTTGGTGTGGTTACTGGTGGATTTCCAAAAAATTCTAGCAGGGGTTTATCAATTTTGTCAACTATATTTCTTTGTAATGCAGTAAACTGATCAAATGCAACTATATGATCGTCATACTTATCATTAAGCGATTTTAATGAATTCACCGTGTTATCGTATGTTGTTAATTTATCCGTAATTGTTGAAACAAGTACACCTGGTTTGAGTTTACCCTCATCAGAAAATAACGCGATAGTATCCTCTGCTGCGTCTCGTTGTTTAACCAAAATATCATTAAGAGAGATATTACTACTTTTCAACTTACCCTGACGATCTTGAAATACAACTATTTCACCAGGATCAATATTTGCTAGGTTTAATATTTCGGATATTTCATCTTCGATTAGTTTTTTAATATCCTTGTTATCAATGGTTTCAACTCCACTATCAGGTTTCTTCAGCGATGATAAAGGTCGTCCCCAAATATCAATCATTATTATAGAAATCTTTTTATCATTTAAATCCTATGGATTTCTAATCCGAGAAACGCTAGCGTTTCTACCGCTAGTATACTCATTTACCACTACATGAGGTGGTTTTAAAGATTCTTTCGAAATAGCATTAAGGACATTTAATACTTCTCGACCGCATATTGGTGGGTCATTCAACGTTTGTGTTGGTAGTGTAGAATAAAAAATTGGAAATCTTTTAAATTTCTTAATATAACGCATAAATTCTTTCGGCGGCGCTAATCCATATGAGTCAAAATAAATAATCCCACGTGGATCAATCGCGTATGCAACCCAGTGAGTTCCAGGTCCGGAGCTGTTATCTAAATTAATAATACCGGTTTCAACATCATTTGGTTGTGCCGGTAACTGATCTCTCATAAAAACCCCTCTGAAATTTTTTATTTTTAATTTTTTAGCGGTATCAATTAAATCAAAATTGGACATGGGAACCATCGGTTCCTGAACTATATCGTTCCTGGAATTCGAAGACCCTTTCCGCTGTACCATGAACTCGGGGTTCCTGGTAGTCTTAGACCCTTTCCTTTTTTTTTATACCCCTTTCCAGTTGCCTTTTTCAACGCCATTCCTGCTGCGGTACCAATGGCTCCTAACGCTGCTGCCTTCGCTACCGCTGGGGCTGCTGCGGCAATCAACCCTGGAATCAACCCTAACAACGGGAATATACCACCAGTCTTTTCCATATTGGCGATAGCAGCTTTAGAAAAAGTAATTTGAGTTCCTTTTTTTTCTTTAAACGCTTTATTGAAGTGATTAACCTGAGTTTTTGTCAGCGATAGTTTATTCCCTCCGCCATTCATTTGATTAAATTTCAGCGTTATTGTGGTTCCACATTGCTTAGCTGATTTGGATTGTAATTTTTTTAGCTGACCAGGTGTCAACGTAACATTGATATTACTATACGACATTATACAAAATAGATTGATTCTAAATTCAAATTGCTTTGCAATTTTCAATGCAAGTATTTCTAAATTCAAAATTACTCTGTAATTTTTACTTATAGATTTTCAACTGGTGCATCTACCAATCTCATTCGTCCACCAACACCTTCAAGTATCATTGATTTATCACTAAGAATAACAGCAACCGCTCTATAATTAACAATACCAGCAGGACGGTTTACACGAGCTCGGAAGTGTATATCAACTACGGACTGTTTCATCAAGTCAAGATGTTCCAACGAAAAGTAATAAATCGGATACAGACCTTTAAAATCCAATTGTGATATTTGTAGACCAGTATCTACATTTTGATCACGTCCCATAAATGATAGTAATCGATGATAAACTCGTGCAATATGGTTTTGACCGTAATTAAGTTGTATATCCTCTGATGGTTCTTGTTGTCCGTTTATTTTAAGTGAAACTTCATTACATTCGATTTGATCAAATATCATATGAGAACGTGTTTGATTATCCAATCGCGCTCTATCCTGTAGAGCAATAAAAATATGCCGTGGAGCTGAAATACCCTGTCGTGCTGCCAAATGCCATGTAAATGTACCATCAATATTAGAATCCATGGTATCTGTGGACGTTGTCAACCAGCTTAATAATCTCTTTCCCCCTTGATCCATAAATGATAGCAACCGTGGTTCTACTGACAATGATGGAGTCAACACTGGCATCCATAGTGATAGTTTTGTTAAATTTACTCTACCATCGGCAAGAGGAGCAGGAGGAACACCACCAGTAGCAGCACGCCAAATTGCACTATTATCATCACCTTTTCTTACTAGTGCTACTGTATGTTTTACTCCATAAATAACTTTTCTGACGTTTCTACAAAATCCAAATATGTGATGGAGCGGAATAGCACATGAAAACTGTCGACGCTCTCCTTGTAATGTTGCTAATCGTGTTGCAAATCCTAGGTTATATTCAGGATTAGTATTTATAATCATATCCTCGATACCACCAGCAGCACCAGCAATAAAATTAACAGGATTAGCAGCACGATCCCTTGGTTGCCTTACTAGATAAGGATTACTATTAGCGTTATTAGTAATATCCTTAGAGAATATCATAGATGGACCGGCCGATCTTGTATAATCGTCAGAGTATCTTGCTAGCCCTAGTATTGTTGTTGCTACATCAACTTCACGTTCAATAGATTCGATTTCTTTTCCATCAATGAGATATCTTGCGCTTTCAAATAAAGCCATGATACCATTATTGACAAAACCAACTTGGATATTATCTGCATATGGTGTATTATCACGCTGTAAAAGTTCACCTTCGACTTCAATAAAAGCTTCAGCGGGTAAAAAGTATTTACTGGTATCATGAACCTGAAGTTCAATTCTTCCACGAAGATCAGGTTGTACTGCGTGATAAGCAAAAAATTGATAATCACGTACAGAAGTATCTTTAAGTACTGGGGCTTCCATGTCAAATGCAACATCAGGGTTCTGTTTGAACATTTTTTATTATATATCCGATGGTCTAAATCAAAAATTCTGAAAGAATTCTGAAGGAATTTTGAATTGAAAACCCAAGGAATTCATTTAGAGAAAATCGATTTTCATGAAATTATGTCGACGGATTAGCCAAAAAACAATACAAAATCAATAAAAAAAACATCGAAAATTCGATGAAACAACATATTTTTAACCTCACAGGATAAAATATCTGATCAAAATCGATTTTCTCTAAATGAATTCCTTGGGTTTTCATCCTCGATTTTCATGAAATTTTGTCGATGAATTGCATAAAAACACTAGAAAAATGAGTAAAAACACTAGAAAAATGAGTAAAAAAAGTAAAAAATCTAACAAAATTAGCAAATTATAAATATTTTATAATATAAAAATAAATATTTAGTTGGGTGTATTTTAATAATGATGATGAAAATATCTGATAATGAAGATAACGTAAGTAGAATCACAAGTGATTCTGATACAAGTGATTCTGACACAAATATTTCTAATGCTAGCATTTCTACAATAACCATAACAACTGAGCATCCTATTCAAATAAATAGAATCACAAGTGATTCTGACACAAATATTTCTAATGCTAGCATTTCTACAATAACTATAATAATTGGAAATCCTGTTCAAATAAATATTTCTAACGTTTCTGTCGAATCTTCTTAAAACCACTTCCCGGAAGCCCACTTCCGGCTATCATATTTGCTGTTATGTTATCCTGGGCGTTAGTCATTAATGATTGTAGTTTTTTATCCACGGCGTTATTTATTATTTTACTAACCTGTGTAGGCATTACTGCAGTAGATGGCAGTGAAGTCATTCTAGAAATGCTAGCATTAGAAACACTAGTGTTTCTGGGGTTTGATTGGAAATTCGAAGAATTTCGTCGTCGAACTAGCGCTGTTAGTTTATCCCGAGCGGCTGAAAACGCCTTACTAGCAAGATCACCAACAGTGTTAATACCCTTATCTCGGATAACATCAATTGCTTTCATTGCTGCCTGTTTTGCAAATGGAGCCACTTTTGGAGCCATTCTTGAAAATAATCCCATTATAGTATTACCGAGACCATCTCCATAGTATACTCGGTATTTTGGTAATCGTGAGTTTACCACGTAGACGTTAGTTGGTTTATCATGGTTGTAGTGTATGATCATTCTTCTATATACAAAAACACTAGTGTTTTTCCAAATGCTTTAGCATTTCCAATTATCTAATCACGAAATCCTACGGATTTCCAGTGACATTAGTCACTGTGATAACCGTAGAAATTCGAAGAATTTCCATCCAAAGAATTTTCGGCTAACTCTTCAATGAAATCTCGATATGTTGCAATATCCATGATACCACCTTGAAATAATCGCCTACAGATATCAGCTGCTTCATTGATTATTTCTAGTGAGTTATTCCCAGCTCGTTTTCCTCCGACAAGTACTTCTAATCGTGCTATATCACCGAGAATATTACCGGGACAGAAACTCGAAGAGTTTCCAACTAAACCACTACCTGTTTTTGAAAATTCTTTGGATTTTTTAGTGATACCAGTTGCACCCTTCAGAGTTGAAAACTCTGGAGTTTTACTCTGGGAATCAGCCTCTGCCATTATTTATATTTCATCAGGGATTGGGTCTGCTGTGTATACTGGCGGTGCTACTGTGATCCCCTTTACCATAGTTAGAAATTGGTCATAATCAGATTTTATTTTTTTGTTGATTTTGTTTTTCTGGCGGTTTGCTAAAAACACCTTATTTGCCCAAATGATTTTATTGTTTATAAAATCTTTAGACGTGTCGTCTATTAAATACTCATCTCTCTTCGCTTTTTTAATGTTGTCGTTGGTAAATTTAGCTAATCCAGCAAGTGTTGGGATATTTCTGATTGTATTTAACGCATCAACTGTAAATATATTTTCAGGATTATAGTCCCCCCTTGGAACAGCTTCTTGTTGTTGTTCTTCTTGAAATTCTTCAGGTTCAGGTGGTGGTGAGGAAATATCAACATCACCTAATCGTTCAATTTCTTCCTGAAGTTCTCGTTGTTGTTCTTCTTGTCGTCTTGCTGTAGTTATTATATCACCAGGAAGTGTTTTTAATGATTTTTTCGTTTGTTTAGTTCGTTTTGATATTTTCTCTAACACAGGGAGAAAGGACTCTTTTTGCGCGCTTTCTTGTTTAGAAATTGCTGTTTTCACACCCTCAGTTGCACTAACAATAGGTTTGAAGAGTTGTTCTGTATCCTCTGTAAAGTCAGTCTGAAATAATTGCCGCTGTTGAAGTTTTTCACGTATACGATCACGAAGGGGTAATATTTTCTTAAGAGCTTCAAGTCTTTCCTTAGTGTTCCGTGTAGTTAATGATTCTCCTACCATTATTGAAAGAGTATTACTATTGTCAAATTAAAAAATCCAAAGCATTTTAGAAATGCAAATCATTTTAGAAATGTAAATCATTTCGAAAGAAATCACTAACCTAAAAATGTAAATCATTTTAATACTTCCTTGTTATTGTACTGAGTCACACATAATTTTACTTCCTTATAGGTAATGATTATACCGTATCGGTTATACAAACAAAGGAGGCTCTCTACGCGTGGGCTCATCACCTTCAGAGTTTTCCATTAATGTTTTTAATTGTCTCACTTTACAATTAATAAGTCTCTTTTGTTCATATTCTAATCCTAATTGCTTTCGAACACGTTCAACGATGCTACATAATGGTACGAAGACATTAACATCTTCAGTATTTACTAAGCTCTCACGTATAAGCTTTTGGATATTCTTAATTAAAAAATATTTTTTAGATAGGACATATTTTCCGGTCTGTTCTGCAAATTGTATATCCTCGAAATTGGTCATAATTTGATCACAATCCAAACCTGAACATAATTTTACATTTTCATCCTTCAACTTGTTGATTTCAATAATAATCAATTTGAGATTTTCAATATTCATATATATATAAAAATATATTTGTTTAAATGCAAAGTATTTCAAAATGAATTCTGGATACACTAAGGTGTTGATCATCTTAGTATACCCAGAAGCTTAATGCGATTATAGGTGATTATGATTATATATAATGAATGACGACGGCACATTCACCGTTTTGAACCCCCTTGGTGTTTTATACATCAAGCAGCGCGCTCAACGGTTACAACCGACAAACATATAACAATAGATTATAGGTGAACAATGAATGAATTGATTTCAATGACAATGACGACGGCACAACAATAGATTATAGGTGAACAATGACAATGGTATATACAATGAATTGATTTCAATGACAATGACGACGGTACAACAATAGATTATAGGTGACACAATGAATGAATTGATTTCAATGACAATGGATGACGCGGGCTATTCTACATTCAAGTGTAAACAAAACCGCAAAATCGAAACTTTGGTTTTGAATGTCAATAATAACGTTCATACCACGTGTGACGGTGTGGTTTTGTTTACACTTGAATTTCGGCTAAATGCCCAATTATAATAAGAACGAATTTGTATATATACACTCATTACGACGAGGTGATATAAAATAGGTGTAGTGATTGTAATTATTTGTTTGTTTATTAGCGATCACTGACAATGTTGAAAACACACATAATACTTGAAACAGACATTTAAAAAAATGTTTAAATACTACGTGTTTATAAAACAGTTCTGTTAATACTTGAAAAAAGACAAAATTGATTGTGTTTTGTTCGGATTTATTTAATTATAACAACCAATCAAACACTAGTGTTTCCAACGCTAGTGTTTCCGTGTTTAAGATCCGTAACTCTGTCATTGGTGGAAATCCTATGGATTTCACACGCGTTATACCTAACGGAGTTATCTCCCTACATAAGAAAACTGAATTTTGTTTTTAAAACGTTTTGAAAAAGCCGTCTTATAAATTCCCTCTGCTACTTTTTGTACCGAGGAGGTGTGAATATCGAAATACTTACCAGCTTCTGACATTGATTGAAATATCATCTCCCCCTTGTCAGTATTAAACGATCTTACTGGTCTCTTCCCAATTGATTTACAAGTACCAGTATTTCCAAATGCAGTATTCTCACTTTGTGTAACAGCTCGTAAATTATTCAAAGAATTATGTGTCCTAATACCATCAATATGATCAATAACAAGGCCATCCTTGATTAATCCATTATACACTTCATAAACGAAACGGTGATTGAGATACATTTTCCCTCCAGCTTTAAATATCAAATAACCCATACCATTATCCCGCCCAACAGATTTCTTATTTTTACTGTGTCTAACAACACCATCACTAGAAGCTTCGTAATTTTTAATAACAGGATGTCTTTGAAATTCTTGGTTCATTATATATAATATATCTATTTGTCTAATTCGTTAATTGGCTGAATTATAACATTGGCAAATCTGCCTAAGTAATCTTGAGCAGTTTTTATGATTTTGTCATTGGCAACGTCATTGACGTCGTCAGGATTTTTGATTCTTCGCTTGTCATAATAACGTTTTAACTCTCTATAACGCTTACCCCCGCAATTAATGCATAACTGCGACTTGCCTCTTACACCTACCCCACAATGCAAGCATGGTAGAGGTCCCTCCGAACCGTTTCTCACACTCTGCATATGATACCCACAGAATTCATTTCTACATGATTTGTTACACGGAGTCTTTGATCCAATCATAAGCCATTTGCAATGATTCATTATATAAAATTTTCTTATTTAAATACTTGTTTTAATTATAATATGAAGGAGTTCAAGAGATTATCGAAAATTAAGCCTTGGAAAAATGTTAGATTTAATCTCGATAGAATCTCTGATATACCTAAAAGTCTAGTAGATGATAAACCACTATTGAGTAAAATCAGCGACTGTTTTAATGAGTTTAAGCGTGATGGAGCATCTCATACGTGGTCGACATTTCGAATTATTGATGAAGATGTCAATGTACCTGTAATTGATGCTACTATGAATGATATAAGAGCAGCTGTGATACTTTCACACCTTGGCGGGAAATCTCTACTGAAGTATTTTTTTAGAATAAAATTCATTATCGAAGAGGAAGGTGAATGGATTATCAGAGATAAATTTGACCCAATCCTTAAGGATAAAAAAACTGTTATTGTGAGTAGAGATTCCAAACCAGGAATTCTAACTGGAATTGACAAACCATACTATGAGAAATCTTACCCTGTAACAGCAGTTGTGTATGGGTTATATCCAATAAATAATAATCCTAATATTACAAAACTAGCTCCGATGTTTTCATCATCAGTGGCTTTGCCACTTAATTGTGTAGCAACACGGTTAATAGAACACTTTACAAATGCATCCCGGGGAAATAAATTAACTGATCTACGAAGAAAAAAAATAACCGAATGGGAACTAACAGTGAATCAACATGGAGCAAGGATTTCCGATATAGCTAAATTAGAAGCATTATTAAAATTTCCAATATCGGTAGCGACAATAACCGGAGAAGTATTATACGAACCGAAATATCAATCGCGAGGAGCTCCAATTGAAATTATCGATCATAACAAACACGCGTGGACACCCGCGGTAAATATATTTCCACGAGAAAGAACTGTTCGATATATCCCCCGGAAATTTTCCGGGGAATTTTCTAGGGATGGTTTCTATGAAGAGAAATTATTTGATGCTATTCACACATTAACCAAAGACGACCCTGTGTCAGTATGGTTACTCAGGAGTAATGAGGATCCGGAAATAGGATTTGATCAGTTTGTAAAACCAAATGGTGAATTATATCGAACTGAAGAATTAGATACTAGAATGAGAAAAATCGCTAATGAGTATTTAGAAGGAAACACTAGCATTTCTACAGAAAAACTACTTACGGATAGCTTCACAATTCCATCAGTGGTAGCTCACTTCGCACGAGAAAAGAATTCATGGCGTCCAACACGAAGTGATTTTCTGGAGGATGTGAAGTTGAGTTGCGTCGAATTGGGTCATGGAGGATTGTGGAATACGAAATACTCACGTGATGGTATGATTTCAATTGATATATCCGCGTGTTATCCTGGAAGTTTTCTCGGATATGGAGAATGCTCTGAATATTTTAAACGATTTGGGCATCCCACACATGAAATGACTCGTGTTGCGATTAATGGTCCATTGCCTGATTTTGATTTAACCGGGTTCGCTCGTGTGATATCATTCGAATTAGCTACAGGGTTACATCCGTGTAGTTATCTTTGGCTTGGTAGACATATGTATGAAAAAGCGTGGATGCCAATTGTGCTATTGCGGTATATGATCGATTGTGGTATGCTAATATCGTTAATTGTCAGTGAAGCGATTATTTGTTATAACGCTCAGAAAGATGTTTGGTTACCAAAACCTGATCTAGAAAAAATAATTAACGAACAACGAAAACAATTTCTAGATGGAAATTCGAAGAATTTCAGCGAGGAACAAATCATAGATTGGTCTAAGAAATTATTCGAAGGTAGTAATAGAGAGGCTAAAGATCTCGGACGAAAAATAATCGGTAAATTTACTCAAGGTGGAAGATTTGATAATGCAAAATACTCTTCGAGATTAATCATAGACGATGAAGAATACAATTTCATAATATCTGATTTAATAAAAAAAGGGAAATTTGTAACCCGTAAGAACGCTTTTCTATCAGGGGAATTAGATGAGGAAGCTTACAAATCTGCGAGCGGAACTAATAATGTTTGGGTAGATGATGTCCTTCGAAATGGTAAGAAACTAGGTACGGTTGTTACCTACTGTGATGGAAAAAGTTGTCAATACACACAATTGAGAAGTTCTATGCTAGCCTATTCTTGTATTAATCTATTCTCGATGATAAATAGATTTCCTAATACCGCGGTTAGAGTAGCTACTGATTCGATGTATATCCATGAAAAATACAAATCAGATGTAGCTAAATTCACAGATCCTAAGGAATCGTGGGGAAATTGGAGATTTAAAAAAGAAACACTACATGAGTATTGTAAATCCGCAGACGTTGCTATGGATGATAAATACTTGAAAAGTAACCATAATATCTCAGAGATTCAATCAGAATTTTCTACTGCACCGCCCGTATCCGATCCGATTTGTAGATACAAGACAGTTTATTTAAACGGCTGTGGTGGATCAGGAAAGACAACTCGTGCAATCGAATTATTTCGTCGGTCAACCATGGTTGTGTTAACACCAACTCACAGACTCGCCAGAGAGATGATAGCGCGGGGGGTAAAAGCCTGTACTTATCACAGCTTCTTTCGATGGAAAGGCGATACATGGACTCCTGATCGAATGGGCGATAAATTCATTCCTGATGTAATAATCATTGATGAAGTATGTACTATATCGTTGACAGTATTACAGACATTTCTATCATGGTTGTTGACAAAAAACACAAAAGTCGTCATGTGCGGGGATCACGGTCAACCGCAGTCATTTGTTGGTGGATCTCCACATGAATGGCTAAAAGGATTTGTAGATTATTATGAAGAGATTAATACCGACCATAGATCACTTGATGAACAATTACGAGAATTCAAAGCGCTAATTAGATTACAACCGGATAAAATCCAATGTGAAATAGCTCGTGAAATAATCTCTGAAACTCCCATGAATGATTTTTGGGAAATGTGGAAGCCAAATGATTTAATAATCGCGAGTAGAAAAATAGTCAGAGACGCACTTCAGATGAAGTTGTTTGCGCTACATAAAGAAAAATTTGCAACGCTTCCAGTACCACTCTGTTATAGACCTAAGGATACACGAAAGCAGAATATCGACGTTGACATTCCTGGACAACAACAAAAACAGAATTTAGTATTAAATGATATTGTGCTGGTTGATATCAGCGTCGTTAAAGATGCATTAGGTGCTGATAAATCCCCATGGACGTTAGGTTATGCAGCAACAATACACTCTTCACAGGGATTGACTATATCCGATACAACTCTTTGGATAGTAGATAATCATATTGAGTGGTCAAATTTAGTTTATCTCGCAGTATCCAGAGTACGGCGAATAAACCAACTTCGAAGAATTGTTGTTGACGATGAAATCATTGGTAACGATATTATCACTGGTGATTTTATCACTGGTGATATAATCAGAAAAAAACTCTCTGGCTATAAACAACAGGATAAAAAAAATAAACGAGAATTTGACATTGATGCTGAATTAATTAAGACGCTGAAACAGCAACAGAACAATCACTGCGCGAGTTGCAATTGTATAATGCGTTGGCAGTATTCGGATAAAGATCCTCGCCAATTCACCGTAGATAGAAAAGATAACAATCTCGGTCATGTCAGAAACAATGTGAGGTTGACCTGTCTTGAGTGTAATAGACGCCGGGGTGACAGCACCCTGGGTGCTAATTAAGACCACGCGGTGGTAATTGAGTATCCTCGAGAATCACTTGTAATTGTTCGCGTGTAAAACCCCGCTGAGGAGCAGTTGAATCCAGTTTATAGACTGGAGGTCTACCCGTAGATCGTGTTATGCCGGATATTTTATGCGTAGTGACACTCCAAATAGGATCAGTAGCTCTTTTTTTACCACCCTCAAGCTCTCCTGGTTCATATAAGTACCTTACAATGACATTACTACCAAGAATTGGTTCTTTGAAATCTTTTTGTGAAATTCCTTGGATTTCCATTTTGATAGACGCCTTCTTAATAGCGTTGACAGGTTTCATATTAATTGTTCTAGTAATCTCATTATTGATTGCGGTAATCACAGCTGGTAATCTCTTGACCCATTCACGGGATCGTTTATCCTGTATGAATTCTTTTGCGTATTGATATCCGAATAACCGCTCAGCAAGGGTTTTATTAAACCGTTCAACAATTGCCTGATCGCGATGTAGCGCAGTGTGTCCTCGTCTGATGGCGACATTATGATGTTTCATCGTAGATGTAACAACACCTTGAAATTCCTTGCCAGGATCAACTTGTAACAGATTTGGCCAGCGCAGAGGACCTCGTCGATAAATCCTCTCAAATGCAGAAGCTACTTCAGTAGATGATTTTGTCCTTAACGGTTCTGCTTCTTTGTATCGACTTGCAATATCAACTAACGTTAACGCGTATTTGTAACCGTTGTCATGCGGCAGAAATAGTATATCAGCTTGATGAACTTCATTAGGTGTTGTAACATCAAAATGCGAATAGTTAATTTGTTTAGGCGCTGGTAGATAAATTTGCCATATTGCCTGTTTAGATAACCAGTTTGCCGCTGTAGTTTTTTTCACCTTTGATGCGCTAGCGAGTTTATTAATTGCTGCGTAACCTCTCCAGTATCCTCTCGGAGAATAATAAATAGATTCCATATTAAAATGCTAGCATTTTCAATTACCAGCACCTAACATCAATTTACCCTTCATAGCAGATTTTACCAACCACGAAGCCAATTTTTCTTTGAAGGATTTATCAGGAATAGCATTTAACGCATGAATTAATTTTACATCTGCGAGATGTCTGTGTTGAAGATTGCTGCTTTTATAAGCGACATCATGAGCATGACACGCCTTATCAATAGCGTTTATTGGATATTCGCCGGGTCGGGGCTGATTTTGATCATCAAGTCTGATATCTAATCGTGTTCCCGGTCCACAGTAGCTATATCCTGGAAGGTGCTTTTCTCCTGGATACTTTGCCCACGGTGTTCCTGGGAGTTTTGTCAATTTGGCTGCAATATCACCTCCTCGTTTTTTTTTAAAGGTTTCGTGGAAGTAAATCTAAATTTTTTCGTACTACATTGTACGCATTTACCAGAAAGCGCTGATCGATTATTTTTCGTTGTAATCGTCGTCAAGTCATTTGTGCCAGTACGCGTCCTACACTTCACACAATATAGATCCATAATTTATATATAACAGTTATGAATGTAATTGATTATTCAGCTACTCGACGACGGGAACCTATTAAACACCATGCAATGTTACCAAATTCTATTCGCGCGATTATCATCGGACCATCTGGAAGTGGTAAAACACAATTGCTACTTAATTTGATAACGAGATGGATGAAGTGGGATAAATTGTACATGATTGCTCCGAGTGTAGACGATCAACGATGTTATGAAGTATTAAAGGATTTTAATGATGCCGCGCAAGAAATTAACGGCGATGGTGTTATTGAGTTTATAACCGATATCGAAGAGGCACCGAATATTGATGATATTGATGGAAGTATTAACAATTTAGTCGTATATGATGATATCATGTTAGATAATCAAAAGAATCCTGCTAGAATATTTTCCAGAGGCAGACATAAAAACACCGATGTGATATATATCACTCAACGTTACACTCAAATACCAAAAGTGATCAGAGATAACTGCAATATGCTGTGTGTATTTAACGGAGTTGATACTCATACTCTTAGAAATATTTGGCAAACTTGGTGCGGTGGTGATATGGATCATAATCAATTTAAAAATTTCTTTAGCCGCGCTCAGTCAATCCCACACGGATTTGTGACGATAAATTTATCAGACCCTCGGACAAGATATCGTGTCGGACTTGATCAAATATTTAGTTAGCGCATTAGCAGCCGAGGAGGTGAACGTCAACTAAATGGCGTCTTTTTTTTTACCAAATGGACCCTTCTCTTGATATTTATTAGAAGGGTTTATTTGACAAATTAAGACTTCCTAGTAAATATTAACTAGAAGGGTTTATTTGACAAATTGAGAACTTCCTAGTAAATATTAACTAGAAGGAAGCATCGTTGACGACTAAAAAAGCTGGTCTGTTCACCTCCTCTGCTGCTCTAGAACAGAGACATCTGAGGTAGACTGTAAGGGAAGCAACTCATCAGGTAACACAATGCATGGATCAGTCTTTGTAAACTGAACCACATCAGTTGAGAAATTTAAACAATGAAATTATATACCCAGATTCAACCCAGCTGTTGATAAGACAATATGTCTGGATAATGTGTTTTAAGAACACTAAAAAAGTCCTGGTAATAAAATGTCCTAATAATTCCCAGTTCGAATTTTAATGAAGCATCCAAAATGGAAGACGATGTCACGTGACGAAGTCAGTTCTGGTCTTATGAAATTCAGTGAGCACAATTGTTTTCCAGATAAATAATAAAATAAATCCTCTTGATCCAAACGAATTGAAATAATTTCCAGTACAAGGTAATTTAAAATAACTCAAAACAACACAACTTAATATTCTAACAGCCCAACTTCTACTAAATAGTTCGCTCCAAAACATAATTTATGTACCTGTTTTTACGTAAACAAGGAAGGGGTTACATGATCTTCTAGAATCTTTAGAACAAATTTACGTTCAAAAAATCTCGTGCACACCGTATGACCCAGAATCAGTTAATTTTACTCTCATCCCACTTTTTAAAAAAATATCTCCCAATGAATGAATCTTAAACTTAAAATGTCAAATTTGAATCTGACAAACGAACAATTCAAATAAAAATAAATGACTTAAATCAAATATACGTAACATAGGCTTATCATAATTAGGCGCATGCCTTCTATCTTAAAATACGAAACTATCCAGTGAGATCATAAGTACATATGCATAAACCTAATATATAGACGCGAGAAAAAATCTCATTGACTTTATCGAACGTTTGGCTGATAAATAGTTAACATCAGCATTAATATGTCTGGGACAGTCAGGCGGAAATTACACTTCTTTCTACGATACGGCAACACTTTTTATGCTTGTTAGTATAAAACATGCTAAATGTCGTTTCATATTTCAATACGAACTGTTTGCATGTACAGTACAGTCAGTGATATACAAATCAAAGTCAGTATGTTCATTCACCTTCTCTGTGATAAAATCTAGCAACAGTGATGAAAGTTACTGCCGTTGACGTAGAAAGAATTGTTTTTTTTTTCTAAATAAAAGATTAATATAGTACAAACAATTCTAAGAATCGTCATCTTTATTAAACAAATAGTATTTATTATACAAATTTAAATTACAATTTTATACATTGCATTTTCTAAAAATTCATTAAAAATTACATCGTAATTACATCGTGCGTATAACGTTCCGTGGGCTAAATGGAAATTAAGGTGTCACCAAAATTTTGTATGAGTATCCTTAATATAAATTTCTTTTTTTAGTTACCTACCGAATTTGAGGAAATTTGTGTTTGCTTGTTGTATCTATAATGGAAGGAGTTATGTTGATATTTGGGAAAAGATGTTATAAAGATATACAAAAATTAATGTCATCCGTTTGCTTCTACATGGTATTTGGCAGGGGTGGGCAAACTATGTCCCTTGACATGGTTTATCGTCATAAGATGTGGGTTTAAAAATCTCTTAGCTGGTTTGCGTCCTGGAAGAATTTGCCCATGTCTGATATACATACATACTATTCCCACTTTATTAATTGCTGTTATATGAATTAAACCTAGGATGTCTAACAACTTCAATATTCAGTTTACATCTTTTCTCAAAACTTCATTGCGACCATTACCTGGAACTAATTATACATTTGCAGTTTCTAAAATTTGCTAGTAATAAATTGTTAGTGCTCCATAGAATCCCCTTTTTTTTTTAGTTCTTTGATACTTTGAACCCGATATCAAGAGGAGCAGGTGTAAACTTGTTCTTTGGCTAGATAAAATCGAGATTTGTGGTTATTTGCTTCTGATAATTGAAATATTTAATAATTTTTACACCTTCTACTTTTGGAAGAAGACTGTATGTGTTCGACCAAAAATGTAGTATGTAAAACATAATAAAAAAAAGTAATCACATTGAGAGCTACATGGCTTGTTTGTTGCCAAATCTGTATCCTCTTTAAAAACCGTATATATAAAATAAACAAAAAGATTATATTTTAATTGCTACATTCTGACAGTTTTACATTGTAATTGTAAGATGGAATATGAGAAAAATATTTTTTATTTATAAAAAAAAACACACGTCTGTTCGCATACGAAGTGTGTGTTAACTTCAAAATACAAAAGCTACAAATTAAAAATTTCTAGAAGCGTAGCTAGAAGGGAGGGGGCAGAGAGGGACAGGTGTCCCCGAGCGCCAGACTAGTGGAGGCGCCAAAATGGGCTTTGAAATAGGTTCTATGCGGAATTTTGGTTCAGGGAGGGGGCATAAAAATTACTCTTGTCCCAAAGCTACGCCTCTGATAATTTCTCAAGCTAACATTAGTAACGATGGTATTGGGATGGGTTATACATTTTTATTTTCTTATACCACTCTTCGGTGTACATTTCCCTGTAAACACATTCAATAAATGTAAGTAGTCGGCCTTGATATATGTCTGAGACATCCCCCCACTCCCATTGCACATTAGGATCGACGTAACATGATGGTTTGTGCACCCACCAACACTGGAAAACTTAAACATATGTTAAAATGTATACATGTCTCCCACACGTTACTAAAGTCACTATAACAATGGCGGCTGTTTTCACCTCAGTGATCGTAACTATCCAATGAAAATGCACCGATGTGAAAAAAAGTACCAGGATTCCCGACCCAATCAATATGACCATACTAAACGGGACCGTAGGATGAAAACAAACGGCACAGGTTATTCGTACTAAGTAAAAATGCCTGTATTTCCCAAATATGATATCATGATAGACTTTAACATTTTGTTCTGTAATTTGTGGATAAACATGTTTTTAATACGTGCGATATCGGTAAACTTACTGATGAGCTGACTGACATATGGCAATCCAATTATGTGATTGTTCTTACTTCCTATACCCCTTTCCGTTCTATATACAACTCCCTCGGCTATGCTATCCCGCGTCTCGCTATCTCGAGTTCTTTGAATAGGTATTTGTGTATTTGGAATGATAACCCGCGTTATCTATATGAGAACTTGCGCTCCAGAGAGCAACATATTTCTACTCCAGCGGAATACCGTCTAATTCCTGGCTTCTTGTCGTAGATTGTGTCGTCGACTGATTAGCTAAGTCGTCATCTTGGGTCGCCGACTGGTTTGTCCTCTGGTCGCCGACCGAGTCGCTGAATAATCAACTGAGTCACCGACTGTGTCTTTCTTATGGGATGCTGAGTTGTCAGATGGGTCGCTCTTTGGTTTGTCGACATGGTCATTGACTGGGTCGCTGACTGTCGTTCTTTAGGTCGTCATTTTGGGATGTTATGCAGATAAGGTGGCAGTCGCGTGCCGCTACTCGCTCAAGGTCGACAAAAACAGACGAACAATGCAAAATGATGACAGAAGCGATATCTTGAATTAAATGGTGTGCTGCCGCAAGATCATGATTCTAAGATTTTCGCGCTTCTTGGATGAGCATTATAGCACCTGTGTTCGGGTCTAGGAAAGACCTTATCCCTATACTTTTTAGATTCCAGGTTTGGCCCTTTCCTGTTCGGCGAACTAGGATCAAATGTACATTCTCCAGCGGGGAGTTTATACTACTTCAAATGGGCGTCTTCACACAACACCGCTTTCATAACACACCAACACTGCAGCTGACTCGTACACACACACGCACACACACAAAACCAGGCAAAATCACGTGACCTATAAACTAGGACGCTAGATGGCACTATAAAGCCGCTAACATTTACAATCAAACATTAGATTTAAGGAAACGAAAATTGGCTTATGTTAAACGACAATTACTGTCCATGAGTATTCCTCATTATAATAATTAAAGCGTATATTGTTTAGGAGGGGGTCTCTATCAAGGAAAAAAACTTGAACAATGGGTCTCGTTTCTTTTGGGCCACAAACGTTTTGTGTCAAGGACTTTCTCTGCCATGATCATTATGTTTTCCAGATGTATTCTCACACCATTTTTTTGTTTGTACCCATAACGGAATTAAAATCGGAAGGCTTTAAGTACATAAAATACGCACAAAAAAATCATTTACTTCATTGGTTTGTAAGTCTATTATTTAAGCGCAAGTGTGACAATGCTAACAAACACGTTTATTCTATATTTTAGTGCTTAGAGGGGGATGGGGTTCACGTTGCCTGATTGATCGATTGCTAAGTTAGAATGGAAGACGCCAATAAAATTAAGAGTGCTGATGTGGAAAAGTTGCAAAACTCACAGACACCAAGCGATTTTTGTCAATTCGAGATCTACAATGACGATTAGCGTGGCAAACGTAGGTTAATGTACCATTTGTGCTCCGGGATGTTGCCAGCCACAGTAACGAAAATGGTCAATGAAACTGCTCAACGACGTCTGTAAACATCCAAAACCAATTCGATGAAAACAAATCAGGCAACGGGAATCCCAACACGGTTGTCAATAGCAAAGCTCTCTAGAAAAAGGTCTAAGACGAAACCAATAATACATAAGTGGAGCATAATGGCAAGATTCAATGATGTATCTGATCCCACATTATACAAGGCAGCTCCTGTGTTGCGAGAAAGAAGCCTCCGAGATATCAGTGTTGGTACCTGGCTATTGTTCAAAATGCACATAGACTAATAGAAATTCAAGTGTACGACACGTCCAGATTTATATTCCTGGAAATCATTGTCAGACTTAGACAAGCCATCGTAACGATTACGCCAATGACAGGATTTGATTTGTCAATAACATCATGACGTTGTTCAAGAGCGCATTTTATCTCATCGATGGAAGGAAAATCGGATCATATTTGGATAACGTCGACGTTGCCATGACAAAGCCATTATTTGGCGACAACTTTTAAAAACACACAAGAAATTATTGTGTTTCATGGTAATTCGTATAAATAATTGTCTCTTTGGCTGGTCAGTTGATCAATTGATTATTCTCCAGCCACAGAAATCAGTACGGGTCAAAAAAAAAGTAGAAGATACAAGAATACATAGATCCACACAGTGTGGATTACACACACACACACACACACACACACACACACACACACACACATATATATATATATATATATATATATATATATATATATATATATATATATATATATATATATATATATATATATATATATATATATATATATATATATAAGAATTCCAGTTATCTCCCTTTCGCCCGTAACGGATAAACAACTTAAAAATTTTGCCGTTAATTTTAATAACCTGGTTCAAATTCCTCTTAAATCGTCAACTGTCCCAGGGATACCACTACGTATTGCATTATTCAACGCTCAATCAGTAGGATCACCGGAAAAGCGCACAGAAATTGTTAATTTTATCAACGACCAGAATATTGACGTCTTCTTCCTGACAGAAACTTGATTACATTCCGCAGGTGATGAATGTAAGTATGCGGATTTAACACCCAGCGATTACTCCATCAAGGCGTTCCCCCGCAACTCTCGCGGAGGTGGAATTGCTGTAATTACAAAGAATTCCATGATCAAATGCCTTGAGTACAACACAATCTTCAATTTCTGCCACACATCGTTTGAACTAGTCCAAACAACGCTCACACTGAAACAAAGGTCAGTCCATTTTTTCTGTCTCTACCGTCCTCCTCCTAGTAGAAGAAAACAAGCTGAATGAATCTCTCTTTTTGGAGCAGTTTCCAAATCTTCTAGAGTATGGAAATTCGATAGATGGCAACCTAATTATTCTTGGAGATTTCAACTTTCACTTTCACTGTCCTGGTCAACCATACATGTCAAAACTCCTAGATTCCATTCATGTTTTCAATCTTAAACAGTCAGTTAGCAAACCTACCCATAAACTTGGTCACATTTTAGACTGGTTTCTTTATAGACCTGATGATAATATTCTGTAATCCACCCTTGTATCCCACGAACTTGCATCGGATCATCTCTGCATTGTATGCCATCTCCACGTATCAGTCCCTAACCCTCCACCTCTATTTGCTACTAAGACAAACCTCCGTATGATAGATAGAACCAAATTCATGCATGACATCCAAGAAAACCTAACAAATTTCTTACATCCAACAGCGGAACAACTTGATAACTGCGTTCATTGCTTGAAAAACATGCCCCAGCCACAAAATGCGGAGTATCAATAAACAAAAGTATTCTCCATGGTATAGCAGTGTTAGGGACCAGCTTCGCACTGCTAAAAGACATCGCCGAAAAGCAGAGAGGCTTTGGCTTTCCAGCAGACTCTCTATTCATAAATAAATCTACGAAGCCGCTAAGAAGAACGTCACAAACATAGTTCATTTAGCCAAATCATCCCACTACAGTACTAAGATCATGGAGAGTTCAGCTGCAAAGAGCTCTTCGAGATAACTAACAAACTAATGTCAAGGAACAAATGTACACCACTTCCAAGAACCTTCTCTCCACTAGACCTACCAGACCAATTTGCAAATTTCTTTGATGACAAAGTACAAACCATTAGAGATTCGCTTGACAGCACAATTTCAACTCATTCGTCACCATACAGTTATGATGCAGAATTTCAGCGACAACCGTTAATAGCATTTGAACCTGTTTCTATTGATTTAGTACGGACAATTGTGATGAAAAGTGCACCAAAGTCTTGTGAACTTGATCCAATTCCGACATCACTGTTGCTTGAGTGCTTAGACCCAATATTGCCTTCACTAACTGATGTTATTAATATCTCTCTCTCTCTCTCTCTCTCTCTCTCTCTCTCTCTCTCTCTCTCTCTCTCTCTCTCTCTCTCTCATCAAGGGAATTCCCATCATTTTTCAAAACTGCCATCGTAAAGCCACTGCTGAAGAAACCAACACTGGACCATAACGATTTAAAGAACTACCGCCTAGTTTCTAATCTCCCATTCATATAAAAAATCTTAGAAAAGGTTGTTCTAACTCAACTTGTATCTCATTTGAATTCAAACAGTCTTTTTAGCAATGTACAGTCTGCATATCGCCCTTGCCACAGTACGGAAACTATTCTTCTGCAAGTATTTAGTGACATTCTCTCTGCTTTTGATAGTGGAAAGATTACATTCCTCACTCTCCTGGATTTATCTGCAGCATTTGACATAATAGACCATGATATATTACTTCACCGTCTCCAGCATGTATTTGGCATTCAGAATATAGCCGTACAGTGGTTCAAGTCCTACTTAGTTAACAGAACACAAATTATATCTGCAAATGGAATACATTCCAGCCCAGTTGACGTATGTTGTGGTGTTCCACAGGGATCTGTTCTTGGACCTGTTCTCTTCATTATGTATACTCAGCCGCTCTCAAGTGTCATAGATCATCAGCCAGTGTCGCACCAATTGTATGCTGATGACACCCAAATATACAAGTCTAACCACCCAATTGAATTTGATGCAACCATCCATAGAGTAGAGAAGTACTTTTCTGATGTGAAATTATGGATCACATGTAACAAACTGCAGATAAATGATGATAAAACTGAGGCTATTCTGATCACAACACAAAGACTTTCTCATTTACATCCTTTACCTCAGACAATAAATATCAGCAACACCAACATTAAATTCTCAAAGTCAGTACGGAACCTAGGCGTTACTCTAGACAGTACTCTCACATTGCACCAACATGTCCTGAACATATGCAAGGCTGCATATTTTGAATTGAAACGCATCAGTTCAATTCGTAAATATCTTTCAGTTAATGCCACTAAAACAGTTGTGTGTTTATTAGTACTTTCAAGACTGGACTATTGTAACACAATTATGTCTGGTTCGTCACAATATTTACTCCAGAAACTTCAAAAAGTTCAAAACACAGCTGCACGGATCATCTTTAGAGTACCTCGATCAGAGCACACCTCACCACTGCTCTGTACCCTACATTTACTATCAATTCGATACAGAATCAAACACAAAATTGGTTCTCTGTGCTATGTTTCAATGGCAGACTCCAGTCCAACATACCTATCCAACCTCACCCATGTGTATACACCAGCTAGATCCTTACGCTCTTCTTCTGATAATCGTATACTCATTGTTCCCAAGGTGAAAACAAAGTGATATGGACAACGTTCGTTTGCACACCAAGGCCCGGCGACGTGGAACGAATTGCCCATTGAAATTAGACACAAAGACACAGTGGTCCCTTTTAAGAGTGCTCTTAAGACTCACCCGTTTCGACTGCAGGGACGAACTTAGCGACCTAATCATGTTTTGTATCTTATATGTTTTCAGCATGTTTTTATGTTTTCCAATTTCGTTGTTTTTGTCAATTGTTGTTCTGTAGTGTAGTCATCTCATTATTGATGGTGTAAAGCGCTTAGAGCTTCATAAGATTATGCGCAATACAAAGTCCTCATTATACTTAATATATATATATATATATATATATATATATATATATATATATATATATATATAATGAGGACTTTGTATTGCGCATAATCTTTAGAAGCTCTAAGCGCTTTACAACATCATTCATATGACTAATCATATGACTATACTACAGAAAAACAAAAAACAAAAACCATGAAATTCGAAGACACAAAAACATGCTGATGACATATAAGATACAAAACATTATATATATATATATATATATATATATATATATATATATATATATATATATATATATATATATATATATATATATATATATTGTTACGTGCTTAGGCTCGAATAAGCAGCAACACAGAAAGAGTGAAAACTAACAAGCTTGTATAACTTTAACAATGAATTTATTGAGTACAATTATTTTCATAAAATAAATAAACTTAACAGTTTTAGAGAATCAAATCCAACATTAATCCAATATAGAATTCACAAAAATAATCCACTAATGTAATTGTAAGTGTCCTGATAAATAAATGTTCTAATAGTTCCAGGTTCGAATCTTGACGATGTAATCCAAAATGGCTGACAATGTCACGTGATGCAGTTCTTGTTTAATTTATCATCCACATGAATTATGAGCACATGTTTTCTCCTACAAATAAATAATAAATCCTTTTTCTTCAATGAATTGACACAATGTCCAGAATAATTATAACACTCAAACATGAAATACACAACTTAACTTTAAAATAAGCCCAAATTCTACTAAAGTTAGCCTCCAAAACACAGCTATATATATATGTAATTCCCTCGTAAACAAGAGGAATGATGTGATTCTGGAAGGTCACAGAAAGAAGCTACCTTCTCCAAGTCACGTAATAATGGAATGATCTAGAAGGAAATCATTCACTTCCCACCCTCAAGAACTAAAAATAAAAGTTATCCTTGAAATTAACCAATAGTTGTAGATACTTGTTGACAATGTCCAAAGCAAGGTCAGGAATTAGATCCACTGTAAGCCAAGGTCAAAACTTGTTTACAATTAAAGGATAGTCAGCCTGTTTACAACTAAGAGTCTAGGTCAAACTGAATTTTCTAGAAAAAAAACTCCCAATTAATGAATAAATATTAAACCCTAAATGACAAATTTGGATTTAACAATAAAAAATAAAATAAATTAAATCCAATAGCCGTAACACCTTCCCCCATAAAATAAAAAGAAAGGTTTATATGATAAAACTTTCTTTTTATCACAAACCAATTTACATCTGATGTCAAAAGAACTAGTATAAATTACACAATATAATAAATTGTTATACACAGGAAAAACGTCTGTAATTATATTATCAAGAAATAGCCTCAATCTTTTAACTTGTCCATGTCCCACAAAATGTCCTAGGAAAGGTACACAAGCACAGCAGAACTCACTTTTAGACAAATTAATTGTCAAACATACATTAGTGAGTCTGTTAAAAGAATTATCGAATTGTTGCTAGATGTTCTTTCCAGGTGTCGTTGTAGATGATGACATCACAAATCTCTAGACCAGTGATGAACATTTTTATAAGACGTTGAAATGGACTTTCTTTTTGGTCGAGTCCATTTGGAGTCGCAATGTTGAGTTTTTCTTTGCTCTTTCCGTAGTGGAATCTGCCAAATTCCTTTCAGAAGGTCAGAATTTGGTGACGTACTTAGCATTCCCAATTTTATCAATAGAATAGTCAATTCTTGTTAATGGGTATGAATTTGTTTTTGTCACTCTGTTCACCTTCATCTAATCAGTGCACATACGGAAAGTTTTATCTGGTTTAAGAACAGTATGCATAGTAAACTCCAATCACTTTTACTGGGCTTGATTAAATCATTCTGCAGCAAATATTGAAATTCCTTTTTCAAGTATTCCTGTTTGAGTGGACTCATTCTGCATGGAATTCTCAATCTCAACGTCATGAAAATTTTGTTTGTCCTTGTAAGAATATCTGGACATAAGTGCTCATATAAAAATAACTTTCAGTTAATTTCTTTCTTGCACTTGCAACTGTGAAAGTTTCTGGTCTAGATTTTTTATAATTTCTGAATTCCAACAATTTGTCGCTCCAATGTCAGTAGAATCCGACGATATTTCTTCACTAAGTGGGACAGGCACAACTAAATTAATTACATATTTAACATGGCTATCTCTTTCAATATACTGGTACTCCTATAATTTATTTAGATCCCAGGAGCACTAATACTATAATTTAACTCAGTGGTCCCCAACCCCCGGGCCGCGGACCGGTACCGGTCCGCGGGTCAAATGGTACCGGGCCGCCCAAGGAACATTAAATTATTTCCATTTTATTTACTCTGGTGTATTTCTCTCGGGTTTGTGCGACTTTCCATGGACGAGAGGTTAACCGGGAGCTGAGAGACGTCACCTAAAGCCGCACCAATACCGCGCATGCGCAAAATATCGTGATATCGGGGCGGTTTTAGGTGACTTCTGGAGCTGAGCGGCTGCAAGCGGCAGTGGCGTTGTAGCTTTGGTGGAGAGAAGGTGTGTATCGCTCTTTTATCTGTTCACCGGTACTTTCTCATGTTTAACAGTGCTTGGTGTACGTGTATATTGTGTTTGTTCAAATTTAACCCACAAATTAGCAAAAATGAGTACGAAACAGACGTCGTTAGAAAGTTTCCTTGGGAAAAAGAAAAGGCCCAGTGAAGAGACAGAAGAAGAACCTTCAAAATCAAAGAAACATAAAACTTTTAACAGACAATACCATGAGTCCTACTTGAAATATGGATTTATCGGGACAGGTGATTCCCACACACCAACCCCGCTCTGCGTAGTTTAATGAGGCAATGAAACCTTCAAAACTGCTTCGCCACTTGAACGCCAAGCACCCTGGATTAAAAGACAAGCCCCTGCAGTATTTTGAAAGAAAAAAACGGGAACACGAAGGACAGAAGACATTTATGAGGGCCACCACATCAATAAAGGAGAATGCACTGAGAGCATCATATTTGGTGGCTAACCGTATTGCTAAGGCTAAAAAACCATTCACTATCGGTGAAGAATTGATCTTGCCCTCCACTAAAGACATTTGCCGTGAGGCTTCTATGGAAAAGATAGCACATGTGCCTTTGTCGGCTAGCACTGTGACTAGGCGCATTGAGGAAATAGCCGAAGACATTGAGACACAATTGATGGAGAGGATTAATACATCAGCGTGGTACGCGCTCCAGGTTGACGAATCTACAGATATCGACAACAAGGCAATACTACTTGTTTATGTGCGATATCTATATCAGGAGGATGTGCATGAGGATTTGTTATGTGCACTATCTTTGCCAACCAACACCACAGGAGCAGAACTGTTCAAGTCACTGGAGAGTTATATATCAGGACAACTAAAATGGTCCTTTTGTGTCGGCATATGCGCAGACGGAGCTGCTGCCATGACCGGACGACTGTCTGGTTTAACTGCTCGGATTAAGGAGGTTGCACCTGAGAGTGAATCTACGCATTGTATCATTCACAGGGAAATGCTGGCAAGCCGAAAAATGTCACCGGAATTTAACAGCGTATTGATTGATGTCGCTAAAGTTATTAACCACATCAAAGCACACGCCCTTAACTCACGCCTGTTTGAGCAGCTTTGTGAGGAGATGGACGCAGAGCACAGATGCCTTCTCTTATACACAGAAATAAGATGGTTATCCAGAGGAAAATAGCTAACCAGAGTATTTGAATTACGAGAGCCATTGCAAAGATTTCTCTCAGAAAAGAAGTCACCGCTGGCAGCACATTTCAGTGACAAGGTATGGGTCGCAAACCAGGCGAATCTAGCATGTCTGTGTCTGTGCAAGAAGAAGATCAACTGCTGAAGATTGCAAATGACGGCGGCCTTAAAACTGCGTTCGAGACAACAACATCCTATCTGTGTGAAGCGGGGTTTTCTGCAGTGACAGCAACCAAAACAAAACAACGGAATAAACTGGACATAAGCAACACACTTCGGGTGTCATTGTCTCCTATTAACCCCAGATGGAACCGTCTCGTTGCAAAGAAACAAGCTCAGGGTTCTCATTGATTTAGTGTTCTAGTGAGTTAAAATATTAAATCACTTCATATTCATTTTTTGGTGTAACTGTATTTTATTTTGAAAGAAGTTTAAATACAATTAAATTAAAATTATTAAATCAAAAGAATCTATAAATTTAAACAATGAACGCCCTCCCCCCTCAGCGGGCCGCGGTAAAATTATTAGACGTTGACCGGTCCGCGGCGATAAAAAGGTTGGGGACCACTGATTTAACTAATTCATTTTCTTCTTAACTTTGTACGGGCCATAATATCTAATCTGAAGAAAAGTAAGAATGAACAAGAGTAACACAACTCCATTATCGGACTCGAAAGTTCTCTCCCTTTTAGATCTTACAAACCATAGTTTCATGTTTAACTTTAATTGATTACTTGACTTGGTCTTAGATAAGGGATCTACACAATCTGCCATAATTCTACCAAATGATTCGTCAAAGGCAGGAATAGGTTGCAGATGAGCCTTAAGTATCTTCTGATTGGGTTTTCCTACCATTTGACAAGTACGACAAGATCTACAGTATTTAGCAACATCACTTTTGATTTTTGGCCAATAGAAGTGAGTCAAGATCTTGTGATACGTTTTATTAATCCCTAAATGACCAGCCAAAGGAGTTTCATGGGCCAGATTAAGTATTTCCTGTCTGTAAGGTTTTAGAACTACTATTTGATAGTTCACTGACCACTCATCACCAACAGGTACCTCGGAAGGTCTCCATTTTCTCATAAGAATTCCATTTTTAATGAAATAATAGACAGGAACTTCAGTGGCTTCAGTCTCATTTATGACCCTTTGAAACAAACAGGAGATCTCAGGATCTTTTTCCTGTTCGACGACAAGTGACTGTCGTTTATTACCCTGATTAAGAGAATGAGTTATTAAAAGAGGATCACTATGATAAATACCTTCTGATTGATCTAAACCAAGAGTAAAAGTGACCTCATCAAAAACCTGACCTATACAAGCGCCAGTTGAAGGAATGCTGCCTTCTGTAACATCACTCTCAAAATTATCACCCTGATTAGAATAAAGAGAATGAGTTGTCAAAAGAGGATCACTATGATCAATACCTTCTGATTGATCTAAACCAAGAGTAAAAGTGACCTCAACAAAAACCTGACCTTTACAAACGTCAGTTGAAGGAATGCTTTCTTCTATAACATCATAAACCTGACCCACGCAGGTGTCAGATAAGGGAATGCTGCCCTTTTCAACTTCATTCTCAAGAGTTTTCTTTACCATAGCTCTAGTAACCGTACAAGCTTGAAATATATCAGGGATTTCTTTTTCAATTGGATCAACTTTCTGATCCAAATTAGGCTTGTCAGTTACAAGTGGATTAACCACATCCTTGTCTCCAGCTAAGTCGTTGCCTAGCAATAAATCTATTCCCTCAACAGGTAAAACCGAGACTGTTCCGATGGTCACAGGTCCTGACACTAAGTCTGATGACAAATTTACACAATGGAGAGGAACATTAACAAAGCCGCACTCTACTCCCTGAACAAGAACACTTTCATTAGAAGAAGAATTCTCAGAAAAAGGCAAAGTACCTGATAATAAAAGACTCTGATTAGCTCCTGTGTCCCTTAAAATTTTAATAGGGGTGGGATTGGCTGAATTACCCAAGAGTGATATAGAACCCTTCGATATGAATGGTTCATAATTCTCCATATCAAAATCAGACTTGGATTTCTTAGACCCAACAATTGTATTGCTTTAAATACATGATTGTGACCTTGACCTCTTGGAAATAAGAGCATTTGGAACAGGCCTGTCTTGATTCTGATGCCTATTTTTCAATTTGTAGCAATCAGAAATAACGTGTCCTTTTTTCTTACAAAAGTTACACGTCGGAAGAGACAAGGATCTAGAATCAAACTTCTCTGAAGTCTGATTTTTGAAAGTTGTGTTAGTTTGAGTTTTAGAAGGGCTTGAATTAGGCAGAAATTCTTTTCTGCCAGAAAATTGTTGAGTAGAAGTCTTGTTAACAAAAGGAACTTTATGTGTCAAAGAATATTCGTCAGCAGCTCGAGCAGCATTTTCCAAGGTTTCAATCCTATGCTCCTCAAGATAAGTTTTAACATCACTATGAACACAGTTTTTGAACTCTTCAATTAATATAATTTGCTTGAGATTTTGATAATCTTGCTCGACTTTCTTGGCTAAACACCATCTTTTTGTCTAGCAAATTCGACATGAGTTTGTCCAGCTTCTTTTCTGTAATTTCTAAATTTTTGCCTATAAGCTTCAGGAACTAACTCGTAACCTATTAAAATGCATTCTTTAACTACGTCATAATCACCACTTTGCTGAACAGACAGTGAAGTGTAAATCTCACTAGCCTTACCAGTAAGTACACATTGTAGTAACTGAGTCCAATTCTCTCTTGGCCACTTTAAATTTTCTGCAACTTTTTCAAAAAGAATAAAATATTTGTCTACTTCTTTTTCTTTGAAAGGGGGCACTAATCTAATATTCCTTGCTAAATCAAAATTTTGATTTGAAGCATGATGGTGATTCTCACCTGCCAGCTCTGTTTCTTTCATTTTAATTTCTTTCTCAATTTGCATCTGCTCTTTTGTAATTCAAATTGTCTTTCTTTCTCCCTTTCCTGTCTCTCACTCTCTCTCCTCTTTCTCTCTATCAATCAGCATCTGCTCTTTTTGTAATTCAAATTGTCTCTCTCTCCTCTTTCTCTCTATCAATCCGCATCTGCTCTTTTTGTAATTCAATTTGCTTTTCTTTCTCCCTTTCCTGTCTCTCTTTCTCCTTTTCCTGAAATTCCAGTTTTTTTTAACTCTAATTCACTCTCTCTCTGAAATTCCAGCTTCTTTAACTCTAATTCCATCTTGAATTTTAATTCTAATTCCTTCAGTTTAATGTCAGAGACTCGTGTAGACTTACTGACTGGAATCAAAGCACTTTGTTCCAAAACATCCTGTTCTAAATCTTTTTGATATCTTGTTCCGTTAAAGAAGCATTCACTTCGAAAAGATCGTATTTCCTGGCAAGTTGAACCAACTCATATTTTTTGAAAAGTTCTAATTGCTCCTGGGTAGGATTAGAAAGAAATATTTCTACCTTAGATGTCATTTTGATACAAGCGTGTTAGTCTCACTAAAAATTTAAATTTTTAAAAAAAACTAGGGGAAATTCAAATTTAAATTCAAATTTATTTAAATCCCGGACGATAGCCCCCAATTCTATGTTACGTGCTTAGGCTCGAATAAGCAGCAACACAGAAAGAGTGAAAACTAACAAGCTTGTATAACTTTAACAATGAATTTATTAAGTACAATTATTTTCATAAAATAAATAAACTTAACAGTTTTAGAGAATCAAATCCAACATTAATCCAATATAGAATTCACAAAAATAATCCACTAATGGAATTGTAAGAGTCCTGATAAATAAATGTTCTAATAGTTCCAGGTTCGAATCTTGACGATGTAATCCAAAATGGCTGACAATGTCACGTGATGCAGTTCTTGTTTAATTTATCATCCACATGAATTATGAGCACATGTTTTCTCCTACAAATAAATAATAAATCCTTTTTCTTCAATGAATTGACACAAAGTCCAGAATAATTATAACACTCAAACATGAAATACACAACTTAACTTTAAAATAAGCCCAAATTCTACTAAAGTTAGCCTCCAAAACACAGCTATATATATATATATGTGTAATTCCCTCGTGAACAAGAGGAATGATGTGATTCTGGAAGGTCACAGAAAGAAGCTACCTTCTCCAAGTCACGTAATAATGGAATGATCTAGAAGGAAATCATTCACTTCCCACTCTCAAGAACTAAAAATAAAAGTTATCCTTGAAATTAACCAATAGTTGTAGATACTTGTTGACAATGTCCAAAGCAAGGTCAGGAATTAGATCCACTGTAAGCCAAGGTCAAAACTTGTTTACAATTAAAGGATAGTCACTGAATTTTCTAGAAAAAAAACTCCCAATTAATGAATAAATATTAAACCCTAAATGACAAATTTGGATTTAACAATAAAAAATAAAATAAATTAAATCCAATAGCCGTAACAATATATATATATATATATATATATATATATATATATATATATATATATATATATATATATATATATATATACGAGCCTTCAACGGACAAATTGACTGAATCTGCATCGATTGATATTTTGGCAACAGCTTTTACTGTTTTATCATCGGCAATAGCACATAAAAAGCATACGGCAAAAGCGTCCGCTGGAGGCAGACACTACTTAAAATAGGAAACAGAATGAAGATTTAAGAAAACAAAAAGAATGATCCAACAAGATCACAATACATAATCTACAAAGTGAAGAAAAAATTTTTTGTACAACTCTTGAGAAATAGCAATGTCTGGCACGAGCAGCACGCGTTGCACGAGAAAGATGGCTTCAAACAAAGAGCATTCCTAACTCCATAAATACTTTAACACCAAGCAACTTGAGACAGAATATAGAGGTTTTTCTAGAGTGCACGTACAAAGAAGGAATACAAGAGATATAAGTTTCAGTGATACCCCTGGAACGTAGACGAAGATATGACACGTATTTTGGTATCATTACAACTCTACAATAAGGACCTTAGACAACTGTCAGACTCGTAAAATAGGAAAGGATTTAAGGGACGAATCCCCCCTCACTCCCGTCAAAAATGGAATACGACTTCTAGAATTAGAAGAAAAAAAAATGTATGAAGATTAAACCTGCCTTCTTTTTACATGGATTCCTAAGCAAGTCCTGGTATAAGGGATGCATATATAGTCGGAAATGCAATAGATTCGGCAATACAGGACAGACTCTACATAATTTTTCAACCAACAAGGAAGAGAAAAACACAGAAATCTCTGGAAAGAGCAAGCATCCAAATCAAAAGCAAAGAAACCAAAAGAAACAGAAACAACAACCGCAAGAAAGACAACACAAACGGGAAAATGCAGAAGGAACAACAAAAAAACCTGCTGGATGAGACAAAATCTTACTGCATGGAAGTAACAAGCTCAATAACAACACACATAAACAAGAAGACAGACAAACGCAAAAGGTACAAGAATCAACTACATAGGCTACAATACTAACAACAGAAGTACAGGGAATACTAAATAGAACACCAACATAAACAACAAATACATTACCAAAAATAATAGCAAACAGCAGAAACTACCACAGAAACCATAATGACAACAGAAGTACATGGGATGGAGTATCAGGTAAATACAACACCATCACCAACAACATCAACAACATCAACAACAATGATATCAATGAATGCAAGAAGAGAATCTTACACAAGAGCATTATTGCAGATAGTCTGGTTCCCTGCTTAGTATGATCCTTGCGTTACACTCCGCTATCTCAGGCGAACGCCGACACCATATTTTCACGTGATCAAAACAACTGGACTCGTACGGTGAGATCTAGTTGATCTAACCATGGCACATTTATTCACTTATTATTAATTTATAATTACACAATATGAACATTACTAATACTTTTGATATGAATTATAGCAGTCGTTATATTGTGTTCAAGCATAACCACCAATTCGTCATATTATTTATGTTACAAATATTTTACTAGTAGGTGAAGATGAAGGAAATGGGTACAAACAACGATATTTTGATAATATTACATATTTTACACTGAGTCATCTCAGAGATTCCTTCTCCAATCGATTCCTTGATAAATCTTACGTCGAAATTGATATAAGGTGATGTACAACAGCCCAAATAGAACCAACGATTAAGACAAAGCTAACAAAAACTCTTTTACGAGGGGGGTGAGGGTACCGATTGCTTTGCAAATACTGCACACTTCACAATAAGTCATCTAATATATTCTAGCTGCAATAAACTCCTTCATGAATTTAACATTTATGTTGATATCTCGTTGTACATGATACTTCAGACTTAGTCAAATATTAGGATCGAAATAGTAACCTAATTCCACGACGGAGTGAATGTGACTATATTGGTCCTATATTGTACATTCCAACTTCAACACGTAATTTTTAACTGACTGAGTGCGAAATGTGCAATATTTGCAAAACAATCGTTACCCTCAACCCCTTGTGAAAGATGGGTGATATTTTCACATTAATCTTTGGCTTTTTTTAGGCTGTCGTACATCACCTCATATCAATTTCGACACACTTTATGAAGGAATCGATTAGAAAAGGAATTTTTTAGATGACGCTATGTAAAATGTGCAATATTAACAAAATACCGTTGTACGTACGCTTTTCCTTTATATTCGCCTACTAGTAAAAAAAAAATGGGAGATAATTAGAGACCACAACACTGAATGGGAAAGGCTCAGGAAAAGAAATAGAAGGTCTCAGGAAAAGAAAGACAAAGACTCAGGAAACGAAAAAAAAAAGACGCAGATGACAAGAGGATGACGATAATTCCTTGAGATTGATGAATAGCTAGATAATATTTTGTTAAATACTTGTCTCAAAGATATTAATCCAAAAACAAATTGTTACTAGTATTACAGATACATTATTTCCAAAAATAGCAACAAATACAATAATACCAAATGATAATATTTAGCTTCGGCAACAGTACAAGTAGGGCGGGGGGGGGGGGTACTCCTGTACTGGTCTGAAAAGATCAAATAAGGGAGAACAGCACCTCCCCGCCCCACCCCTAAAATAAGATTATCCTCAGACTGAAGCCTGTTACATGTTGTCAATGTGATATTAAATTCTGCTCAATATCACCTGCGTGACAGTTCACCCAAAGTGCTTGCTTGTGAAACTGGACATCAAACTTAAAAAGACATTGCAAAAGATTATTTTAAAAGTATTCATTGGTTTATGAAGGAATACATTAAAACTCGAGTAGGCTTTTCATTATCTAGACATTAAAAATAGGAAAATATTCAGTTTTGTATGGAAAGTTACGTGGCAACAAATGGACTGTACAAAAATTGACTACCGGGTCCATTCACCCACCCACCCACCCAACCCGGCCACACAATAGTTTAGTTTTCATTGTTTCTTTCGTCCCTAACTAATGAATGAATTAAATTTAGCGGAACTAATGTTTCTGTCTGCCTACTTATCTCTGACATGTTATAATACATATTGCGACATTCACGGCCGAATACTCCTGCACAATAATGTACTTTTTGACTATTGTTTAACCGAAGACAAATGATATTTCTAAATGTTCGCCCAAACAACAGTCCAATGGTAATCGAATTCATTTGTCACTTTCGAAGTAAGTTTTTATCAAAAACATTCTCGTTATTCTGATAACTATTATTATCATGATAAGCATATTGTAGAATACTGCTCATTATAATGACAAAGTCAGGGAAATGTATGCTAGACCGAAAAGTTTGATTACAAGGACCAACTCGTGAAAAGGCACTGATAACTTTACAAAATCTTTGTTTAAACAATCCGAACGTTTGTCCCTTGGGCAACAAATGTATCGCTCTTATGTGTGTTATAATGATTACAATTGTTTGGCAATGCCCAAGGTTTATTACCAGGAACACAAACATTAACTTACCATTATTCAAATAAACCTGGAATCTATGCCGCTAAATTTAATTCATCATCGCATGTAAGCTATTGCAGCACATTATGTTGCATATGGCGAGTTAAACAAGGAGTATTATTGATATTTATGTAATGGAGTGAACATACAACGATAAATTGTGCGAGGGGAATATGAATGCGTGTGCTGTGTTGAATTTTCGACCCGTATAGTAAATAATAATAATTTTGCGATTGGAGACCACATATTTGAAACGGAATTTTTAAGCAAGCTGTCCGTCCGCCCTGGATGAATGATCGGAATAGTTTTGGAGACGATGGGGCGATCGTCCCAGGGGATCAGACTTCGTCGGGTCAAGAGCGGTTGGGTGAGTTGACATGATTCTTTCCTTTTTTTAAATCCTGGAATTATGGAAATAGGACTAGAACACGAAACACATCCAATTATTTTTCATAAAACCGTCTGTTCATAACTGAATCTAAACTTCCTTTTTTTTCACCACCACCAATCCTCTCTCTGCTCTGCCTCATCCCAATCATTTCAAACCTTCATGGAACAGAACTAGTGCTTGATAAATTCACTCAGCGGGTTTGTACCCGCCATCTTTATTTCTGTCATCATTATTGAAGTTGGCTTAGAATCTCCTCTACCTCCTCAACTTTTCCTCTTCCGATGGAATTTCCGGCAATATCATTGTAGGATGAACCAGATAACTGGAACAAAGCGACTCGAGCATCCCCTAATCCCTTATCGTCCGTAAGTTTTCTTTCATACCCTCCATTATACTTTCCTCGATATTTGAATAGTCACTCTAGACACGCTCTTTGTCAGTTACAAAATTTTCGTTTAAGTATCTAACGGTGCTTGCGGGGAAGCATCGAAGAACGAGAAAATGGAGCGGGCTGATGATGTGGGAAGTACAAGCAAGTATCAACAGCGTCATGTTACGGGGTGGGTGGGTAGGTGGGTGGGGCGTAATTGGGATTATTGTTCCGTATTGAATGACTGAGACAATGAAATTGATAGTCTAAGAAGGATGCGTGTGTGCGTGTGTCTGTGAATCGAAAAGATTACAGTGTTTTGTGAGAACGGGTCATGGGGGTAATTTGAGGTAGCTTTTATCACTCAGTATGAGTATTTTTTCTTCAAATTATTGCGGGTTTTTTTTCAGAGCACCTGTAATAACGTAAAAGAAACTGACATTTAATATTTTCCAACAAAATATTTTGACAATGTTAAGGAAGCGATAATGGGTAGCAGGGCAGTGAGTGTATTAAATCCAGGATGGCAAAATGAAACATACATTTGTATCAAAGTGCAACAATCTCGCCTCACACATCGTTAATTACATTGTCCATTAAGCGAGAATGGGTAACGGTTTCGTGAACAAATTAAATACAGGACGACATAAGCAAGAATAGTATACGAATGCAGTGTTTGTGTGTTTTGTATGTCTTTCCCAGTCTTCTGCCCGAGATGATAGTTTATCACCATATTTGTGCATGTGCAGGCACGCCTATTTTCCTTTCACCCCATGGATGATATAATGTACAAGTACGTTTGCGTATGTGTAAGCACGTATACCTTTTATGTCCTTTGTTGTAGGGATTATAAGGGTGGTATGATGGTAGCCTTGTCCATAAGGAGATGATAGGGACGCTAACGAGGAATAAGGGATATAGAGAGAGTTAGTCATGTTTACAATGGTTTAAGTTCTATACCATGCCCAGTCATTTACATTATACAATTTGTGTGATAGTATACAAGTGGATATAGTGTGTGTATTCATACCGCTTTCGAGGGTCCCCAACTGGCCGAGTGGTCTAAAGCGCTCTCCATTACGGATCACTGCCAGTAGCTAGTATGGGAAATTATCTATTTTTTATATTAATGTGTTAACATTTTGTACAACAACAGAAAGATTCTAAGCACTAGACATTATAATGCTGCTTTTCATCTAGGCTATATTTTAAAACATTTCCGGATTTTTTAGCCTCTGATATATTCTGTATTAGGTTCGGAATTATAGTACTACTTCTGATCTAAGCTATAATTTTTTTTTAAATTTCCCCTGAGATTTGCCAGTCATAGCTAATGTCTACGACAACTTCAGATATTTAATGCTACTTTTATTTTAACCAACCCACATTCTTACATTGTTCTCTGGATATGGTTCGATCTTCTTTAGAGTCACTGACAGTTTCGTAATATAGTGTTACTACTTTCAGTTTACGACAATATGTTTAAACGTTTACTAATTTGTGTAGTCTCCTCTAAAGTAAAAATACTATTATTGCTTAAGTGTCTGTCATTTTAATGTGATGTTCTCGGGTTTATCTAGTATCATAAGAGACAGATAAAAAAAGTATCAAAAATCTTAAAAAAAGTTGTTCTAACCCAACTTGTATCTCATTTGAATTCAAATAGTCTTTTTAGCAATATACTGTCTGTATATCGCCCTTGCCACATTACTGAAACTACTATTCTGAAAGTATTTAATGGATAGTGGAAAGATTACAGTCCTCACCCTCCTCGATTTGTGTGCAGCATTTAACACAACAGACCATGATATATTACTTCACCATCTAAAGCATGTATTTGGGATTCAAAATAAAGCCTTTATGTGGTTCAAGTCCTACTTAGTCAACAGGACATACATTGTATCTGCAAATGAAATACACTCCAGCACATTTTATATATATTGTGGTGTTTCAAAGGGGTCTGTTATTGAACCTTTCTCTTCATTATATGCACTCAGTCGCTCTCAAGTGTCATAGATCATCACCTAGTATCTAGTATCTCAACAATTGTATGTTGATGATACCCAAATATACAAGTCTAGCCACCCAACTGAAGTTGATGCTACCATCCAAGGAATATAGAGGTGCATTTCTGATGTGAAAATATGGATGACATGTAACAAGCTGCAGATGAATGATGATAAAACTTAGGCCATTCTGATCACAACACAAAGACTTTCTTATCCACATCCTTGACCTTAAACATTAAACATCAGCAACACCAACATAAAAGTCACACAGTCAGTACGAAACGTAGGTGTTACTATTGACAGTACTCTCACATTGTACCAACATGTCATGGTCATATGCAAGGCTGCATATCTTGAACTGAGACGCATCAGTTCCGTTCGCAAATATTTTACAGTTGATGCTACAAAACACTGATGTGTTCGTTTCTACTTTTAAGACTTGACTATCATAACTCAATTCTGTTGCTGTTCAGTCGCCCATAAGTGACCTCCCTTTCTGGAATTTATTATAAGGTTTCAAGAGTTACGTTTCATACGTTCTTTTGTTTAAGGTGTCACTGGTTACCTCATTTATCTGGATGATTGGCATACAAGAGTAGAGATGCTACCATCCAAGGAGCAGAGTAAATAATCAATGAGTCAGGTCGATTAAAAAAATATATTTTAAGTAGTACAAAAATGAAAATTCGACAACCACAAAAATGACCATGATCTTGTATGCACAACATCATCTAAGAAAAATCTTTTGTCGTTGTAGGCACATAACCCTTTCTCCTCGCTATCGTTCTTAGAATATTGTGTTTCGAACGACACGTGTATATCCTGACGTATTGTTTTCTTGCCAGCGCTGCCATGTAGTCGTTTTGTGTGATTACATTATTTTTACAACTTTGTATATAGTTTTGGAACGTTTCTCGGAATCATCTAGCAGTTTCAGCAAGTACAATTTAGGTCTGAGCGTGACGACCTCTCTTATTCTTGTCATGTACTCTTATCTGCACTTTCCCAAAATTTGCTTTGCTGATGCCTTCATAGTACATGCTAACTTCTTTCTATAGGGCAATCAAAATTATGCCGCATTACGAATAGATTGTAAATATTTTCTGTCCTAATTTCACGTCAGAGTGAGCCTGTGTCTGTTTGCAGTAGCATGACTTAAAAGCTATGTTTTGCTTTGATCGCATTAAAATTAAAGTTAAGCAACACCTACCTGAGAGATCAATTAGGGTGAATCCAATGGTGATAGGTTTTTAATTTATTTTCTTTCTGAGCATGGTCGCTAAGATCAAACGAGTGTCGGGCACAAACAAGTTCATCACATCGTACTACGTCCTTTACTAGTTCATTGCCGACTCGTATGATTCTTTTTCACACTGAGAAATCCTAATAATTACAACTCTAAATAAAATTTAGTGGAAATCCAAATTAGATCCAATGCTTGAAGTGTTGATATACTTGTGGTGTCATGTGTAATGGTGATGTGCCAACATTCTTTTGTTAGATCACATAAGAAATCAAAAAAATATATCCGTACTTGAAATTTCATTACAATTCAAGCCTCTATTTCCAATAATGATATTTTTTTATGAGTTATTTGTTTTTCCAGTGAATAAATAATGAAAATAAAATTCCAGCCCAAATAAACTACTGGACACAACAAAAATTATATCTCAAAGAACTTACAGCACGAATCAATAATTTCCAGAAGGAAAGAAATAAAATTATACAGTCCTCTACTTGACATAAGGTACAATTAAAAACACCCCAAACTATTACCTAATGGAGTCTAACCTTCGAGCAAAATTCATAATATTTGCACACAAAAAAACCTATTTACATTTAGAATATGAAATATAGTAAACACAATGTCCGTGACTTAGGTGAACATAATAATCATAATAGTTAAACCCATACTCGTAGGAAACTATTTGCTATATTATATATATATATATATATATATATATATATATATATATATATATATATATATATATATATATATATATATATATAATCAATGAGTCAGGTCAATTAGAAAATGAGCTTGATTTTGGATAAGGTCAAGTCCGACATTAAATTTTCGCTGCATAAAGTGAAAGAAAAAAATATTTTATAAAAACAACAATAAACTACGTCAAATAAATATATACAGTACAGCAGACATTGCCCACATGGCGCAAACATAAAAAAATGTTTTGATCAAAATATGTAACATGTTTTGTCTCTGGCATTTTGTCTGATAGTGGCATGTATTTAATGTTTGCTTTAGTGTTTCGCATTCTGATTCCACTTCATGGCTCGTTTTTCGATAAATTTGTACATGTCGATATCACTGAGCAAAAGAGTTGACAGACAGGCGTTTTTTTCGCCCAATTGGACTTATTTAGAAATTTGTTTGCGTGAATTTTTTTTAGTCTGCGGGTTGCGATTTTTTGGGTTGGTTTCTGATTTATGTCGCCGTAATTTGGGCTGCATCAATTTGCTAATAAATTCTCCATATTCAATTTCAAATGTGACGATAATATCTAAACGTCTTAATGAATCCATTATTCTGGTTGTATCTGCATAGATGTATCTCACATAGTTAATTTTTTCTTGAAATTCCGAACATGAAGAACGATGCGCGCTTCTAATTTCAAATTTCAATTACGCTTGCATATCAATAGCATATATATGCTGGTAACTGTAGCCTCTAGGGCGGAGGCACTATTATCACTTTATCACTGTTATAATATTTTTAAATTGATGGTATTTGGTTCTTATTTACTCTTAGGATTTTAATATATAAATTGTGCGGTTTTTGGGCTGCTTTTTAAAGGTACACAGGCGGAAAATGAAAAAAATTATCTGACAACACTGCTGAGCAACTCCAGACAAGCAGGATCTAGGGTGTAATATGACATGCAGAGAGAGATCAGGTAATGTGTTAAACACGTCCACAAGTAGCAGCAGCAAGACTGATTTCAAATTCAGATCATGAATTTGATTAAATTTCTGATACCAAATGTATTGCAGATGTAGCAAACTTGGGCGTGGTCTCCATAAAAAAATATCAGTGCCATCCAACGTGCTGTATAGTTCTTTTCCGAGCGCTGTTTCATTAAATATTTTTCATGACATGTACCGTAGTTATAAGGATAAATTCCTTTGAGGGTTAGCCAGCTGAGCTTCTTATCACAAAATTCTTCTGCGGCCAGCTTTCCAGGTTAAGTGTTCATGAATTGCAAGCTGTCATTGAAACTCGGGTCGCTCAAAGAGAATGTTAAACAATGTTTAAGGATGTTTGATATGCAAAGTATTTTCTCATCGAACTTACCAAAATGTTACGCTGTGAGATGTGAGTTGTAGCCTCCAGGATTATGACATACTATGAGAATAAATTATGGCGCACTCAATTTCAAGTTACATTTGTTAATCGCTAATCCATGATATCAACCAGTAAATGAGAGTGGTCTCTTACTTCGTCTTCAGCAAATTAATACTCGCAAATTCATCGCTAGGTAGAAGTTATAAAATCTTATGTTCGTCATCATCATTACCAATCATTTTTTTTGCAGATTGTATATGATTCATATAGCAGACTTCACATAGCGGGCCCTGTATGAAGTGTTCTGCCGCAGGTAGTGCATCACTATTATGGTATAGGCTTTCCCAGACTGTTGACGCGGGCAACATTGTAAGCGTAGACACACAAGACATGTTCCTTATCATCTTTCGTTGGTGGTTTCTGTTGATTGATATATGCCCCAGGTATGGAAAATGCAGCGATGCAAAATCAGTGTAAATGATAAATTGTTCGTGGTGTTTTGTTTCAAACAATATTTTCAAATTTCGATATATTATTATTTACTCACGCATGATCGCACTCACGACGCTGACACGGCCTCTACCGTGCTCAAAAAGACGTGCTTCGATTGAAAAGTGTCGCAGAGTCGTTTTCTGCACAAATAAGATTTTCTGGCCATAAATGAATAGCCATTGTAAGCTACAGAGCAGCGGGAATGCGTGCTCTGAACGTGTTACTCTAACGATGATCCGAACAGTTGTGTTTAGAACCTTTTGAAGTTTCTGGAGTATATATTGAGGCGAACAAGACAAAATTGAGTTACAATAGTCCAGTCTTGAAGGTAATAATGAACACTCACGTGTTTAAGTGACATCCACTGTTGAGGCGTACCAGACAAAATTGAGTTACAATATTCCAGTCTCGAAGGTACTAATAAACACACAAGCGTTTAAGTGGCATCAACTGAAAAATATTTGCGAATGGAGCTAATGCATCTCATTTTAAGATATGCAACCTTGCATATGTTCATGACATGTTGATGCAATGTGAGAGTACTGTCTAGAGTAGCGCCTATGTTTCGTACTGTGTAAATTTAATGTTGGTGAATGAGAACGTCTTTGTGTTCTGATCAGAATGGCCTCAGTTGTATCATCATTCATCTGCAGCTTGTTATATGTCATCAATAATTTTACATCATAAATTTACCTCTCTACTCATTGGACATTTGCATCAACTTCAGTTGGGCGGCTAAATTTGTATATTTACGTATTATCAGCATACAATTAATGAGACACTGGATGATGACCTATGACACTTGAAAGCGGCTGAGTGTATAGAATGAAGTGAACAGGTCCAAGAACAAACCGCTACGGAACACAACAACATAGATCAACCTAGCTGGAGTGTATTCCATTTGCGGACATAATTTGTGTCCTCTTCACTAAGTAGGACCTGACCCGTAGTAAAGCAGCATTGTGAATGCCGAATACATGCTGGAGACGGCGAAGTAATATATCATGGTCTATTGTGTCAATGCTGTAGACATATCAAGTAGGGTGAGGACTATAATCTTTCCGCTATCCAAAGCAGAGAGAATGTCAACAACTACTTTCAGAATAGTAGTTTCAGTACTGTGGCAAGGGCGATATGCAGACTGTACATTACTAACAAGACTGTTTGAATCCAGATGATACAACATTCTCTAAGATTTTTCTTATGAACGGGTCATTAGAAACTGTGCGGTAGTTATCGTTATGGTCGAATGTTCGTTTCTTCAGCAAAGGCTTTACAATGACAATTTCTAAAAAAGATGGGAATTCCCGGATGAAAGAAAGGGGTATAAATAATATACGTGAGTTAAAGCTATATTTGATCTAAGCGCTCAAGCAACAGTGAAGTTGGAATTGGATCATCAAGTTCACTTGGCATTGGTGCACTCTTCAGCACGATTATACGAACTAAATCCATAGATACAGATTCAAATGTTGTTAATGGTTGTCGCTGAAATTCTGTATCGCAACTGTATGGTGATGACCAGTCATTTGAAATTGTGTTGTTAAGCTCATCTCTAATGGTTTGTACCTTGTCAGGGACGAACTTTGCGAACATGTCTGGCAGGACAACTTAATAGAAGGAAGTTGGAAGTGGTGTAGTTTTGTTCATTTACATTAGCTTCTTAGTAATCTTGACGAGCTCTTTGCAGCTGGAACGTTCCGTGATATTCGTACTGTAGAGGGATATTTCGCCGCATGGACTGTGTTTGTGGCATTCTTTCTAACGGCTTCATAGATTTTCTTCTGAATAGTGAGTCTGGTGGAAAGAAGTGTGGAATTTAATAGCGGTGAGTGATTTCGGGAAAACCACATACAATTCTGGTTTCTTTGAGACGGCGATCGAGGTTGAATTTAAATCCCTTGCATCCCAAACGCTGAGTGCGCTAAGAATGTCAAATGCCCAATAAACTCATTATAAGTGTTATATACGCTTTTATAAATATAAATAACAAGATATTTTTCAGTTTGGTCCAGAGTGAAATTAAATTTTTCAAGGTTAACATATGATTATTACTGAATGAAATTACCTATATTTTGGATTATAAAACATGTATTTGCCAAATCTGAAGATGTTTATCTTTCAAGACTCTCCAAAAACTTATATATCAGAGAAAGTGAACATGTAAAAACAACTACAAGAAACTTGAGCAGTCTGATTCACCAAGTAGGGTAGTCTAGTTCCTGCATCGTATGCTCCTTGCGTGAGAAAGCAGATGTCAAAGTGGTAGTCACGTGATACAACAAAACTCCGGAAGTTGGTCTCCGAATAAATATAGAAAATTTTGTGCTCTTTCGTTTTTGTGTTTTTATTACAACCAGTATACGACTTTCGTGTAATATTATTTTGCTAACCCATCCGCTAAGCGGCTATGCTTTAACACCACCATGTTAGCCTTTAATGATACTAACTGGTTCTGATACCTTCCATTCAAAAAAGATACGGATATCGAGCTTTCTGTGAAGCAAAAAGTCTACTAGACGAATCTAATCCACTAAGCAACTGGATTGTCTCAACAAATATATGTATGGCAAGCACCCAAATGATCCTAACTGCAACCGTCTACTATTCTGGTTAGAACTCAATTAATTTACATCACGATCAATTCAGTAACGACTCAAGTACGTAATTGTTTAGGGCGACAAGTTGTGGATGGAAATTCCCGATTTTTCTTGACTTTCGTTAATATTTTCAAATTTCAAGAACTTTTCAAGGTCGGGAAAAGATTTATCATTTCTTACGACTTATTCCTGATTTCCCGGTAGCGTGGGAACCCTGTATATATGTCTTTAATGACTTCATACGCAAACGCGCGAAACGTCTCCTTGTCCCTCATGTTGTAGGTGAGCAAGCACTGATAAAATGATCTCACTTCATTGATGATTCTTAACTCGTTGATACCGGTGCAAACTGATCAGACCGACAATTTTTTTTACCGATCCACGAGTTCATGGATACTCTGCTTGTATCTAGCCGCGTAAGTAATAACAAGCAAACGATGTACTTTTGATATTTCACCAGAAGCTTCTTATGGATGCTATATATCAAATGACTTCATGCTGTCCATAGCTTTGAATATCGTTATGTTTTTGACCTCACCGTTAAACTCCCTCCATTCATCGCTTGTTGCCGTATCCTTTTAAAACCTCTCCCTATAGACCTACCTAATCCAATGGGCACGTCCCACCTTTGTGGGACATGTATTAATTGATTCCGTTGCTAAGGTTTTTTTCTTTCTCCAGTGGTCCAATTTGGAGAAATAAGCTGTCAATCTTACAATCTCCTTATGAATATCTTGATGACCAAGATCGTTAATTAGTCCATTGACTTGCGCATGCGTAGTTCTTGAGGATGAGTAGGTGCCTATTGTATGGCTCTCTTGGCAACTGTTCAATGGATTGGGATGTCATGACAATTGGACCCGATTTATTGGACCCTTGGTTTCTCGCGAAGGGTTTCACTTCTACCGTAGTTTATGCGGTCGTCAACCCCACGAAACGTCATCATCATGTTACAGATCACTTCGGAACCTGCATGTATTGCTATTCACATATATCGCATCTGTGGTTTTGTGCAAAGCCTCGTGAAAATATCGAAGGATTGTCTTGCCGGTCAAGTATCATCACATCATTCTCAGCAAGATTTGTATGATTATGGTCAACGTCATCAATATCAGAGGTTTTATCGATCGTGGAAAAGATGAACGTGGTCAATGAAGACTTTGTATTAAATACCAGAGTACGCCATAACACAGATGATCGTCCACGAATGGTGCAATGCAGTACAACCGACCCCACGCTAACCATCTTTTGTGATGCCATGTTAACTGGGAACTGTAATATATCTTATCATTATTATTCATATTGTGTGCGACACCGCTTAAAATTCATACCGTAAAATCCAGCTGGGCTGTAACAAGTAATGACCGAACAGCAATCGCTGAAACTTGCTCCTTGTGTGGAGCAAAGTTTACGTTTATGTGCGGACCTTCCATACATGAGAAGCACTTGTCAGATGTGATATCGCTACGACGTTAATGAAGCTATCAGGGGTGCTGTGGAGTAGATATCATCTGGAAAAGCAGTTAGCTCCCTGGAGAGCTCCTACACTTATTGCGGGCCTGGAATACCGCTGAAAATACGAATGGATTATAATTACCGATTTAAAGCCCAGAAACGAATGTGTAAACATCGTGGATATTCCATGTTACTGACACAATCTTGCTTATAAAGCAGCAAACGAATAGTGTAAGCGTCAACGCGCCGACGTAGATCTCATTCGTGATTTTAATTCGATCAGTCCTTTGGAGAAAAAATATCCAGATAGATTGTCAGAGGAGGCATTAAGGCCACTATTGCACTGAGAGGCAAACTCTCCTAAGGATCTTAAGATGAGTTCATGAACAAAATCCAACCAATAGCATCAAACCACAAGAATATAAACACTGATGATGAAGTGGCACTACAGTCCGCGCAGTTATTGTGAAGATTAAGCGGCTGTTGAAAAGATAGCTAGAGCTTAAAAAAAAAAAGATTAACCTCAACGTCACCAGAGTGAGGCAGGCAAAGCAATGTTCGTTGCAGATTTACCTACCAGCACCAATGTCTTTTGTGCGTGGTATTTCAATTCTCAACGTAGTTTTAACGATTTCTGGCATTTCTCTACGATGCCTGCAGTGTGGCTGTTTATAGTGATGTCTAGCATTGGGGCATTATGCCTCAGACAGAATGATGTCCCATCCAGTCACATTATCTTGACACCAGACCAACCAGTTCAAAGACTAACCTATTAATGCTGAGCGCTCAGCGAGGCAGTTGTTAGTACCATGTTTATAAGTCTTTGGTATGTCGCAGCCTTCGAACCCACGACCTTTCGCACCCGAGGCGGACGCTCTAACCACTAGGTCACCGGAGAAGTCCATTTGTATGCATGTTTGAATAAATGAATCTGATAAAGGCCCCTGTCCCAATCATACACAATATCGGCAATATCAGGATTGAGCCGTTCAACCTTTATGATGTCAGTGAACCGTACGGGAAATACTTTATTGTCAAACTGGAGTTTGCCCAGGTACTATTTGTATACAGAGCCTGGTCTTTACGATTGCTTGCAGGATGCAGCAATGGACAAGATCACTTATTGAAAACTATAGTTATTAAGTCGAGTATCACCTTTTCTTCCTGCGTGCTCTTGTAAGTATAAAACTCTACCAACGAAAATCTTATATCGAGAATTACGGATATCACCTTCAAAGTATCTTACAAGACACCACCCGGAACCTCCGTTGACATATTTTCCCACATTCTCAACCACTATTGCAAAGAGATCACTCGCAAACAATGGGAGTGAGATTTTGTACGCATCGCTGTCTAGTGAATCGGGATCAAGCGGCATGGTAAACTCTGCACTATTAACAACGTTAACCTTTAACCCGGCAGTATCCGATCTCTGTATTCTGCGTTATCGCGCAGCTTGTGCATTGATTTACACTTCTTGCTACCGTTATAGCCAGCTGTTATACATCTGGGTGAAGTTGTTTCACAGCCATTAGTCGTACATCTACGAGAACTAATGCAGCAAGTATACCTACCTTTATAATACTGCTTGGAATCCTTATTCCACATTCTGGTGCGATTTCTTTAAGTTGATTCACAGTAGGCATGGCCGTGTGTGTGTGTGTGTGTGTGTGTGTGTGTGTGTGTGTGTGTGTGTGTGTGTGTGTGTGTGTGTACAGTGTTTTTTTTTAAACCATGATTGCAGATTGTAAGGGTTATTGTGTTAACAACATTACACAGCTAACTTTTGTCCATGAGTGTAAACTAAACTTTATTATTTTTGTAAACAAGTTCAGGATATTGGTGTTTTCCTTGGACGTTGTTGGTCTTTCATTGTCTACCATTTTTTTTGGTATATTTTTATTTATACTCTTTACTAAAATTTAAGTTTAAAAAATTCTAACCTTGTTTTACAACTTAGTATGCTATGGAAATAAACATTTGGCCCTCATCCTGGTCTTCTTAGTGTGCCCTAGGTTTTGATATTAAGGTTGTTTACATCATTAATCTTATCTTAAAATCTGAAGTGAAAATCAGTCTTTTATTTGTGTTCAATTATAAGTTTTGAGAACAATTATCTATTCAGTGGAATTACAAAGTGCTCGTTGATACTTACTTTTAGTTACTAAATCACTCCTTTGGAATCATTGTGAATTCGTTTAAAGACAATCTGGGCTATACCGTTGTAATATATCTAGATTGTTAGCACATCAAGCTATTCAATGCAACTGGTATATCAGCAGATTCAAAATTGGAATTCAATCGGAATACTATATAATTTTAGACTTGTGCTAGAAAATTTTAGGACTATTTCGGGTTTAATTCACAATACTCTAAAAATTGTTCGTTAAGTTTATTAAACTTGTTGATTTTCACCCAAATCTTTTACTTATTTTTTTTTTAAATACCTTATAGTCGTATATATATATATGAGAGAGAGAGAGAGAGAGAGAGAGAGAGAGAGAGAGAGAGAGAGAGAGAGAGAGAGAGAGAGAGAGAATATATCTTTATATAGTAGCAATAGCTTCGATCCTAGATATTGTTCCTGTGACACCATTGATGGACTTTGTATGCGTCAGACTGTGTGGCGTCTAAGTTGTTATCGTATAGAAGTTCAATGCAATTTTTTCTAATAGTGAATACTTTATGTGTTTATGCCTATATTGATATTTGTATTCAGGCATCGAGCTCCCATTGCTACTAGAAATGGCCAATGTAGTAATTGCAATAAAATATATAGAGATCAAATATTTAAATACCTTCGTGATAACTAGTATCATAACGGGCGTGTAGAGACCACACCTATCTAGTTTGTCTCCCCAAGACCTGAACTGCTAACAAGCCAAGATTGCACACAAACACGCCGCCTATGTTTATCCTCATTGTCATTTTTGTAATGTGTTGACTTTTCCGTTTTTACTAACTAGCTTTAGCTCGGCAGTTGATAGCCGTGATTGACTAAAGTGTGCTTAAACCTTGCAAGAACAGACAAACATAATGACAGACAGGCATGACACATTTGACAAAGTTTCTCAACAATTCGGATAAGCGGAAAACCACTGAAGTACATATCAGTTAATGTCACAATCATTTCCATTAATTATATATATATATATATATATATATATATATATATATATATATATATATATATATATATATATATATATATATATATATATATTTCATTCATTTATTTTTCTGAAAATTAGTTTGGTAAAAGAAAAAACCAGTTGTTGTTTATGGGTCCTAATATCGTCCTATGTCTACCACTTTTATTGTTTAAATTATAACATGTGATCCTTAGCTTATTACCCTTTGAAGAATGACTATTAATGAAAATATTGCTTCTCCAGAATTCTTCTTATGAATTTTAAGTCATCGACAAATATTAGCTTAACTTCGTACTTTTGTTTTCCCATATAAAAATCGGAGCAATTTTATTTGAAACATATTGAAACTGTATCTATATCCATCCATGCCGAAGTCTGTCCTTTGGTACTTCTATACATGTGTAGATTTGATTTTTATCCAGTAGAGTGAACAATGATAACTGACTCTCTCTCTCTCTCTCTCTCTCTCTCTCTCTCTCTCTCTCTCTCTCTCACACACACACACACACACACACACACACACACACGCCCAACTAGACACACACATTGGTCATCTTCATATTTATCATATCTACATATGTTGCATTTGCATATTGAATATTATCACGTTTATTAGGCCTTATATTTTTCGTTGTTATAATCTACGTCATTCCCTCACATGCACACCGTGGTTGCGTGGAGTTGATAGCGCACACTATATAAGTGGATATCCCGACAGTCTGGACAAGAGGTTCACAATTAGTCTGAAACGAGGTTATCTTTTACAACCTACATACTGGAAGAAGGTTCCGTTTTTGCGTTTGGCAGAATGTCTCTTCATTTGACTAAATTGATATTAGAAATTAAAGTGATGAAATCAAATGAGATAACCAATCGAGGCCATCCACCCCATTCACAAGAATACATGTTTAGGACAGTCTTTATTCGGTAAATTAGCTCAACTTAGATCACTTTAAACTAACACAAAAAGAACAGTGCATACAACACACGGAAAATCTCGCGACCCCATTTTTCATCGTAATTTTATCTATCTACCTGCGAACGTTCCATGTGAATTGAACTCGAAGCTTTTAAAAATAAGTGTAGAGTACATACAAATGAGTTTAAACATATTGTAATCCGATATAACCACTCATAATCATCGGCGAAATATGTTCCTACCTAGGTTTTTAATGACTGATCAAATAAAGCTTAGTAAACCTACACGATCACTACGAATACAAAAGCTGTAGGTTAATCAATAGATAAATCTTCCAAGGGCGTCGCATCGTCATTTTGATAAAACAAATCTACCCTCATGTTCTCTTTCATTAGTTATATAATAGCGTTGTTCTCCAAGTGCCAAGTTACGTTCAAGTGGGTCATAATAGGTCTGAAACGCAGGGGATATTTAAAAGTATGTCTTTGAAATAGGATGAAATAATTGTCTAGAGGTTTTTATATCTGACTTGTACTATTTCAAGACCTATACCTGAGCTAGGCATAATGACTATAGTTTGATAACTTACAAATTAAGAAGGAATAAATGAGTCTCTATTTGTCTAATATACAAGTTGTTGCCAATTGTGTGCGTCACGTCGATTATGGAGAGTAAAATATATATCTTTAGCATTTAAACGGAACTTACGTTTGAGAAATTTGCAGCTTTGATACTCAAAAGTCTTTCAACAAAAACTGAAAGGGGATTGGTTTAACTCTGAAATATATATCCAACGGTCGCGGGTTCAATACTCACTCAGGACATCCTGGGTTATCTCAAAATGAGGTGCTGCAGTTGCAGTAAAAACAAAATAGCACTAATTTTTATTTTTACTTCTTTCCCAGTGGCGGTTCCCAAAACTATTTCTAGGGTGGGGTGGGGTTTAGTGTTTTGGGCTGGATATGGATTTAATCAAGTAGGCGACCAACCTGTGCGACGCAACGCTTGGAGATTGACCAAGGGGCGACGCCCTCTAACCCCCAACTCACCCCAAGGCTTGGGGCCCAAGCTCTTGCATTTTAAGTGTTTCCAGGGATTAATGTAACTATCTAAACTAGGTAATGTTCCTGCTGTTTCGTGTCCATTTTAAAGGTGTTTTTAGTGGAGGCGCAGTGGTTGTGCGACGGTTTGAGACGGGTATGAGGCAGTCTTTATTGAAGAACTGTCCCCATCACACTAAGAAGAAGGTGAAATGCTATCAAGATTTCACCTGCAGAAAAAAACAAAAATCCCGACGAAGCCTTCTCCGCCTGAAGCCCAAGTGAAATTGCATTTCTCTTCACCCCTCGTGTCCCCGCTGTCCACTCCTATCCGTTGTTGTTACCTCAATTGCATTAACTGAATTTTAAAAAAATAATACAGTGTGTGCCAACCGTTTTTATATGCAACCCACATCAGGTAATGTGGACACTAGGTTACTCAGGATTACCATATTTGAACTTCCAAGAATTAGGACACTCCGGACAGTGGGGATGTATCAGCTTCAATCTCTGTACAGAGATTTAAGGACCGAAAACGATAACACGTCTGAAGGAAAAACACAGAACGTAGGGAAACACTAGATTACAATATAATTTGATATATGATTTTCGTTGCAAAGAAGATACAGTCAAAATGTCACTCAGTACAGGGAATGATCAAGTCAAGTGTTTGGCGAGTGGGGAAGGGTGTTCTCAAAATTTCCAAAGGGCCCAGACTTTCCTCGAAACGGCGCCAAAGCAACAGTACATGTGTCTATTTGCTCATTGTGAATAACATAATACCCAATACACGTGCGTAAGAATGAAACAATCAAATGTCAAGTGACCAAAACCTCGCTCTGTGTGTGTGTGTGTGTGTGTGTGTGTGTGTGTGTGTGTGTACTTTGTTAAGTCCCCTACCCCTTCTCCTCCTCTGATCTGGCAATAGAATATATCGGACAGTTTCTCAATGCACACTAATTTTCTCTAAATACGGCACAAGGAGAAACAAGGTTTAATCAATATATGTTGATAGATGGGCCGAGAATGTGCTCAAATTACTTAAATAGAGAAAATAAAACTGATGTATTATCTTGGGATATGAAAGTTTACAGTTTACTGCAAAATATAATGAGATAATAATAGTTAAACGCGGGATCTTCATATTGCTCGTAGATATAAGAATAGCCCGATTTTCCGGTCTAATGATAATTTCGTAGCGCGCCTATTCAAGGCCGTTGTGCAGTAATCAGCCAACTTACCGATCTGTGAACCAAATGGCGACTGTTATTGAAAAATTTAAACGTTTAAAATTAAAGAGTGCAATTTTGGAGCAATCATCATGACGTCATCATGCGTTATCTTATGAAAAGCGTAAAAGAAACTTCACTGGAAGTGTGTCCATTAGTAGTGAAGTATCAATCAACGCCAGTTTATTGAAAGTGTTAGTTCATGAAGTGAATTTTAAGGAGTGCAGTTCATGGCGCACTACACTACAGCCGTTTGTGAGGTTACATACGATACAGATTGGTACAACGATAATTATTATACGCCTTATCGGATTTCATTGTTACTACCTCGGACGGGTACTTTTGACTATCGAACGGAGAATATTTCGCATGGGGATGAACCCAACGTTCACCACTTACCGTCTTTCACTTATTATGAATATCTTCATTCTCAGTGTGACATAAGAGATGCCGCATGTAAACACCAAACGTCAGTAAGTAGATTTTCGGAAGATTCAGATTAATGTTTGAACGGTGTAAAAGCTAATTAAATCTTCGATCGAATAAATCATTTATTTTCATTAATTTCCATGCGTTGTAGGGATTTACACATCAAACTGTTACGTATGTCACCTAAATATCTTCAGTTAGCAACACTGCTATTAAGGACCGACCAATTAATTTTTGGCTGGTATTTTTAAAAAAAAAATCAAATCTTGCTCTGACTTACAGCACAATTTTTATTTTTAAAAAATTATATCCATCATATTAGTTAAGACATTGAGCTAAATCTCCCTCCAAATCAAATAGCCCCCCCCCCCTCCCGCCCAGGAAGTTTTATAGGGAGCTGCAGGCATCAGTTTTGCCGGCAACCCTGTCGAGATATAGGCTGTCCACTAAAGGTCGCCAGAGGTTTCTGTCCTGTGCCACCCCTCAAGCTGACTCTAAGTGTGACTCATCTTAGTGATGTTCGCCTCAAGGTCGCGTCGCCAGGTGTTTCTTAGTAATCTCCTTCTCATCTTGCCATGAGGGTTCCATCTCAATGTCAATGTTCCCGCGCGCGCTAAGCTGCGCAGCGCAGCTTGTTTGATGTCTTAGCGCAGCTAAATGTATTCTGCGCGCAGAGATAATTCTTTTGATTTCTCGTGAACACAAGTTCTTCTAATTGATTACAGTTGTTCGTTGTTAAAAATATTTTCAGTCTTGACATGGTTGAGTTTAAAATGTCAGATGTTTGATTTAATGGCATTAAATCTATAATGATGCTCCCACCCTCTCAGCAGGAAGATTTATGATCTTGATAATGAAAGTTTAGGAGAACACATACAAATGTCAGCCTGTGAGGCTGTATCTCTAAATCGACAGTATTTTGGTCTGTTTCAAGTCCTCATGGTAGTAGATGTAGTTAGCTATGGATTGGCAGAAGATAAGTTTTCAAACCTTGCAACATTGCTTGATATCTATGGCACGTTTCAAGCTTCCAGTGCTGAATCAGAACGAGGATTCAGTTTGATGAGCAATATCAAGACAAAATCCCGCAACAGACTGGAAGCAGATCATTTGGACATGTTGATGAGGATAAAGTTTTATTTAACAAGTGGACAGAACATTGATCTGGAAGATGTTAATATTTTTGGAAACGTGATAAAAACAGAAGACAAAAAAGGACTGACATTATTATGAAGTCTTTTGCTTCCTATCAGTACCTTATTTTATTTAAACTTTCAAAGTATTTTAGACTACTGCTTTATTTAATTTTTATTAAAATAATTTCAAGTATTCTAGTAATGGCATAATACTTTTAGTCTAATTACATAATTATCAGTGATGTTAGCTCCACTACTACTACTACTCGTTTAAAGTCTGTCTGTAGGAATGTTAAGGTTATCTTGGTTATACCCCCTTTGGGGGGGGGCGTGACTCGTGACCCCCACCCACTTTGAAGCACCCTGCCTGAGGATACAATTTTCTTTAAAAAATTTACTCAGTAGGTTTTGCAGTCTGCTCAGTGGCCTTTGCTCGTACACGATCTGTTCAGCCGGAAGCCCGCTCGTAACTGGGGGTTGATGGCCTCCTTCAATCCTTCCAAGAGGCACCTGTTGAAGACTTTTCCTGGTACTGACAGAGTTGAATCAGTTGTTGAGGTAGCCTTTTCTTGGTGGTGCTGGCCTCTTCAACAGTTCTTCAAAATGTTCTGCCCATCTATTCATTTGGTATTCTGTAATTGGTATGGTATTTCCCTGCTTGTCCTTGTTTTGCTTTACTTGACGGGCAGCTACTTGGTGATGTACAGCTGCTTGATGTTTCCCATTCCGGCCGCTTCTTCTGCCTCTGCTGCCAGTCCTTCAAGGTAGTTTATATTGTCTATTTTGATGGTTCTTTTCACTTATCTGTAGGCGTCAGTGTACTCTTTTTGTACCTTTACTTGTTTAGTTCTTGTCTTACTGCTATTTAATGCTGATATTTTCTGTTTACTCTCCTGGATTTTGCGCAATGTTTTGGCTGAAATCCATTCTCTTTGCTGGTGCTTCATCGGGTCTAGTACTTCTTGGCATGTTGATTTTACGGCCTCCTTAACTTTCTGCCATCTGTTGTTCACGCTGTCTGCCTCGTATTCAAGCAGCTGTTGTAGCACTTGGTACTTACTGTTAAGAGTAAGCCTGTATTCTTCTTTAGTATATGCATCTTTCAACAGGCCGATGTTATACCTTGTTTTGTTTTCTTTTGCACCCATCACGTTTTTCTTCAGCTTACGTTTCAGCCTTGCAACAACTAAGTGGTGGTCAGATGCCACATCTGCTCCCCTCTTCACCCTCACATCTTGCAGAGATCTTCTGAACTTCTTGACTGTGCAGACGTGGTCAATCTGATTTTCTGTGATATCCATGTGTTCTTGTGGATTCTTTTGGGGAAAGATGTTACCCCCCGATGACCAGGTCATTCAGTGCACAAAGGTCTGCGAATCTCTCTCCATTTTCGTTCATCTCCCCTAGGTCACGGATCCCCATGGATTGTTCATACCCTGTGTTGTCTGATCTAACTTTGGCATTGAAGTCATGCATGAGGATGTTGATGTCTTTGTCTGGGAAATTCTCTGCTATGTTCTGTAGTCTGTTGTAAAACTGGTCCTTATATTTTTCTTAGCCGTCATTTGTTGGTGCATAACACTATGATGTTCATCTTTATTTTCTCCTTCTTAGTCCTAAACATTGCAATGAGGATTTTTGGCCAATGTTGTTCCCATCCCATCAGTGCGTTATAGGCATGCTTCGACAGCATGAGCCCTACCCCTTGCGTATGAGGCGCATTTTCTTCCTCATGTCCTGAATACCGTAGCATCTCTCCTATCATCAGTCTTCTTTGTCCAGATTGAATCCATCTCATCTCGATGATGCCCAGTAGGGATATGTTGTAGTTTCTCATCTCTGCTGCTAGCTGTGCTGTTTTTCCTGCCTCATACATTGTCCTCACGTTCCATGTTGCGATGTTCATACTCCTGTTTGATAGAAGGGTGGTCTGCTTTATGGCTTCCGCGTCTCGCGGCTTTCACCACATAGCGTCATAAGTCTTCCAGGAGAAGACCCTTCCTCCCTCAGGCTTTCAGTTTCTGTTGTTTTTTTTTCTGTCGGCGTTTTTGTGGCAAGTTGGGTTTTACAGGGTTAGGTTGCTAGCCCCACGCCCAACCCTCCTTCTTTTACACCCGGGCAGGGGACCGGCGATGGCCAAGTTAGCTGCAGGCATTATAGAAGATATATTTGGAACTGTCCCATGCATAAGTGTTATGTTCAGTATGATGCAAAAACCTGATTATAACCAAGAAATTTTAATTTCTTTCATAAGATACTTTATTCTTTTCAGATTCAATTGAACTGAATATCTTATATTTTATGCATCTTTTTATAAGAAATAAGATGAAATTTCCAGTAAATATAGCCATTAACATGGTTTGTGCCAAAAATCACTGAATGTTTAGGTTCTCTTGAAAACTCATTGATTTTTGAAAAAGTTGTTATCCATGGAAATTACTTGAAACTTCTTGAAATCACCATAGCATCTTGAATATTAAAAATTAAAACTAACTCAAATGTATCACTTTTTAGATACAGAATTTTGTATCTATAATCCTTTAAAATAATTATGAAGAAAAGAAGATTAAAGTGGGTTGATCAAATCACAACACAGGTGGAGCAGTGATTTTTACTGTATTTTTGTGATAATTAGTTATATTTTTCTTTAACTTCTTTTTTAACAAAAAATCTATTCATGCAGTGATAAATAATTTTATACATAAATTTATTTTTAAAAACACTCATTGAAAGCTCGTTCAAAAGTCCTTAAAAAAGCATATAATTCCGGCAGTTTGAGTCGGAATTAAATATATCCCTCCTAATATAAAAGATAGCTTTTCATATGTTGTGCAATATATCATGTTTCATATTGATTGGTTGCTTGGTTGTATATATACGTTAAACACATTTACTGGCTTTATCATGCTGATGAAATCCAGCTTGACCTAAATGGAAATTGAACCTGTGACACAAAGGATTATGAGGTCAACATTCTATCAACTGAGACAGCACATTTACCTTTGATGGGCATTAAATAGTAATATGACCCTCTTAATTCTTTGGTTTCCTATCAGCAGGAAATGAATTGTTTTCGTTATTATTTAATGTTTGTTATCCATGGCAGTTCTTTGCTTATCAGTATTCAATTAAGAGTTATTTCCCTTTAAATAGGGCAAAATACCATTTCTTTGAGATGTACAGACTATATATGAAAATTTTATTTCAAAAGTTTAGCTTCATCAGATTTTTACATAAATTTAATACATATTACAGTATATCCTCTGAATAATATTTATATAGCTGTTAATAAAAAATTACAATTCATATCCGAAGACCATATCACAATAATTCAGAGACAAATATAAGTTTTCTTTTTGTTGCCATATCTTTTTGGAAAAGGAGGCAATTCTAAAATAAATTGCATCCAATCAGGTTTTATTGATCAAGGGTCTGCTGAAAATAGGACCAGGCCTTATTATTTTTTGAGAATTGTTTTATATCAATTATGTTTCAAATTTTTCATTAACAAATTGCTAAAATTAGGATTTCACTTATCTATGATTTAGTTTAACATGAAGCATATTGGGAAAAATGGTGCAGTTCTGTTGAATTGGAATAAGTTTTGGCCTGTGTTCATGGATTGGAAAGTCCTTGAAACAAGACAAAATCATGATTGTTCAGTCTTCAATCAGAATGATTTTAAGCGCAAAACATATTGCAGTCAAATTTGGTTTTGAATCATTTTGCATGTACAGAACATAGGAAAAAACAAAACATAATTTGTCAGACATTTAAAAAGTTCTTTTTGTAATTTTGTTTTAAAAACATCTCAGTGACCCATCTTGGATCCTCAATGAATGCTACTTTTTTCTTGCTATCACAATTTTGAACCCACATCAATCTTAAGTAGTTACTGGCAATCAGGCACACAGTATGGCAAAAACAATATGTCTTATTGCTCTGGTTTTAAAATTGGGGTAGGCAGGTATGTTTTTTCTGTTTAAATATTATAATAATTAGAATATAGTATGTAGTAAAGATTTCAAGAACTGGGCTAAAAAGGCTCAAATGCAGAAATAAATTTAGGGGAATTAAAAAATTTTATTAAAAGAAACATTATTTAAATTTTAAAATTTAAACAATATATATACTATTATGATTAGTATTATATACAGTGTACTAAGCACCTCAAGTACTGGGCTAAACCAGTTCAATTAGTTCCACAAATCAATTTCAGAAATTTTTTAAATTATTTTTATTTAAACCTAAAAGGAAAAGGTAGAGTAGAGTAAGCAGTGAAAAACAAGGACAGTTGACTAGAAACATGCATATTTTTTGTCTCCAGCCTTCTATTCCTGAATTTTCTTAGTACTACAGAGAGGGGGAACATTTCCACTAATTTTTTATCTTTCCTTCTTAGATGTATTTATGCAGGTTCTTCTACCTAGACTAAAATCAGAACTATCTCCATGGCATGATTTCATCTATGTGGGCATGAATTTTCTGATGAACAGAAGATTAGTCCATGTCCCTTGGGCTAGAGTAGACAAGATCATGACTCTGTTGGAGGCACTGATGTCCAAGACCATGTTGTTGGTTTGTCTGTATCTATCTTGTCTGTGGACCATGAACTCTGATTTGGACATGGTTCCCGTAGTCAGATTGCACTTGTGTTATTTATGGCTTCTCATCTGGACATTTCAAAACTATACCCTATGACTGCTCAGATTTCTTTTATTATAGATTTTTTGGTGAATGAATTATGGCCAGTTTCTGGTCTGAGTCCCAATGTTTTTACTACAGAATCCAACTCCAGTCTGTTCGTAGATGCATCAATCTGCTCTTTTGAAGCCAGAAGGGCTAATAATTGGGTTCATGGTTAGAGAAGAATTTGCCATCCAAATCAACAAAATCAGAAATGAAAGCAGTTTTTATAGCCCTTCAGGGGTATGCTAACAAAAGATGAAATCACTGTATGATTGTTTCCTCTGACAACACACTGGTAGTGACATAGATCAAGCAAAAAGCGTCATGTATGCCTCTTTGCTCTGTAACTTCTTTTCCTGGGCAGCTTTGGGAGGGATTGTTGGTAAGGGGTCTGAGATGGAACCTCAGCTGGAGGGGTGAAGCCCCAGAAGCTGCTGCATTTTAAGTGTTTTCATGGCAGAATTTAACAATATAACTGTAAAGAAAACTTACTATAGGAAATATCCCTCTTGTACAAACTCATCTGTGTGGGGGACATGTACTGGATCTACATCCCTTTGATCATCCACAGCTTATTCACTTCATGCAGTTCAAAGTCAAAGGAAGCAATAACATAAATGTGCAGGAGTACATCATCAGATGCTGACTGTAATAAATACCAAGATTCAAAGAAATCCATCAAAAACTCTTGAGACTGATTTTGTTCACAAGATTCTAGCAGACACTGCATTCAGTAAGACAAGAAAAGCTAACAATTTATGAAGATCTATTTAAAAATATCAGAAGAATTGGTTGCATTAATATCATGTGCTGGATGGGATGTTAGTCAGCTGGTTGGACAGACATTATGGTTCTTAATGTATGGCTGCCTCTATATGGCATGCTATTGTAATGTAAATTTATTTACTAAATATGATATTTTTTTTGGAAATGGTTGACATTACTTTTCTTTGGTAAACAAGTAATGTTGACCTAGATCCTGACCTTCATTCAGGGTTAGTGGCAACTATGTAAACAGGTTTATTTAAGGTGATTGGATGTTGTAATGGTCAAGATGGGGTTAGTGAATAAAGAAGTAAACAACTTTCTGTTTTAAAATGATTGGTATTTGTCAGGCTCATGTTAGGAGTACATGAAAAATGGTGATTAGTTAAGAAAGCTAAAAACAATTATGAAAGTCTCAAACAACTGGTATTTATTGTTTAGAGTTTTGACGAGCACAAGATTGAAACCTTAGAAAAATGCTGCTTGCGCCATTGAGTACTTTTAACTCATGAAGTTCTTTTGGTAAATAAGACTTCTACTCAACAGTCTTTTGAAACTCAAACTGGCACAACTTCTTGGAAGTTTGATTCTAGATCCTTGCATCTTCCTATGTGTACCTATTGCAAGGAAAAAGGACACATTTTTTTCTGATTGCTACATATTGAAAAATAGGCATAGAAATCAAGACAGAGCTATTCCAAATGCTCTTATTTTTAAGAGGTCAAGGTTACAATAATGTATTGAAGGCAATACATTTGTTGGGTTTAATAAACCCCAGTCTGAGTTTATTATGGAGAATTATGAACCATTCAAATCGAAGGGTTCTTTATCACTCTTGATTGATTTTACCAATCCCACCCCTATTAAAATTTTAAGGGACACTGGAGCTTCTCAGAATCCTTTATTGTCAGGTACTGTGCCTTTTCTGAGAAATCTTTTTAAATGAGAGGGTTTATTAACACTCTGGTTATGTTTCATAAATGAACTTGTAGGGCTGTGACAAAACATACTACACATATTTTTGAATGGAAACTATTTGTCTCTTTGGCCTTATATTACTATGTATCAGGTATGTGGCTTCAACAGTGTAATTTCATGAAACTAAATGTGGATAAATTGCATATGTTCTTATGTTTGTATAGTAAAGGGTTTTCTTTTCAATTTCTGTGGTGAATTTTAATAATATGTCACTGTCACTGGTAATTCATGGGTTCAGGCCATTCTTATAAAAATAGTATTGATTGAAGCCACTCAACTCAGAAATATGTACATGTATTATTAACAAGAAACATCATCTTGGCATTTATGCAACAAAATAAAAGTGATAAGAAAAGGTCAGTTGCTTGGCCATCTGATAACATAATTTATGATGGTTAATAAAATATTTACCTTGTTCCCATTTCATATTAAAATAACATTGTATGATATTTACCTTATTCCCATTTCATACTAAAATAACACTGTATTACCTTGTTCTCATTTCATATTAAAATAACATCATATGGTATTTACTTTGTTCCCATTTCATACTAAAATAACATTATAATGTATTACCTTGTTCTCATTTCATATTAAATTAACATCATATGGTATTTACTTTGTTCCCATTTCATATTGAAATAACATTTTATGGTATATACCTTGTTCTCTCTCCTATTAAAGAGGAATAATTAAATTTACTGGTAATTTATATTTGCATGTTTTAACCACCTATGTTCCATAGTATATACCTATTTGAGGTCACTGTTTACTGGTTTACAATTAATAGAGAATTTGTATAAAATGTAGAGCACTTTGGAAAACTGTTTTGCTTAGAGATTTTAAGAAAAAGATTGTTCATTCACTTTCTTATTTCAGAATTTATGTACATGTAGTATAAATGACATGTAGAATTAACATTCGTCCTTGTGCATACTAGAAAGGTAACACAATTACGTGGATATTCAGCAAAGTTAGTCATGTATTTTATAGCTAATGGAACAAATTATAATGGGAAGCAATATAGGTTTGCTCTGGTTTTCAGTGAATTGTATTTTTAATTATGTTCCATCTCTTTTTGACGAACAGACTAAATTCAACTTTAAAAGTTTTTAATTACCAGACTAAATTCAACTTTAAAAGTTTTTAATTACCAGACTAAATTCAACTTTAAAAGTTTTTAATTACCAGAGAGCATCAGACTCCTAATCAAAAGTTCACAGGTTAACAACCTGACCGGGCAAGTAAAAGGTTGAACTTGGTGTCTCCCTAGAAAGTTCAGATATAGCCAACAGTTAGTTTAAAATGCCATTAAACTAACAAACAACAATCAAATTCATAATCTATCGTACGAAAGTGCTGTCAAGAAACAAATTAATGTGCCCAATGGGAACAAATTTCATATTACAGCCTTGTTTTATTATATCCAACAAGAAGTGCAAGCTTTTTTTGTTCAGAACATGCCCCTTTTATCCATTACCAATTTTCTTTTAACCTAACAACTATGCATATATGTCTCACTACCACTTGACTTTATGCAATAAATCAGGGGGCATGGAGTGGCTGAGTGGTCTAAAGCAATCATCATTACAGATCACTGCCATCCCACCTCTGTCTGTGTGAGTTTTGAGTTTCAAATTCGGCTAATGTGGTTATATGAGAAAGCTTGTCAGTGGCTTCTTGTGGGTCAGTGATTATTTCTGGGGTTTTCCCGAGTTCCTCCTCCACCATTTATAGCTGGCTGCCATGTATAGCCTATCATGTACTGAAAAATGGCGTTAAATCCTACAACAATAATAACAAGAACATTAAATCAGTGCCAGAAATGAATCTAAGCACATTTATTATGGCAGCCACATAAGAATTATCCATCTGCTGGTAAGTTTTTCATGGCACAACACTTGTATGTTAAATTTAAAATAATAATTATTGATTTTTGCCATGGATAGTGGAAGATTACAGCCTCACTCTCCTTGATTGTATGCAGCATTTGACAATGCTATAAAGGTAACACAATTACCTTTCTAGAATGCATGATAAATTACTTCACTATCTCCAGCATGTATTTTGTATTCATAATAATTCTTTATTATGATCCAGTCCTACTTACCGGTACTCAATAGGACACATATTGTATCCATAAATGGAAAACATTCCAGCTCAATTTATCTGTTTTGGTGTTCTACAAGGCTCTGTTCTTAGTCCCATTATCTTCAATCTATACACTTGTTTGTTCTCAAGTGTCATAAACTGATTTCTGGACTCTCACCAATTGGACACGGGAAGTTGATTCTAACATCCAAGGTGTAGAGAGGTGTATTTTTTATGTGAAATCATGGATGAAATATAACAAGTTGCAAATGAATGATGATAAAACTAGAACCATCCTGCTCACCACCCAATGACTTTCTCATTTACATCCTTTACCTCAAACAAAAAGTATCAGCAATGCACTGATTAAATTCACTGAGTCAATATGAAACCTGGATGTCACTCTTGAAAGTACTTCGAAAACTAACTTTAATTTGGGTTTGTGAAGGAAGTCCTTGACATTTTTGTAGTTTTAAAGTTGATCATCCCAAAAATGTGTCAAAAACACTTATATGATTTTTAAAAATGTAACAGTTGTAAATTAATTTTTAGGACAGACATGTATGTAACTGATTTGTTTTAGCCCATAAGATAATAAAGTAAATTTGATAAAATACATTTACTTACAACAGTAACAGTAATAAAAAAATTTTCCTTGTTTTTGTTTTTGTGTTTCTTCTTGCTATTATTATTTTTTAGTTAGATTTAAAGTTGAATTGTTTGGAAACAACTTATCAGATGACAATAACTATTATTTATACTATACATGCTAAGGATGAAAATCCGCTAAAATGAATTATTGGAATGAATTCTGCCTAAAATTCCACTACTGTGTAATATTGAATGGTATGCTACTTTCAAATATGAAAAGTAGGATGCATTTATAGAGAGTTGGGCACAGTGGAAAGGTATAACTGTTGATGACTTAAAGAACATGGATAATTTGTGTACTGATATTTGTAGTGTATCAAAAAGAATGTTTGTAAAAAGAAATCTCTCTCTCTCTCTCTCTCTCTCTCTCTCTCTCTCTCTCTCTCTCTCTCTCTCTCTCTCTCAATATGTATATATACTGCTGTTTACATTGTTTGATTGTCTTTTTGTATATTTTGTAAAGAAATAAAATAGCTGGTTAGATTGATGTTTTCCATGAAATAAGTTTAAAGAGGTTTATTGTGAAATGAAGAAGCAAAGGTTTCCCATCTGGGGCATAAAAAAGAAAATGATTTTTTTTTAAAAAATTAAAATTATGTCAGGATAAATAGATGTTCATTCTAGATACAGATTTCATTTTGTTTCAATGATCTTGAAACAGTTTATAGAAATTACCAGGTTCAGATTTTGTCAATAATCATTAGTTTTCAGTGATCAGTAATAGTATGTAAATTATGTTTGCATCATATCATGGCAGAGCAATGGTTTTGGAAGATGATAATGTGTCATATTAAAAGGAATGGAACAGTTTGGAAATGAAAAACTAATTGACATCATGATAGACCATATCTTGTTTCAGAAAACACAAGTTGATAAGGTCATTAAAAAAGAGTATTCAATACTTTATCTCTTCAACAGAATAAAATCTTATCACCCTCAAGAACAAAGATATCATACAATGCATATATCATGCCACACTAAGAATATTATTGATCTGTCTGAAGTAAAAGTGGAATAGAAAATCAGGAAATATTGAAATTTCAAAAAAAAAGAGCAGCTCAAGTTATTCTTGATGCTGTTTTAGAAACACCATCAACAAATCACTTTAAAACCCTAAATTAGCTTCCATTTCAGCAGGGTTACTAGTCTATAAATCATTACATGGTATGGCTCTTGATTATCTTAAATGTAATTTTAAATTTGTTAAAAATGTACACATGTATGAATTAGAATCCATCACAAACAACAAGTTATATTTGCCTAAATCAAATTCTGAGTTTTATAAAAGAGTTTATGCTTTTTCTGGAGCCCAAGTTTGGAATTCCATACCAGTCCTTACATAAAGTCAGCTGACACATGCCAATCTCTTAAAACAACTTCTACAGAAACAATCATTTGTTATGATTTTGTTTTATTTAGTACTACTACTTTTACAATATTGTTACCGCAATACAGGACCTTCTTCAAAGACAATCATGTGAACCAACAATTATACCAGTGAGACCAAATCCACTTGTCCAAAAGAGGTACTGCCTTGTTCCTTAGGAATATAGACCAGTACATAAGACTTATAAAAGGGGTTAGGCTTGAGTCAGAAAACTGCTTGTATTGTGGAGAGCACGGTCATGTAACACAGCAGTGTCTGCATGGTTGACATATTCGTTGCCATCTTTGTAACGAACTAGGACATAAGCAAAAGTTGTGCACATACCAATAGGTAGACGGCTATGATGTACAGGCCTATGCAACACACATCCAGCAACAAAATGCATTTGAATATGTGTATACTTTTCAATGTAAAAATTATAATTCTTTAAATAGGTTTCAGGCACTATCTGATTTGTGTACAAAGTGCAGCTTATTCACTTGTAAATGACTATGTGATACTGTTCAAGTTACTTCTCCCTCTGAGGCTCCCCAAGTGTCTAATATGTCAATATCTTCTTGTATGCATGTAAATCAGTCTCATATTGAATATTCGCCTGTATCCACTACATATGGTCATTGTACGACATATGGAACTTGTATGTTATCTTCTTCATGTGTTTATGTAAACAATCAAAGCAATGTAAAGAAATCTGTTAAGTCTAAAAACAATACATGGCATACTGCCTTGTCTGAAAATCAATCCTCTGATCAAAATTGTCATGTCTTTGGGCACCTCAAAAGAGGTCTGCATGTAATCAACCTAAATATTCAACACATCCTCCCTAAACTAAATGAGATAAAGTTAATATTACAGCAAACTAGATCAGTCAATATTCTAGGTCTATGTGAAACCTTTCTTTCTGATGATACTGATGATTTGGCTCTCCAAATACAGGGCTTCAACTTTGAAAGAAAAGATAGAGACTCCATGGGTGGTGGGGGTATTCTTCTCTATGTAGACAGTTCCATTAGTTATAACAGACGTGTTGATCTAGAGACTATTGGGGTAGAGAGTATCTAGATCGAAGTAACCCTTGCCCAATCAAAGCCAATACGCTTATGTTCAGTTTACAGGTCACCAAGTTCCACAGCTGATTGGATTGATAGACTTGAGGCTCAACTTCAAAAAGCATTACTAAAGGAAGATTTAGAAACTATCATACTAGGTGATTTTAACATTGACTACATAAAAACTAAACCATTATCATGGATAAGTAACTTTGAAACTTACAACTTTACTCAATTAATGAACACCCCAACTAGAGTAACAGATAAAAGTGCAACTATCATTGATCATGTCTATACTAATAAACCTGAAAACATAAGTGAAATAAATGTGCCAGTGTATGCACTGAGTGACCACTACTCAGTCTGTATAACTAGACATGTTCCGAAATCATCTTAACATAGGCAACACATTGAAATACAATACAGGGACTTTAAACAGTTTGATGAGAAAATGTTCTTAAATGATTTAGTTTGCAAACCCTTTCAATCAGTCTGCAATATAGCTGATGTCAACACTGCTTTAGATAAATGGTATCAGATGTTCAATGCAGCCTTAGACAAGCATGCCCCAATTAAAACAAAAAGGGTTAAACACCAAATTACACCCAAGTGGATTACCCCTGAGATCAATGAGGCTAGGCACCTAAGAGATAATTTCCACAAGAAAAAAGACATGAAAAGCTATAGAAAGTGGAGGAATAAAACAAAGCATCTGATAACTAAGGCAAAAGAGAACTACTATAAACAGGCTATTAATGAAAGTAAGAGTACCAAAACATTGTGGAAGCATCTAAAAGAGCTGAACCCAGGAACAGTTGTCTTCCCCCTAGACTTAAGGAAAATGATGATATAGCAACATCTGTACAAGACATTGTGGAAATGTTCAACAATTTCTTCATAAGCATCTCCAGTAACAGTATTCAGAACCAGACTAACATCCCAATGGAACTTGATGCTCTAGTTATTTACAAGAGCTAAAATTCATGAAGATAATTATTTTTCAATAGCTAATGTTAATGAAGCTGATGTGTTTGATATGCTAATTAAGTTGAATGTTAATAAACCTCTGGATTGGATATTATTGGTCCACGAATTCTTAAAATTGCTGTACCTGTAATAACAAAGTCACTAATGCATATCATAAATTTAAGTATAATGAGTGGTAATTTTCCAGAAAAACTGAAATATGCAAAGGTTACACCTTTAAGAAAGGAGAAAAGGAGGATCCAGTAAATTACAGACCAATATCAATACTACCTGTATTGTCAAAACTGTTTGAAAAGCATGTAGCCTTTCAGGTCTATACATTTTTTGAAACAAACTCTCTATTTCATAAAGCACAATCAGGATTTAGAAAGTACCACTCGTGCCAAACAGAACTTACCAAATTAACTGATCTTTGGCTGAAGGAAATGGATAATGGGCATATGACTGGGATTGTTTTCCTTGATTTCAAGAAAGCTTTTGATCTTGTTGATCATGAAATTCTGCTGCAAAAGTTGAACTGTTACAGGTTTGACAATCCTTCTTTAAAATGGTTTAGATCATACCTAAACCAAAGGTCTCAACAAGTAAGCATTGGCAATATTAGCTCTCAAACTCACACTATTTATTCAGGAGTCCCTCAAGGCCCAGTTTTGGCCCCTCTCCTCTTCCTTATCTATATCAATGATATAACATTAAATAATGAATCCACAAATACAGATTTGTTTGCAGATGATGCAACCTTGTATACATCTAGTTCTGATATTGAAGTTATCCAAACAAGATTAAACTCAGACCTTATTAGAGTCCAAAACTGGGCACAACAAAATAGGATGGTAATTAATGAAGGTAAAACAAAATGTATCATTCTGGGGATGGCACAAAAGCTACACAAGTCAGGGAACCCAAAACTATCTCTTGCAATAAATAATCATCCATTAGAAAATGTCAAATATGAAAGGCTTGTAGGTGTGTCCATAGATAGTTTATTATGGAATGACCATATTGATAAGCTTTGTAAAACACTGTCATCCAAAATTGCCTTTCTCAGTAGAATCAAGAAATATTTACCTATGGAAACTCACAATCTATACTACAAGTTATATATCCTTCCAACAATGGATTACTGTTCTGATGTATGGGGAAACTGTGCTAAATCTGAGCTTGACAGGATTTATAAACTCCAGAAATGAGCAGCATGTGTAATTTTAGATACATCTGTTGATCATCCCTCAAAAGCATTTTTTATAAGAACTCAAATGGTTCACAATATATGACAGGATAGATTTTCACAAGGCAGTTCTTTTATATAAATGTCTACATGGAACTGCACCTGAGTATCTTCAGGACTTATTCAGGCCTTTTTCAACACAATACCAGTTGAGATCAATATCACGTGGAAACCTTCTAGTACCAAAATCAAGAACAGAGCAATTCAAAAAGAGTTTTCAATAACTCTGGTACAGTTCTGTGGAATAAGCTTCCATTACATGTAAAATCAGCTGAAAATATTAGAATAATTAAGAAGAGATATCATGAACATGCATGTGTTTCTAATAGATAATGGAATTTTGTATTTTAATGCTAAACATGTTAAAATAAACAGTAATTATTGCTATCTTCATATTATGTGCATTGTTATACTCTCATTAAGAGGGCCTCAGGGGAGAATAATCCTTGACTAATGAGTCACCCTCTATAAATAAAGCATTATTATTATTATTATTATTATTATTATTATTATTATTATTATTATTACATGTATTATTATTTACTTACCTATATTTTTTTTTACACATGTTCACTACAACTATTTGTATGAATCCAATATACTAATCCTTGAAGCCGTGTACATATTTTATTGTAGTATTAGATCAATTTTTGAGCTTTTAAAAGCATTTGCTGTGACACCTCATCTTGTATATATATGTGTGTGTGTGTGTGTGTGTGTGTGTGTGTGTGTGTGTGTGTGTGTGTGTGTGTGTACAAATGTCTTTGTAGAAGATCTCATGGAAGATTGGTCAGTTGACCAAGCAAGTTTCTTCTTTAAATAAAGTTACCATTGTTTTTACTATTATTATTATTATTATTATTATTATTATTATTATTATTATTATTATTATTTTAATTTCCAAACAATGAAAATACACATTCAAGAGCAATTATGAAAAAAATGATCAATATGCCTTAATTTAAAATACTTCCTTCAAACGGTAATTAATTTAAAAATTAGAAAGTAATTATTACCCAAAACACAGAAGTGTCCATTACAAGACACCAATTTACTTTCAGTTGACACCCAATTGGCATTGTTGTTTAGAGTTGCTGTTAATTTTTATATACATACATATATACTATATACACATACATACATGCTGTATATACATACATATCTTCACAGGGATATGGAAATAACCTGTTACTGAAAGATGTCCCTCGATCCAAAAGTTGGCATGGTCCTCTAAAGTCTGCCACCCAGAATGATTCTCGCAGTATTCCCAGTATACGAAGAGAATGGGCATGGGCTGGTTTCCATGCAGATGAGGAAAATCCAATAGATGAATGGGTGGATGAAAGCCAAGAGAAACTTGAGTGGTCAGATGCACTTAATAAGTGGATACCAGACAATAAGGTACATATATATATATATATATATATATATATATATATATATATATATATATATATATATATATATATATATATATATATATATATATATATATATATATATATATATATATTTATACATACACACACAGTATAAATTTTATTTTTGTTTAATTTTCTTTCAATGTTAACAAAATGATAAGTGTATAAAATTCAGAAAAGAAAATTAGCAGACATGTAATGTGGACAAATTTTGAATTTCATTTATTTAGAGTCCACTGATTTTGGAAGTGAATCAGCCTCGTGGCAAATGGGTCACATAAATTAAAATAATAAATATTACAGACTTTGAGAGTGTCTGTTCAAATAATTTAAATGAACATACAACTGGTACCTGAAAACTAAGTGGTATCTTCTTTGCAACTATTCTTGTTTCATTTTTGATTCAACACATTATTGTACAGATGTATGAAATAGAAGACTGTAGCTTTAAAATTTGTTTTGTGTTTTATTAACTTTTATAGTGACTACATTAAATGCCTTATACATATTAGTTCTATAAACAGATCTACATAACAGAATTTTCTAACCTGACAGTGAGAAATTGTGTGCATGAAGGAAGACAATTTTCAAGGATATTAAATTACACACCTGTCATTTATTTGCTTATCCAATAATGCCAAATGTGCTTATTCTTTTAGTCATATGGTCAGATATGGGGAGATCTTATATATATATATATATATATATATATATATATATATATATATATATATATATATCTTAAATTGAATGGCCTACTGTAAATAGAAAATTTATTTTTAGAGCAGTTTATTCACACTAAGTTACTGAAATTAGCAATGAAGTTAATTGAATGTGGCCTGCTCTAAGATTATGGTTGGCCTTATCTGCTCTGACTAATGCTTTCTTTTGTGCTGTGTTTGATGTCACTGTACATTTCAGCATAAACTGTGTTAAATGAAACACATGACTTTTGATTCCCAAACTCACTGACACTGTTGTGTTTCAAAAATAAAAAGATTTTCGGAAATCTTAGGTAAAACAATGACAATCAGCCAACATTTCAGACTGGTCAAGAATAGCCTTGCTAATAAGTTCCTTGAACACGGTAAATCAGTTATGCTAATTTACATAGTTTGCATAGGTAAAGTTCACTAAATGGAACAACCCAAGTTCCAAATGGAACAACCCAAGTCATTTTTAAATTTTGTAAATCAAAGAGATTTGTTAAAGATGTTATATATCATTACCATGAATGAAATTTTTGATTGGCTTTTTTCTGATCAGCGGCAATGTTTTATATTTACTATTATTAGTACCTCTACCTCCTTCATTGACAGTTGTCAGAAAGTTGGAACTATTATTAGTACCCTTACCTCCTTCAATGACAATTGTCAGAATCGTTAGTACTATTATTAGTACCCTTACCTCCTTCATTGACAGTTGTCAGAATAGTTAGTACTATTATTAGTACCCTTACCTCCTTCATTGACAGTTGTCAGAATAGTTAGTACTATTATTAGTACCCTTACCTCCTTCATTGACAGTTGTCAGAATAGTTAGTACTATTATTAGTACCCTTACCTCCTTCATTGACAGTTGTCAGAATAGTTAGTACTATTATTAGTACCTTTACCTCCTTCATTGACAGTTGTCAGAATAGTTAGTACTATTATTAGTACCCTTACCTCCTTCATTGACAGTTGTCAGAATAGTTAGTACTATTATTAGTACCCTTACCTCCTTCATTGACAGTTGTCAGATAGTTTAAGTACTTTTATTAGTACCCTTACCTCCTTCATTGACAGTTGTCAAAATAGTTAGTACTATTATTAGTACACACAGTGTGGAGTCATGATTATTATTTTGTTTTTATATTTGTTTTCTTATTCTGGAGTTTACAACATTTAGCAACAAAGCAATACCACCAAGCATGTATAACACTCTCTCACAACACTATATTATAATACTCTCTCACAACACTATATTATAATACTCTCTCACAACACTATATTATAATACTCTCTCACAACACTATATTAAAATACTCTCTCACAACACTATATTATAATACTCTCTCACAACACTATATTATAATACTCTCTCACAACACTATATTATAATACTCTCTCACAACACTATATTATAATACTCTCTCACAACACTATATTATAATACTCTCTCACAACACTATATTATTATACTCCCTCACAACACTATATTATAATACTCTCTCACAACACTATATTATAATACTCTCTCACAACACTATATTATAATACTCTCTCACAACACTATATTAAAATACTCTCTCACAACACTATATTATAATACTCTCTCACAACACTATATTATAATACTCTCTCACAACACTATATTATAATACTCTCTCACAACACTATATTATAATACTCTCTCACAACACTATATTATAATATTCTCTCACAACACTATATTATAATACTCTCTCACAACACTATATTATTATACTCCCTCACAACACTATATTATAATACTCTCTCACAACACTATATTATAATACTCTCTCACAACACTATATTATTATACTCCCTCACAACACTATATTATAATACTCTCTCACAGCACTATATTATAATACTCTCTCACAACACTATATTATAATACTCTCTCACAGCACTATATTATAATACTCTCTCACAACACTATAGTATAATACTCTCTCACAACACTATATTATAATACTCTCTCACAACACTATATTATAATACTCTCTCACAACACTATATTATAATACTCTCTCACAACACTATATTATAATACTCTCTCACAACACTATAGTATAATACTCTCTCACAGCACTACAGATCCAGAAAGATCATATTCTGTTCTAGGATTCAACAAAATATGAAGGAAAGTTTAAACAACAGTTATACTGTCTAGTCTTTGATGAGTCTGAATATGAATATAAATGTATTATTCTGTCTAGTCTTTGATGAGTGTGAAGATGAATATAAATGTATTATACTGTCTAGTCTTTGATGAGTCTGAATATGAATATAAATGTATTATACTGTCTAGTCTTTGAGGAATCTGAATATGAATATAAATGTATTATACTGTCTAGTCTTTGATGAGTGTGAAGATGAATATAAATGTATTATACTGTCCAGTCTTTGATGAGTGTGAAGATGAATATAAATGTATTATACTATCCAGTCTTTGATGAGTGTGAAGATGAATATAAATGTATTATACTGTCTAGTCTTTGATGAGTGTGAAGATGAATATAAATGTATTATACTGTCTAGTCTTTGATGAGTCTGAATATGAATATAAATGTATTATACTGTCTAGTCTTTGAGGAGTCTGAATATGAATATAAATGTATTATACTGTCTAGTCTTTGAGGAGTCTGAATATGAATATAAATGTATTATACTGTCTAGTCTTTGATGAGTGTGAAGATGAATATAAATGTATTATACCATCAAGTCTTTGATGAGCATGAAGATGAATATAAATGCATTATGCCGTCAAGTCTTTGATGAGCATGAAGATGAATATAAATGCATTATGCCGTCAAGTCTTTGATGAGCGTGAAGATGAATATAAATGCATTATGCCGTCTAGTCTTTGATGAGCGTGAAGATGAATATAAATGTATTATACTGTCTAGTCTTTGATGAGTGTGAAGATGAATATAAATGCATTATTGCATCTAGTCTTTGATGAGTGTGAAGATGAATATAAATGTAGTATACCATCTAGTCTTTGATGAGTGTGAAGATGAATATAAATGTAGTATACGGTTTAGTCTTTGATGAGCATGAAGATGAATGTATATGTAGTATACTGTAAAGTCTTTGATGAGTGTGAAGATGAATATAAATGTATCTTTGCATTACCTTCAACCCCTTCTTCCACCAAACTACTGAGAGCACCAAAGACTCATATCTAGTTTGGAAAATGTTCCACTGTTTAAGACTGAAAGTGAAAGATATATTTTAGTTATTGTGTTATGACTATGATATAAAACTACATTACAGAAAAAGCAAAGGAACAAGTATATTAAAATAAACAAATAATTCTTTAAGTTAAAAAAATTAAAATATTTTGTTTAAATTTAAAGTATTGTGAATCCAAACTAATACAAAATGTTCTAGCAAAAGTCCAAAGTATAGAATAATCTGAATTTATTCCAGGAGTCTTGAACGTGCTAATGTATCAATAGTTTTAAATGAGTTCACATACCAAAATCTTATTATAAAAATATAGTCAAAAATGTTGTTGAATAAATTCACAATAATCCCCAAAAAGTATTTTAGTCCAAAATGTCCATGAGCATTTTGTAATTCACATGACTGATTCATGTTTAGAAAGACAAAGGATAAAATATGTGACACATCATATGATTCCAAAGGGTATTACAAGTTCAGTGAAATTTTGATCAAACTTCAAATTAAAGTCGGTCAGTGTTTAGAGGTTTAGAGTGTATCCTGTGATAGATGTATAGTAAAGAAAAATAGGTAAATCACCTGGGCATCGAAAATCATGCAATTAATGCATGTACTAATTTAATATCAATAGGTGTACACTGAATGACCAAGTCTGATGTGCAAGGTTTCTGATAATATTTCAGGAAGAAAGAGCCTTTGCTCCAACTAGCTGTTTTTAATGTAGCCATTGGGTAACTTGTCTGAAAAATAGTAATTATAAGTGAAAGCCAATCATGAACTATGTAATGTATAATTTCAGTATCTTGCATGGTTGACTTTAGCCACCTTATGTATGTATCCTTTGTTCAATACCTGATAAAGGGGGTTTGGAAACTAACAACAGATTAGTTTCATTGTTCTTAATATTATTTGTCCTATTGAAATATAAACAAGACTGACTGTACAGTATCATCTTCTTGGTGCATAAGTTGCTAAGCAAATTTCATCCAAAAGATTTCCTGCACACAACTGCTAAAGATCACCTGTTATTAAAATAAGTCTTTTATTATATATATGTTTATTCCCAGGATTAAAAATTTTAAGGGTTTCCTTTCTTTGCTAGCAATGCCAGATGCAAAATCAATGTTTAGGACTGTAATATTAAACAAAATGTACAAACTGGTGAAAGAAATTTAAGTATCTTAGCAAATTTTTAAATATGATGTAATTTTATTCTTGGATAAATTAAATATCCTGTTAAACACTCATTTCCAGAAACATACAAGGAAAGAGAGTTGCAGATAATTTAAACCATCTGATAAGTGTTAATAGTAGATATGGCTTAGTCTTTTCCGGTATGAACAAACACACATAAGGATTTCAAAAACAGAATGTGCAAAGGAGCCTACTGCATAGATCTGGTTTTGGTCATAGCAGTTTTGGAAATGTGTCCAATGTCTTAATTGTGTTGAATTACCTCCAAATGCAGCATAAAATATAAGTAATTGACTATGGTAAATTTTCCATGTCCTGCAAACGGCAATGCATTTTTAGTTGCACATTATGGTGAGGTCCTGTGGAAGAAACAGAATCTTGGATGTTCTGGGTAGCATGTATGACTAATCAGACAAAATATATATTAGTTTGGGGAACCATAGCTTAGTCTTTAAGATTGATGCCTCAGTGCCATTTATTTTGGAATTTTAGCCATAATGATTACATAAAATTACAGCAAATTTTATTTGCTTGCTAAATTTTCAAAATGTTATGCCTATTGAAATGTTATGATTGACAGAAATAGATTCATGGAGATGATTGAAGATAATTAAATTTTAGGTTTAAACATTTTTTTTGTTGAGTTTGTGGCAAAAATCTTTAAATTAAATCATATTTTCTCATACATTATCACCACAACCTTTTAAAAAAAGTGAGGACCTGTGGCTGTGCTCTTGAAAGTTTTTTATCTGAAAGTTTTTTAAAAGTTAGAATAATCATTAATGTACAGTACTGTTATTTTTCTATCAAGAGAATTAACATCATCCAGTATTATATTTGTAAATTGTTTTTCATGTGTTAATTCATGACTGCATCAGATTGTATTATCACATTATTTAAGTCATTCTGATTGACCAATGTTTCTAAAATACATTCGATAGGGCCAGAAGATTAACTTCATTGACTGTGAGCAATTTTTTCCCCATGTGTTATGTGAGAATTAAACAGAGAAATTTCTGTAATTATTATGTTTCTGTTCAGCTGATCATACTTTTATCACAAGAATTTATAAGGTGGAATGAAAAAATATTTTACTCTGCTTTAAGGGAGTTTGTTGTTCCATCACTACCTTGCTTGCACATAGCATTTAATAACTCCATCTTTGGTGAGGTTAATAATTTTGTACCAAATATATTGCAATGACATGGGAACAGAATGGTGTAGAAACTGCAATTATTGTGTTTATGATTTAAAAATAAATTTAATAGCAACAATACATCAACCAGCTCTGTTACCCAGATTGTTACCTTCTGTGTCTAAAAATCTTACTCTTTTGATGTGAATACATACATCCACAGAGTGGAGAATTGACAATAAAACAGTCTATTGTGTACTGCTGCACTTGCACAGATATCGTCATCTTTTTCATGGAAGCCATTTTGATATTGTTCTGTCATTAAAATCATGATCAGAGAAAACTTGACCGTTGTGAACTTAAACCATATTTGGTTCTCCCTTCAGCTGTATTTCATCTAGCGTTACATTCTTTCTTCTCGCCTTTTTTGCTGATAATCCCTGGCTCTTATCAGTAGTTAATTCTGTAATTGTCTTCTTATGTTATCATGTTGTATTGCACCCTTTAGGGGTTAGGGTACACCACTCTTGTTTTTCAATACAATTGGTTATTATGTGTTATATTATAACACAGCATAAGCCAAACTGAATTTAAAATTAACTCCTAATTCCCATAATAGATAACTACTCAGGCAGCAGTTTTGGTGTTTATTTTTTGTAACACCATTGTAATGTAATCCACGAGTGACATCATCTTTTTATCATCATGTTTCTGCATTGCATTTAGAGTAAAATCTTGGTTAAACAAACAGCTTCCTTATTAAAAGAATGGAGACTGAGAAGACAGGAAATAGTTCCATAATAAACAAACAGCTTCCTTATTAAAAGAATGGAGACTGAGAAGACAGGAAATAGTTCCATAATAAACAAACAGCTTCCTTATTAAAAGAATGGAGACTGAGAAGACAGGAAATAGTTCCATAATAAACAAACAGCTTCCTTATTAAAAGAATGGAGACTGAGAAGACAGGAAATAGTTCCATAATAAACAAACAGCTTCCTTATTAAAAGAATGGAGACTGAGAAGACAGGAAATAGTTCCATAATAAACAAACAGCTTCCTTATTAAAAGAATGGAGACTGAGAAGACAGGAAATAGTTCCATAATAAACAAACAGCTTCCTTATTAAAAGAATGGAGACTGAGAAGACAGGAAATAGTTCCATAATAAACAAACAGCTTCCTTATTAAAAGAATGGACACTGAGAAGACAGGAAATAGTTCCATAATAAACAAACAGCTTCCTTATTAAAAGAATGGAGACTGAGAAGACAGGAAATAGTTCAATAACAATTCTTTACCATTGCATACACTGGGGTGAATATCTTATGCAGTACAAACACATGAGGTGTAAATACACTGGTGTATATAGTAGACAGTACAAATGAACAGGTGCTTCCATTTGTGAAACTAATTTACTTTTGTTATTATTAATCTATTATTAATGTTCTCTTTCAAATAAATTTTAAGTCAGAGAGCAATTGTGTACATGGTACGAATACACAAAGGTGTATATAGTGCTCATAGTTTCATGTGGGGAAATGTGACCACAAAAACAGACTTTGGGACGATCATTCAAACTGCTTGACATATTTGAAGTGTACATGAAAATACATTGTGCCTTTTGCACCAAATGGGCTAGCCAATTCCAGATATACTGGTACTTACAGAGAGCAGAGGAAACTTAAGTCCCCTCATCTGAATTTTCAGGTTTTTCTTTATGAAGCCTCAGTTAGGAACACAATGCAAGAAGACTAGTTCTTCAGTTCAGTTCAGATGAATAATCCAAGGACCCAGGAGTCATTGCAACCAGTCTCTCTGGAGATGGGTAAAGGAAGGTGTAGTCGAACACTCGTAATGTTCAAAGTAGTTTGATGCTGCCTTTTGGGAAGAAGGAAGTGCATCTGTTGTCTCAGGATAATGTATTGGAACCGTTCTGAAAAGGAAGAGCTGTATCACACCCAACACTTATGAGGTAGTGTACCGTGTCCTCCCAAATGTGTCCTCCCAAATGGTTACGAGCGGTGCCAGACTGTGATGAATGATGAAGACAAGCCAGCCAACATGGCAATGGTCAGTGACCTGACAATTATCATGACCACTTACATCGTACCAGTGGCAAGCTTAAATTTACAGCCATCATCACTCTGGTATGGTATGGAGATATGGATCAGATTGAGATTTCCTCTCTCCCCATGACTATATCATCATTCCCTGTACAGGATTTGGAGTCTGCCCAGCAGGTCTGGACTATAAAATGGGATTGGATCGGCCACTCTCCCTCAACTTTCCTTTTAATTTCAATGAATCTTTACAGGATGTAGAGTCCTCCACCTGGGAGTAATTGATCATTTATGCCATAAAAGGATATAATTAGTGCATTCTGACACAGGGAAAGGGAATAATTCAATGATATAGTCTGCAGTTTTCCTAGTTTTAATGATGTAGAGTTTGTCATTTTTGTTATTTTTTCTTGACTGCAGACATTCTCACCCTCTTTCAAAATAGAGTGATTGCCTACTAGTGTATTTTGAATGTATTGTAACTATTCTTGCCACTTTGAGCTGTATAGCTTTTCCATTTTTTCTGAATTGATCAATGAGCATCCATCCCAGACTACTCTGGCATATTACAATTTTGATAAAATTTGACTAGTTTTAGTTTGTGTTTCATTTTTTGTAGATTAGCTATATGAGATGATGGTGACGTTAAAGACTAGCAATATGTCCATTTGGAATATGATGAAAGTATTAATCCTAGATGATGATGAGAATCCACATATATGTATTTAAGTTTGATATTATCAATAACAAGTTTAGGATTATTTGTTAAGTTTTTGTTATTGGAAACATGGCCAGTTTTATATGACTTAAACTTTAACAGTCATTTCTTGGACCTGATATGCAGTTTTATTAGGTCATTATTCATAACAAGTTCTATTTCAGCAAAAAGAAGAGTAAGAGAGCTCATACAATCAGCAATATCATTTATATAGATTGAAATCAAGTGTCCCAAACACAAATCGTAGCAAACCAGCATTTATAATCATTTGTCATGAATAAATATCATGCAAAACCATATTACTTAAAAAACTTTGAAACCATTTTTTTCCCCTTCACATTACTTGAAATATGGTATTCATTCAATCTAAATAGATATAGCTTTAACATTGTTACAAGTATCAAGTCAGAACGTAAACACCTTAAGACTGGACATCAAATTGCATTAAGACTGGACATCAAATTGCATTAAGACTGGACATTAAATTGCATTAAGACTGGACATCAAATTGCATTAAGACTGGACATCAAATTGCATTAAGACTGGACATTAAATTGCATTAAGACTGGACATTAAATTGCATTAAGACTGGACATCAAATTGCATTAAGACTGGACATTAAAGTGCATTAAGACTGGACATCAAATTGCATTAAGACTGGACATTAAATTGCATTAAGACTGGACATCAAATTGCATTAAGACTGGACATCAAATTGCATTAAGACTGGACATTAAATTGCATTAAGACTGGACATTAAATTGCATTAAGACTGGACATCAAATTGCATTAAGACTGGACATCAAATTGCTTTAAGACTGGACATCAAATTGCATTAAGACTGGACATTAAATTGCATTAAGACTGGACATCAAATTGCATTAAGACTGGACATTAAATTGCATTAAGACTGGACATCAAATTGCATTAAGACTGGACATTACATATATGCATATGTGTATGTATGCATACACATTTGCCTATGCACATACACATAGGTATATACTTAAATGCAAATATTACATATATATATACACATATACTTGTTGGTCTTAAATGTACTTATACCAGTAACTGAGTTGAATGACATTTTTGTCTGTTAAAAATAGAGCACTACTCAAACTGAGATAGTATGAAGCATAGATGTAATACACACTGTGTGTACAATACTAAGAGCTGATAAAAATCAGTTATTATACTTAAACATAACTAGCCCCACATGCAGATTTGGAAAAGTGATGATAGAAATTGAGAAAGGAATTCACAAAGTTTACAGAATGTACATAATAACTGAAAATATTGAACTTTTGGACACAATTTATTAATTGGAGATAAAAGATTTTAATTAATTAATGTAAATTAGGAAGATACTTGAATATGTGATTCTGGCTTTACATAAAATAGCCCATCTTCTTCTGCTTTCCTGAATGAGATGTTTCCCTTCCTTGTTCAGAAAGAATAGATTTTATTATTTCTTTTAAGTTCTCTGATTTCTTATATCTCGTCTTGGTTAAATGTTCAGCAATGAAGGTTCCATTTTCATTGTTTTTCAGTTTGATTCTCTCCTGTAGAATAACAGCTTGTGTTCCAAATGGCCCAAACTGCATGGTTACTTGTGCCCTGTGTGACATTAATTTATCCAAGAATTTGAGAGCAGTTGATAATATCAAGTGGCACATCAACTCCAAGTTCTTAACAAAAATAAAAGTAATGACCACATTATCTGTGTTAAACTCCACTGGGTCAACAGAGGGGAATGGAATATATATAATATCAAGGTTGTTCAGCCTCTTATACTATTCAAGATTGGAGTATTCAAGTAATGTAACAAACCAGCCAAGCAAACATCATTTTCTGAATAAATATAACTCTTTACTACATGTATGTACTGTAGATGTCAGTCAGAATTCTGCTCCTTTATTATAATGGTATGTGTCCCAGAATTTTGTGCAGCAGGTCTTTAGTTTAATCCTTGTTTAAAGCTTTTATGTTCTTTTCTTGTTACAAAAATACAGCTTTTGAAGTCCAAAGCAATCTTTGAAAGGGAATCAAAGAATGACCGCTTTTAACCAGTGCCTGCCTAAATGAAATTCATTTGTATTCTGATTTAGTTTGAAGAGCTCATGAAGTTAAAACAAGTTAGTCTTGTATAGATTTGTTAGCAAAGTACAATTCTTGTTGAGTGTGCAGACACAAGAATTTCTTTCTCAAAACAAGATTTCATTAAATGTCAGAGATCAGTCTTTTTATCACTTAAACTCATTCAATTCTTTAATTTATCTAGAAGTTTGTAGAAGTCAAATTAATTGTATATGTATCATTTTTAAGTACCAGCTTTCCTTCATTTTGCCAAATTATCATTCCATTTTACTTGGCAGCTTTCCTTCATTTTGCCAAATTATCATTCCATTTTAATTGGCAGCTTTCCTTCATTTTGCCAAATTATCATTCCATTTTAATTGGCAGCTTTCCTTCATTGTGCCAAATTATCATTCCATTTTACTTGGCAGCTTTCCTTCATTTTGCCAAAATATCATTCCATTTTAATTATCAGCTTTCATTCATTTGTTGAAATAAGATTTAGAATATTTTAGATTTTTTTAAATTAGGTCATTGACAGGTATACTGGTTTGCACAGGTATTTCCATTAGTGACTTTCCTCACCTGGGGACTTGAACCATGTAATCCCAGGCTTAACAATTACTAAACTCTTATTTATTATTATTGAGATTGGTAATCCCCACATATCAGTTTATTACATCTCTCAGAAAGGGAAGCCATTGATTAATGGAGTTATGAATTTATGGAAGATTTATATAAGTCTTCCTTAATCACGATGATTGTAAGAAAAGGAAAGGATTTTACTCTGAAATGTGTGAACAATGCATGCTTATCTGGTTGCTTTGGATATGGCAGGAGTTAAGATGGATCTTGCCATGTTATGACATTATGATAATTCATTGGCATGTACCTGGTCACTTACAAGATAAAATGAATTTCATAGTTTCCATGTATGGGTGTGTGCCAAAATACATGACATTTAAGCACAAGCCATTAACTCACTTAAACTTGAATCAACCCAACTATTTCAAATATTGTATCCTCATTGATGATGTGTAATGCATAGCAATCATTAATTAGTTTTCATCTGTTCTTAAATACCTAAAATTACAGACCAGCAGGACATGACTTCTTTCTTATAAATTGATTTATGCTGCCCTACTGTTTGCCATTATAACTTATTTGTCATCATGGTCATCATTTTTGGTAAACCTGTGTAAATTGATTACCTAACTTTGTACAAAATTCAGTTTTTATTAATTGAACAAGTCCCTATTTTTGTCTTTAACACTAATAAATAAATCAAATAATAAACAAAAAGGCTGTGTGAGATCCATATTTTCTGATCCAGAAAATACAATTGCAGTCATATGCTTCAGAAATTAATGCTAGTCTCAAGACAAAAAAATTCTTTGATTTATTGTAGATCACATTTTTCCAGCAGTTGAGTATCTTGAATTGAATATTGGTTTGAAATGTTTTTCTTAGGTCTGTTACATCAGAAGACTAAACTATTTAAGATCTTTGACACTTGCATATTTCTCATTAGCACCAGGCAGCTAATTGTAACTTGAAATACAAGTACTTTTGGCTTTTACAAACTATAATGTTGCAGCCACCATTATCTTTTACAATGGTGCTACTAAAATATTAAAGAAAAATAGAATGGAATACTTATTGGAGCTTATATATTACTAAAGCATGGCATGGAATGAGAAATGGAAAGGAATATGTGATTGACTAGAAAATAGAATTTATTCCATATCCATTCCATAAATATCTCATGACAAAACGTGAAAATTCCAAATTGATTGAAACTTTTAGCTTTATCAATGGACACCATTTTCCATATGGAATTAAAGCAGACTCCCATGTCAAAATATATAGATTTTTTTTAAAACAAGAACTCTCTGATTCAAGTAGAAATTTGAATTTACAGTACATGCATGTAATAGTGCAGCTGAGGTGTAAGGATGAATACATAGACATATACATTTCACTTTTTAAAATCTTTTTCCACAAATGTTTCAAAACTGCTCAACACAGTTTGCCTCTTCTTTTGATAAAGGGCAAAAAGAACCTTACCACTATGAACAAATTGCACAAGTTATTGCTAAGAGACTGAACAATATTGATAGGTGAGGTGGACCAGGCTTGTATCTGAGAAATTGAGGCTTATTTCTATCATACTTCCATTTATGATTTTTTCCATTATATAATTTCATTTTTACAGGTATAATATTGAAGAGAAATGTGAATAGATACAATTCTTGCTTTTTTTCCAAATATCTGTATAAATAATTTGCATATACCCTACTTGATTCACACAATTAGGCCAAGACAGCGTCATTTTGAATTACCCTATCCTTTGTCTCAAAAGTTCATAACATTTCCATTGTTACTAGCTAGGCAGTATAAAGCTTTATCAGTTGTCAGTGTCATATTTTGACATTTTTGAATATAGTTTCTAGTTGATTCAGTTACACATTAAATAAAATGTTTAATCTTGTAACTGTCAAAAAACTTTCACCACCCTAATCTGACTGTTGGAATATTTCTGAGGTGGCATATGTTAATGAAATTTTGACTTCCTGATAACATACACTCTTTAGGTAATATCATTGATCCCTGCATGTGTTTTGTCACAGGCTTTTAAGGAATAATAAATATTAAATTCCTAATAAACAATTTCTATATTAGCAAGGCATGCCTCAAATTACTTGCCTGGGATTTTTACTTTTAAACAGGTGTTTGTGTTCTCAGTGTCAAGCAATGACCAAAGCAGGGATATCTCAATGCTGCCATGAAATTGAAAGAACATAAGACAAAATCACTTGCTTTAATGAAGCCCCAAAAATCACTGGCTTTAATTTAATAAAGCCCCCAAAGTCACTGGCTTTAATGAAGCAACAAAAATCACTGGCTTTAATGAAGTACCCAATGTTACTGGCTTTAATGAAACACCCAAAATCACTGGCTTTAATGAAGCACCCAAAAGCTTTAATGAAGCACCCAAAATCACTGGCTTTAATCAAGCACCCAAAATCACTGGCTTTAATAAAGCACCCAAAGTCACTGGCTTTAATAAAGCACCCAAAATCACTGGCTTTAATGAAGCACCCAAAAGCTTTAATAAAGCACCCAAAATCACTGGCTTTAATGAAGCACCCAAAAGCTTTAATGAAGCACCCAAAGTCACTGGCTTTAATGAAACACCCAAAATCACTGGCTTTAATGAAGCACCCAAAATCACTGGCTTTAATGAAGCACCCAAAATCACTGGCTTTAATCAAGCACCCAAAATCACTGGCTTTAATCAAACACCCAAAAGTTTTAATGAAGCACCCAAAATCACTGGTTTTAATGAAGCACCCAAAAGCTTTAACAAAGTACCCAAAATCACTGGCTTTAATGAAGCACCCAAAAGCTTTAATGAAGCACCCAAATCACTGGTTTTAATGAAGCACCCAAAATCACTGGCTTTAATGAAGTACCCAAAATCACTGGCTTTAATGAAGCACTCAAAATCACTGGCTTTAATTAAGCACCCAAAAGCTTTAATGAAGCACCCAAAATCACTGGCTTTAATGAAACACCCAAAATCACTGGCTTTAATGAAGCACCCAAAATCACTGGCTTTAATGAAGCACCCAAAAGCTTTAACGAAGTACCCAAATTCACTGGCTTTAATGAAACACCCAAAATCACTGGCTTTAATGAAGCACCCAAAATCACTGGCTTTAATGAAGCACACAAAATCACTGGCTTTAATCAAGCACCCAAAATCACTGGCTTTAATCAAACACCCAAAAGCTTTAATGAAGCACCCAAAATCACTGGTTTTAATGAAGCACCCAAAAGCTTTAACAAAGTACCCAAAATCACTGGCTTTATTGAAGCACCCAAAATTACTGGCTTTAATAAAGCACCCAAAAGCTTAAATGAAGCACCCAAAGTCACTGGCTTTAATAAAGCACCCAAAAGCTTAAATGAAGCACCCAAAGTCACTGGCTTTAATAAAGCACCCAAAAGCTTTAATGAAGCACCCATAATCACCGGCTTTAATGAAGCACCCAAAATCACTGGCTTTAATCAAGCAGCCATAATCAACGGCTTTAATGAAGCACCCAAAATCATTGGCTTCAATGAAGCACCCAAAAGCTTTAATGAAGCACCCAAAATCACTGGCTTTAATAAAACACTGCAATGTATCACTAGCCATCCTGTGTTCCAATGAGTTTGTCTAGATCAGTTCATGCTGGAGATGGCATATTACTAGTACATACAGCAGTATGATCAACACATGGAAGATAGCAACGAGTAAGTATATTTTATTACATAAATCAAAGTCTGCCAACATTTCTTAGTCAAATTGCATAATAGCACCCCCCCCCCACATTTATCAAATGTTATTATTGCTCACTAAGTGTAACATAACAACACCATGGCTTAGTTTTGAATATAAACAATTTGGTTGTAAATAATAACAACTCCAAAATTCTCAATATAAAAATGAAAACCAGTAAAGATATTACAGTAATTTGTTTGTGTAATTGTATTTTCTTGATTTCTAAGTTTTCATGTCTTTTTTTATCAATTTTCCAGGAGGAGGCAGTATGTATGACTTTGTATATTTGCTCAAGAAACAGCTTAATCCATTTATAATGCTGTAAAGAAATGTCTAAATAATAATAAGTGCAGAAATTATAAAAAGTATTTTTCATTTTAACTTTGTTGATGGAGTATTCCCCACATTTGTACTTTGGGAAGGTAATCTGGTAATGCAGTTGTCCATGCAGTTGTCCATCTGATGTTGTAGCTTGCGGTTTTAATTGTTGTCATCAAATGTAGTGCAGCTATTAATGCTCTGAAATAGTTAATAAAATATATTTTCTGTAATTTTTTTAAGCATTTTTATACACCTTTATTTGTATTAAAAAATATATATTTTTTGTCCATTTTTCAAACAAGATTACTTTTGTATTAAAATTTGCTTCTGGAACATATACCACCTTTTTACTTATAAATATTCAATCACCTCAAAACAATCATAAAGAAAGAGGGAACATAATACCTGCAAATTGAACCATACTAGGAGAACCCAATAATTGTGCTATAGTAGGAGAACCCAATAATTTTTGTGTTATAGTAGGAAAACCCAATAATTGTGCGATATATATATATATATATATATATATATATATATATATATATATATATATATATATATATATATATATATATATATATATATATATAACCCAATAATTCTGCCATAGTAGCAAATCCCAATAATTGTGCAATAATAGTAAAAAACAAAATTGTGTAGTAGGAACACCCAAGAAATTTGCCATTGTAGGAAAACCCAGTAATTGTGCCATTGTAGGAAAACCCAGTAAAGTGTTGGGCAAAATGATTCAGGACTCTGTGGAGGCTTTCCAGTTCATCTGTTTGGTGCAGCTGTTCCAGGCTCTTTTGTGGTTAACAAAGTTACATTTCTTGACAATATTAATAAAGTTTCCATTCTGTGTTTAATATGTCCTGTTGCTTTGTTTCCTTAGTTAACACAACCATTGAACAGACTTATATGGTCAATACAAGATCTAGATGACCAATCATCTCCATTACCTTTGTCAACTTTTCTTGGTCCATACTGGATCCAAGCAGGTTTTCACTTCAGTCTGACTGATGTCTGACAATGAGTTGTTGATGTTTTCACCCTTTAGTCACAGGCAACATACTTTTGGAAAATGTTTAAAAAGAACCAAATAAATATAGCAACTGCGATGGATTGGCTATTGCATAATTGAAACCCAGCAGATATCCTGCACAACCCCTTTTCCACAGACTGTGACACTGGGTTCATAGTGAAATATATTTTCAAGTTTTGCATTTCATTTCATTTATATAGCCATGGACCCTATGGCAGGAAACAAAAATAACATAGCTTCAGGGAAACATGGGTTAAAACATTTTTTAATCTTTACCCACAACTATAAATTAGGAGAAAATACCTTCTTAATAACATAGTATTCATCTGAGAGTCTGTAAACTTTAGGACATGCATCATTATAGAGAAAAGATACCAGGTACAGGATAATGATTTGATAGAAAAACACACCTTACTGAAGTTTAATACCAAATTATGTTAACCAAAGTCTATCTAATCATGATTTGTTGAATGCTCTGCAATACTTATGATCTTTCTTAGGAGGCATCGGACAGTTTTTATGCACAAATCTGATGTTGCATACACCTGCCTAATAACAAATTCATTATAAAAAAATAATATATAAGTGAGGTAAAAAAATAACGATGCACCCGGCCCACCCCAAACATTATACATGCATTTTTCATGTCTGAAGGCCATTTTTGAAAACATGTGATGCTCACAATGCAAACACAAGCCATTTCTCTATGTGATAATTTAGAAAAACTATGCATACTGAATAGCTTGATGCAATTCAAATTAGTTATCATCCAGGCAGTTTTTTAGATATTCTACCTGCCTTGAACCAACATGTCTACTGCTTTAAGTGGCTAGCTCTGCTTCCTAGCCAACTATTGGTATTTCAGTGGCTACATACTGTGCAATGATTAAATGAGGTGTACATGCCTCACATCAATTTCAAGAACAATACAAGCCAGAAACCCCAAATTCACATATATATCCATATATCATGTTATTAAACAATAATAGTTCTAAAAACACACCATGGTCTTAAGTTAAGAAATTTGCCAGGGACCAATTTATGAAACTGTTCCCTGCCACTTTAGAAGTAAAAGATCCATTCTTGCCTCATCTTCTGCCACATTGTCAACAACTGAACTTGTACATGTACTGGTAGCCATACAATCCTGTAATGTTTGAGAGATAAATTAACTTTATGTTATACTGCCATGCATTATACTGATCAAATGTTCAAATGGTCATGTAGACCTTTGCATGAAGAAACTTTATTACATACATTTATCTACACAAATGAAACCTGACCAAAAATATACAATTAACATTAGGCAACCACTGATTCAGTTGGCCTAAAGTCTCTCTCCCTCCCCCCCCCCCCTCTCTCTCTATCTCTCATACACACAAATAGACATGTACACAGACATGAAAAAGAAACATTCATTGATAAAACAGTGAAATACTATATTACCTGTTCTTTCTCCCTCTTGTATCATTAGCCGATCTTGGGCACCTGGATGTCTGGCCTGAACTGTTGAGTTGCTGGCTTTCATCCACATCAGGGCTGTGAGCACATTTTGTTTTTGGCATAATGGATGTCATTTCATGAGGCAGAAGTGTAGCTTTTTTTCTTAATTCCAATTGTAGCCAAACTTGGATTCAGCCCAAAATAATTGGGTTGAAAATTCTCACTACAGATTGTAAGGCAATATTTCCTTGTTTACAGTCTGGAGATTGGTTTACTGGCAATGCAAAAAACACATATCATATTTGAGGTTCTCAGTAGACTCAGAACTACATGTACTATGATATTCTTGTTTTCAAACAGACTTCATTGATAATTTAGAACCATAATAATTTAAGCTCATTATTTTGGGAATAATGATTTGTGTCCAGCATTTATCATAGAACCTGGATATAACTGTTGTGACCAAGAATCATGGAGTTATCATGTTGGTGAGTAAAATCAAGATTAAATTGCATATTGCCAGTTTAGGGGACTACAGTTCGGCATGCTTTATACTGTATTGTTGCTGCACAAGATATAATGAGTCAAATAAGATGACTTTGTTAACTTGGTCTTTGAGACATGAATTACTGCTCTGTCTGCCAAACTGCAATCCTGACAGATTGTTATTAACGATATGATAACATGATTAGCAAAATTACATGCAAGCTCATTATTTGCATTTCTTTTCTCTTAAAGACTTTTTTCTTCTTGCCTATTAAATTCTAGTGAACTCAACCAAGTTCTTTGGTACCTATGTATCTGGTGTTTATGTTTGTTTTAATTTCTTTTAAAATGGTAATGATTCTATTTCAAAGGTCTTTAGGAATAAAATGAGGAATTCTTTGCTTGCTTTAAAAGATTTGAAGTACTGATTTTTTTTATAGAAATGATGTTGCCAACCTTTTCAAAAAGGTTGGTTACATTAAAATTTAGAATCTCTTTAAAGGATGGCCATGAAAACCACTTAAATATCTTTCTGACATTGACATGATTATCAGAATTTTTAACTAAAAAATTTAATGCTTTTGCCAAACAGGTAAATAGTCAGGTTTTTTTTCTTCTCCTGGTTACATAGTACATGTTGTCATAATCTATTTCAGTCAAACATACCTGAACTATACAAGAAGCATTGGAGGATTAAAGATTTTATTCTGAATGGATTTTTTTAGAAGAGGTGGTTCAGTGTAATTTAAATGGCTAACATTCTTGTTTTTTTTTTATATACCTAAATGTTTACAATTGAACTGATGGGTAGGTGAAACCTAGCCATTGAACACTATTCCTGCCCTCACCCATGGAAGATTTTCCCCCATATTTCAGAAGACAGATGTGATAGATTCCCATACTTGGAAGAGCTTGCCTTTCTGTGGATCAGTCCGGATTTCTGGAATCTTTCTCTAGTAATTTGTGGATCAGTCTGGATTTATAGAATCTTTGCATGTAGTTTGTGGATCAGTCTGGATTTCTGGAATCTTTCCCTAGTAATTTGTGGATCAGTCTGAATTTCTGGCATCTTTCCCTAGTAGTTTTGTGGATCAGTATGGAATCTTTCCCTAGTAATTCATTAGATATGATCCTGGGTATACACCCTCCAAGTCTCCTTTATTTGTTCAGTTTGCAATAATTTTACAATAAATGCAGTGTGTTTCATTTGAGGAAAAACACAGAATATAACAGCTAATGAAACATATTTAATGTACAGAGTGCAATAATAATAAAAATGAACAGCATATCAGTCTGTCAGGGTACTTTATATGGGCCTTTTATTTTAACAAACTTTTCAATGTTATGAAAGAACTAATGATGTATTGCACAAATGTACCAAACAAATGTTTTATTTTGATAAAAACTGTTTCAAACAATTGTGAATTGAATTCATGCCTTCCACTTTGTTTCCTAGGACTCGGGTGAAACTTCACTGTTTAAACCTTTTTTTTGTTTTTATGTTTTCTTTAAAGTGTAAAACAAGATAAAAGAATTGAAAATAAGATTTTATTCACTAACCCACAGGATCACCATAATAAAATGATTACTGAATCTGCTAAAATCAAGCAGAAGCCAGTTCATTTTCTACTTCAACATTTATAATTCATAAAAGGGAAGAAGTCAAAACAATAACAACTTTATTTCACCAACTAGACATGATCAAAGAAACACTTTCATTTTTCTCTTAATACTCATTGCCAACAAGTTCACAGCCTTAAAAAAAAATATAAAATGTGGTCAAGATAGGTAAAAGGAAATTTACATTGTTGAACTTACTGCTGGTATACTATAGAAGAGGGTTCTTGATTTGGCTAGGTTTGTCTATCCATATGATTTTTTCCCAAAAGCAAAAACCATACAGAATAGAAATATACAAATTGATGTGTATATTTGTGTTCAGACCTTTAGAATTAAAAAAATTGACATTTATATATTCAATCTTGAAATCTTTAGACTTGGACTTTTTAAAGTGGGGGCATATATTATCTACAAACACAAATCTAGTTTATATATAGTTATGGTTACATACTGTATTTAGTAATGGTGGCTAAATTTGATGATGGCTGCTGGTATCATTTGTAGAGACTCAAAAACCTTAATGTTCAAATGCTTTCTGTCAAATAATGTATTGTCAAATTTATTTCAATAGTTTTGGAGAAATCATGTCAAATTTTATTTCCTGATTTTAATAACAGTTGCCATATTTGAATGTGACTTGACACCATTTGTACAAACTTAAACATTCTTTGTTAAACTGAGTACTTTCTGTCCAATTTGGTCCAATTCCAAATTGTTGTTGTTGGGTTTGTTTTTGGTAATGGAGGAGAATTTGTTTACAGTTTTATTTCTACACTTGGTAATGGCAGTCTTGTTATGGTACAACAGAACCTGTCTTGAAAGACCACCCCTTCTGCCAGAAAATAATGGTCTCTCAAGATAGGTGGTCTCTCATAACAGATCATAACATTATACATGTATAATGAATAAATCTGTGCATGGAGATTCTGGTCTCTAAAAACAGGTGGTTGCTTATAGCAGTGGTTTTTCAAGACAGGTTTTACTGTATAAGTAAAATTGTACAAATTTGAAAGGCTTTATGTAAAATTACTTTCACTTAAATTTGATAGACTTCTGTTCTATTGTCTTAGAGAAAAAGGTTGTTTAAAGTTTTTCTATAGCAATGATGGCCATATTTGATCTCAGCTTGGTGTCATTAATACAGCATTTAAGTCAAGATATTTCTGTCACATTTGATCAAATTCTGTTCCATGTTTTTTTTAAAAAGAAACAAATATAGTTGTTTTCAGTTTTTCATTATATATAGCAGCTATATTTGAAATTGGATTGGCATATTTTGTCACTATGTAAGAATTTGCTTACAGGTTTTTAGTAACAGTGTCTAATAGGTGATGGAATATTGGCATCATATGTACAAAATCAAAATGTCTTTTTGCCAGATGCTTTCTACCAAATATGGCTAAATCATATTTCTTCAGTTTAACAAAAATTGTTCCCATGCTAATAACGGTGGCAGTATTTAATAACTGATTGATGGAAATATGTATAGCAGGTTTTGAGAAGAAGTTAAAAATAACAGTTATTGATGATTAACAGATAGGTTATGCATAACAGATGACAAGCCTCGCCTTTACATGCAACTTTTTTGTCTTATAATACACGGTAACTTTTGAACAAGGTTCTACCAAGTTTGGTACTTAAAAAATCATGAAACTCAAAATCACCATAGCTAAAATACACATATTATCTCAAATATAAATGTAGCACATGCCACGTAACTGTCAAAAACACAAAATTGATGTCATTGAATAGGGTTTTTCTCATTTAGTATTGCTTTGTAACTTTACTTTGTAACAGTGACATGGTAAATTAGGCACATCTTTTGGTTTCTGAGTATCTGACCAATGAAAAAGGGTTTTACTTATGAGAAGTATAATAATACTTTGTACAAATTGACAGGTGTATAATGTATCATTTGGCAGGTGTATAATGTATCATTTGGCAGGTGTATAATGTATCATTTGGCAGGTGTATAATGTATCATTTGGCAGGTGTATAATGTATGTAGTGCAGTACTCTTGTACATTACTCTTTAAAGATTTAATGTCACAGTTTGGACTACTGCCTGGTGTACCTATATTTACTGAATGCTCTACCATGCTTATAATCTTGCTTAGAGGGCAAAATACAGTTTTATGCACAAATTTGATGTTCTATATACCTGCAAACAGGCTAAAATTATTAATAATAATGCATAAACTTGTATCCAATAATATCAAAATAGATAACATATTTTCATACATGGCAATACTGTTTTGAAGTAGCTTTGACAGACTCCTGAAAGAACTGCATACAATTTGTGTTCCAACGGTTTTATTAGTACTTCTTTTATTTGGTTTTGACTGACATTGACTGAATACAGTTTATCAGTGAATTGCTATAAATAAATATGTGATTAGAGGATCTAGTCGTATCAATGGGAAATAGCCTTTTTATTTCCAAACATTTCTATTTACTTTATTTGTTTGCACAGACAACATAAAATAAATTGAAGACTCTATTAGAAACCCAATGGCTCCAGAAATTTACATAATACAAAAGCTTTATTTTTCAAGTGAAAGATTATATGAAAGAACATTTGAATCTGTGAGTAAATTGAAATGTTTTTTCTTTCAAAACAAATGTATATAATGAACTACAGTAGAACCTCTCCTGAACAACCACCCTTTCTGCTAAGACCTAATAGTTACTCAATACAAGTTGTCTCTCATGACAGGTCATCACACTATATAATCAATAAATATGTGTATGAAGCATGTTGTCTCTCAAGACAGGTGGTCTTTCATTGCAGTGGTTGCACAATACAGGTTTTACTGTATAAGAATAGATCCAAGAATAGATCCATGTTTGGTTAGCAAACATGTTGATAATATCTTCTCTACACTTTCTTAAGCTGTTTTACAATGTAGGAAAGAAAGAACTAGTTTAATTCTTTCCAGATCTTTAACTATCCAGTTATCTTGAAAATTGTGTAAAGAAGTCGTGAACTTTCGAATTGCAGACTGATGATTACAAGTCAGATGTGTTTACTTAAGCATGTCTGTAATAATCCCTCCTTGGCAAATGATGTTTTCTTGCAGCCAGTTCTAAATGTCAAAAAGCCTGACATAATTATGGTATGTCCTCATTCAATCATCATTTTGGTAGCTATCAACAACATGGAATGCAGAATGAATGATCTTGGCCCATTACAGTTTGTAAAGTTGTTCTGAGTATGCATACGGTGCTGTCATACATTACATCATGGCACTTCTAATAGCATACAGATATGAAAATTGTAAGCCATTTCATAAAATTGTCAAGAAACTTGGAATAAGTAGAACCACTAAGCTGGTAAGTAATTCTGAAAAATTATAAATTCTTTTGGCAGCATATAAATTAGACATTATTTGTACAATTCATTTATCGTTTAATTGAAGTGAACACATGACAGGGAAATATCTGCCCAAAATTGCAAAAATCACATGGTGCAGGCAACTGATACTTAATTAGGAGATGCTCAATTGATCATTCATAACATTTGGTGCAATCTGTGTCCAGCTGAATACATGTACTGTAATTACATTTGATTCAATCTGTGTCCAGCTGAATACATGTACTGTAATTACATTTGATGCAATTTGTGTCCAGCTGAATACATGTACTGTAATTACATTTGATTCAATCTGTGTCCAGCTGAATACATGTACTGTAATTACATTTGATGCAACCTGTGTCCAGCTGAATACATGTACTGTAATTACATTTGATGCAATCTGTGTCCAGCTGAATACATCTACTGTAATTACATTTGATGCAATCTGTGTCCAGCTGAATACATGTACTGTAATTACATTTGATGCAGTCTGTGTCCAGCTGAATACATGTACTGTAATTACATTTGATGCAGTCTGTGTCCAGCTGAATACATGTACTGTAATTACGTTTGCTCATGCACAGAACAGTAGCTACTACAAGACAATAAAACAGAGGTTAAAGATATATTGTTGGTAAATTGTTTCCACAGTTTGACAATATTTATGTGATAAATGGGATTTCAGTATTACATAATCTTTTGATTTTACATAGATTACTCTATTTGGGATGGAAAATACCCTAGAACATATTAATTCATTCTCCAATGAGAAAAGTCTCTTCTGAGACAATTAAGGCCCATAGGGCATCACCCAAGGGATACAAAGAAGTGGAGAGTGAGTCATGCCCTCTAGCAAGGGATGAACTGCACCCTTTCTAGTCCCATAAGGCTGAGAGCAAGTCATGCCCTTATATGATGGAGGAATGACACTCTACAGTCCCATTCCCTTCAGTACGAAGGAGCAGCGTCCACTACTGGTCCAAAGCTTATCATTGGCTGAAAGTGAGTTTCACCCACCCTATGAAGGAAGAGCACTACCCATGAAGTCCACAAAGACTCTTATTGATAACAGGATTGAACTACCCTGAAAAGGGATAGCTTCTATAAGATACGAGGAAGGGTCTTAATAAGATCAGGCATCTGATTACTTATTCATTTGTCACTGGTAATTTGGACCTTAAGGATAGGGATTGGGTGGAGACCATCTTTGAATTCAACACAGATAGCAGGTTACATAAAGGGATTAGATTGGGATTCCCTCTTTCCTTTAATCAAACTAAAATCACTACTGGATGTGCAGCCTTCCACTACAGGAAAGTGATTAGTCTTTCCCCTGCATATAGCCATGGACTACAGGGCTTTGACCTCATGGTAGAGAGATTAGTGTTACTGTCCATGAGCCGACAGTTCCATTGCAAGAAACAGGTAGAAATGAGGAATGTGGTAGACTTTCTTAATCCCACACAGTCCAGAAGAGGCTTAAAGATCAGTAATATCCACCTGCTGAATCTATAATCAATAAGATCAGTCCTTTGGCTTCAAGTGAAGCATTACAGATCTAGGTCCCTCTTACCCAAAAGTCACCCCTGCAGCAAAGAGCCATTGGGTTACAATCATCTTGCCTCCCAGGAGTAAAAGCAGAAGATGATGTCCTGTCCTAAATTCTTGTAGTTTTCATGAGTTTTACATAGAACAGGCTCATCTTGACATGCTCTTGACCTCCTCCTATATGTTGATCAAGGCAGCAGAGGAAGAAGACATATGGTCTTTTGTCAAAGTGGTCAATGAGGTTTACCATCTTTTACTCTAAGATTTGTGTACCACTGTTGATTTAGCCTTCAGGCTACAGAAGTACTATAAAAAAAATTCTGGGACTACCTCCTGCCTGGATCTCTAATGTTGCTTTTTCACTTAGCTATTTTTAAAGAGCTTTTGGTTTAGTAAGGGCTAGGAGTTTGCTAGACAGGTTAAGGAGTGGTCTATTTCTGCTCCACCCTCTCCATATTCATTGACATTGAGAATTTTGGTCTCTACCGCTAGCTAATACGGTTTATACCCATTCCTGGTTCCTGTTGCCCCCACTCTGGATGTTGGATCAGCACAAATAGATATCTCCACATGGACCGCAACTTGTCTTCCTTTCAAACACTAGAGGCTTTAAAACTTATGGCTAGGTCTCTGTTTACCAGCTTTTTTTTACAGCAGGCTCTTACAGCTGCCCTTTTTGGAAGCTGAAAGATCAGCCCAAGACATCTTGATATCCATCTCCATGGCTTTTTAAGTGGAGCTTCTCCACTTTCACTGAGATGTTGCCCTAGACTGGTGCATAGTAAGAAACTTTTATGGGATGCTTCCCTTGATGTCCCCTTCAAAGGACTCATCCCATCTTCATATTCCAGGGATTTGAAAGACCAGCAGTTTGGGTCCCTGACATCAACTCCTAGCCCTTTGAAAGTGCAGAATCAATCTGACTGTCCACTGGGTCCATCATTGAAGTTCATCAGAGTCATGCAGCCTCAGTTAAGGCAACAGCCCCAGTTCAGAGCTACCCCTCACCAGTGAAGGAAGTTTGCAGACATTTCTTCCTTTCCTAGCTCCCTCTCCTGCAGTGTGTTCCTTTACATTTGGTTATTTTGGGTGCCAGACTAAAGATTGTTTAGAGGATTGGTCAGGTATCACAGATGATGGATATGTCTTATCTGTTATAAAAAGAGGATACTGACTTTGTTTTTATATATTTTCCTCCTCTAGTTCGATACTCCATGTGCTTCACCAGTTGAATTTAATGTGATTAAACGAAAATGTACACTCACTTCTCCAGAACTTAGCAGTTGAGAAGGTGTTCAGGGACCAGTCTCAGGCATTCAACTCCTTGATTTTACTGGTACCAAGAAAAGGAGAAAAGTTGTAACTAATTATTAGCCTTCCCTGCTTAAACAAGTTTCTGAACCTTTGACAAGAAAGACCACAGCCTCAGTCAGAAATGCTATCAGACGTGATGATTGAGTGATTTACAAGAATGTTCATGACATTTACCAGCACATATTGTTGGGAATTAGTTGAAATTTATGACTGATATTTGGTTACACCAACTTGTCAGTGATTGATTATTTATCTATAAATGTGGCTGCTGCATGACCAAAATGGTCAAAGTAGTGAATCAATTTTAGCTAATGTCTAACAGGTATATAATCAAAGTTTTTGTAATAGTACTTTAATTATTTAGGATTATTGTTTGTAATATTACTTTTAAAAAAACAAAATTATAGATATTGTGTTTATTTCTTTAATTAAAACAAGAACAGGTTAATGAAAAACAAAGTATCAAAATTGTAATAATTGTTTATAATAAAAACTTAACAGAATGAAAGCTCACACATTTTTAATTGTTTCTTCTTTCAGGAAAGTCAAAAAGTTCACTTTCAATTTTGCTTGTCCTTTTCAAAGCTAGTTGCTTCTGTAACAGCTAAATTACATTTCAAAACTGGATAAAATCTTGAATTAAACAAAATATTGGTCACATTGTAATTAATTTAACATAGTCTGTGCTATGATTTTTAAAATTGTATTATTAAATTGCTATATTTTGGGGTTATTGCAGCTCCATAATAATAATAATTGAATAAATTTATCAGTATCCTAATGAAACGTTATCATGAAGTCAATTGATCAATCAAACTGGTTGAATAAGTGATTCTCAAATAATCAGTCCAGCAATACCTACATAGCTTTGGTAAATTTGTTTTTGCTTGGATTGGGACATCTTTCCATTTTCATGCTCTGATATTCAATCTTGCCTCTGCATCCAGATCTTTTACAAGTTTTTTTTTAAATAGTTGCCATTCATTTAAGATCAGGAGTGATCCCAATCAACTGCTGTTTTGACAACTGATTGATCCACAATGGCAGACTAAGGACCCTTTGCCCAGCGACTTTTTTCTCAAACCTTCATGTTTGGCGACTCTAAAATTCTTTCCATTTTAGAGACATTCCTGGAGAAAAGTCTTGACCAGATCTCTTGTTAATTCCTCACTTGGTTACAGTCAAAAAGCTTTCTCATTGGTTGAGCAAGTGTTATAAATCTATTAGATATCATAAGGTAACTGGTCTGTTTGCAACTTTACATTAACCTTTGATAGCTGCTTCTAACTATAAGATTCAACTCTCAATCAAAGCATCAACCACATTTTAGAGCTGCTCATTTAGCAGGCTTTTTCTCCTTCTTAAGACAAGTGCTTACAGTCATGGGGTCTCATTCCTTGTTCTCCAGGGCATACCACTTCTTTTGTTTTCCTGTTGGCAACAGACTAAACCTCTTTTCAGAGGCTTGATCTAGCTCAACAATCAAAGGCTGGATCATTTCTATAACAAACGATGGCTACAAGTTTTGGTGCTGGAATCTACCACATTATGTAAGCCCCCCCCCATATTCTTCCATCAGTTATGTCTGGTACCTCACTTTTCAGACAGATGTAGTAAGAGAGCATGGGAGTTAAACAACCAATCTCCTTCCTTCTATTCACAGATTTTCCTGGTTCCATAGAAATGGGGAATAACCTGTCTAATTATAGACCATTTCTCTTTATATTCATTTCTGATAGAAGAACATACCATATAAAGATCACAGCCTCATTAAGGAATATCATAAAATGTTGTGACTGGGCGGTCTCCATCAATTATGAGGTTTCATACCTTTACATCCCTATCTGTACTCCATATAGGAAGTGTCTCAAGGTTTGCTTGGATATTAAGGTTTTCCAATTTTGAGTTCTGCTATCCAGTCCAAATCCAGAATTTCTACCTGGATAATGGGAGTAGTTTAAAGCCACTAGTTATCCAGTTCTTCAATATTTTGATGATTGGTTCTCCACATGGCAGACTCGAGTCCCTCAGATTAGATCTGTCACATTGTTGGTCCAGAGTGACTAGGCTTGGTCTTCTACTGAACTCATTGGAAATTTCCTCACAAACAGATGATTATAGTTTATGTCCCTTGGGACAGAGTATTTAAAAACCTGTCTCTGCTGGAGTCATTGAGAGTAAATTCCATGTTATCAGCTCATAACTTTTTATTTCTATTGATGAGCTTGAACTCCATAGTGAACCTGGATCTTTTAGCTAGAATATATTATTGTCCTCTCCAGTTTCTCCTTTTAGTAGTATTGAAACTGCATAGGGACAGACTTAATGATCCACTTCACTCGGTTCGAAATTTTACCATGATCTGATTTGGCAGATAAATCAAGATATGTTTCTGGCTGGAATCCCCGTGTATCACCAGATCTCTACTCTTTCATGTTTGCAGACATCAGATTCTGGGTGGCGCATACATAGAACTGCATTGGTTCACAGTCCAGAAAAGAATCTACCCTCCAGATCAACACTTAGGAAATCAAGACAGTGTTGTTAGACTTTCAGGGGTACATCCACCCAATAGGTTGCTGCCTGATGGTCTACTGTGACAACATTGTGATGGTAGTATACCACAGGAGACAAGGAGGCTCACATAAAACTTCTCTATGCATTGTAGTTTGAAACCTCTTTCCATGGGCAACTTCAAAATAATTTAGTTTCCAAGTTCTCTCCATTCATGGCAGGAAGAATATTATAGTAAATGGTCAAGGAAAGGGAAGAGAAGATAGTTCTCACAGTATGGTCACTCCATCAATTCATAGCAGATTCCTTGTCCCAGGGAACTCATTTGGTTGAATTGTTTGCTAAACAACAAGCTCCTGATTTGTGTTTCATCAGTCCCCATCCTGAGCAGTGGACACTGTACATGAAGTAAAATCGTCTGTTCACTTAAAGTCTTCATACCTTTGAAAATAACTCTGCAAGTGATGCACAAAGCTAGACACTCTATACCTCTGCACATTTGGATCACCTCTCTGTGGCCCAGCAATCATGGTTCAGTGATCTTCTCTATCTGCTGATGGATCATCCCAGGACCTTACATCAGAGGAAGGACCTTCTCTTACAGCTTAAGAACTCTCTCCTACTAAACAGCAATCAGGTTCTTGACTTGATACCTAGCTCAGCCATGATCTTCCCACAATAAAAAGTTTTCTGTCAAAGTTGCCATGTATATCATTCAGTCCAGAAGATTGTTGTGAACATGTAAAAACTAGCTGCCTCTCAGTGAGTTCATTTGCTGATTTTCTTCTCTTCCTTTTTGAAGAAAAACAATGGTCATTTGCTACTATTCAGGGCTTTTGAACAGTCCTTTCCAACACCGTCATATTTTCAGATGGCCCTGCCATGGGGATGGATTTTCACTTGGCAGACCTGTTCAGTTATTTTGAATTTGCTGAGGCCAGTTTCTTGCTCTCTAATGCCTAAATCAAATTGGTCTTAAATCTTTTGGTCTCAACCCGCTCCCAAACCTTTACTTCCTGCTTTCTTTGAGTGTCTGCAAGATGATGGACACCTATCCACAGAGTAGGGCTGTATCAGGTTGAGTGGGAATTATGAGTCAGTTTATCTCCTTTGCCAACCATGTTTTAGCAAATATCCAGCTTCCTTATCTTGCTCCACTCCTGATTGAGATTCCTAGTCTCCACCATATCTATGCTGGGGATGATGAAGTTAGGCTTTAATGTCCAGTTCTGGCTCTCCAATATAACTTGGCAACCTTATGGAGATGAAAGAAAACATCTTTTTCCCACCCATTAATGGTTCAGCCAATAGTTCAGCTTACACCATTTTCAAGCTGATGCATTAACTATCGAGAGAACTTACCAGTCCCTTGCCAATAGTGACCTGTCTTTCATGAAAATTGAAGGCCCTGAGGTTTGAGCCATTGGTGCTTCATGAGCAAACCTAACTCATTCATGTGTCCATAGGATGTGGTGAAAGCCACTTTTTTGGTACTCCCTCACTTATTTTCTTTTATTTTCACTAATTAGTCTACCACATTGAACACATTGTTTTCTCTGGACCCACTCATCATTGTGCAGAAAGTGAAGTGTGTATCCTTTGGTGTCATAGGCTACCATTGTCCCATGAAGGTGACTAATCCTTAATGTTTGTTTTTATTTACCAATTTTGGGTTAATTAACCTCACACCATACTAATTCACCAATGCAACAGCAAAATGATGCAAGGTATTACTGATATCAAAATCTAGTGTTTTATATTGCCAGCTTCCCTCCTCCCGCAATCACAGCACACTTAAAATCTCTCAAGGCTCAGCAATGGGTTTTTGTATTTGCACTTTTTTGACCTCATAAAGCCTTTTGAGCTGCAAAGACCTGTCTTTCTTATGCCCAAATGGAATCTTTCTTGTATTTTATGGTTGTTAAACAAAAACCCTTATGAACCTCAGACTTTAGACTGTGCTTTAACTGCTCTAGTGTCTTCAAGTTGATCAGTGAGATTCATGCCTTGTCTATTGACACAGGCTGTCTCCAGTTTAATGGAGATTATGAATCCATTTCTCTCCTTTGTCAGCCAGGATCTTTATAGCGCATGAATTTAAGCCATTGCTGTCTCATGGGTATTCCTTTTAAAGGATGTTATGAAGACAGCATTTATGCATTCATGTACTGTCGCCTCCTTTTACCTCCACCTGTAGCATCTTTGGTGGCTGGTGTGGCTGCTGTAGGAGAGGGACTGAACATTCAAGGAGTTGATCACCTCGCCATGAAAGTGAGATGTCAGACACTCTTCACATTCAGGGCAGTTTGTTGCTTCCTCCCAAGTGAGAAGTGGTATGCTGCTCACCCTGAGTAGCATGTTGTTCTCTTCCATTAGGGAGGTAGTTCATTGCACCCAAGAAGTGATGGACTTTTTTTTACTGGGATCTATCATTGCAATAACATGTGATATGTGGTCCAGAAAGACACCAATATTCCAGACCATTGACCTCTCCTGCAATGGTATGTATATTCCATTTTTTCTAGTTTTGATTATTTATAATGAGTGCATAGCCTAACCTCATAACTGACAAATTCAGCTGCACAGTGACAGCTAAGTTATTGCTGCTATTAAAATGGGGGATGGGTAAACATAATTTTAATTCTGCAATACTTACCCATCGTTGTTGTTGAATGCTCTCCTCCCCTGCTCTGATCTTCTAGTGGACTTTTCATCTGTGAAAAGGTGACAATTCTGTACTTGTCTCTGGTCGGGTGGACAGGTGTATTAAATCATACTGACAATTCTCCACTCCATGTATTCACATCAAATGGAAAGTGTTTTTTTTAGCACAAAACATATACCGTAAAGCTGCACAAGAGCCTCAAGTAAATGCTGCATGGTTTAACTAGTTGTTGCCTCCCCTGAAACTACATTTTTACATGGCCTTTGTTTTCCATTCATACATGTAAGTTAATGTTGAAGTCTTTGACTTTTAAAAAACTCTAAACTTATAAGAGAAGAAAAAATTGGACTTTGTCTTTTAAAGATTTTACTATTTTGGGTCCTTTTGTACATGTATGTAAGTTATTTTCCATGAATATTTATTTTTGTTCATATGCAAACCATCATGGTATTAAAATATGTTTGAATTCAGGTATATATATATATATATATATATATATATATATATATATATATATATATATACAAGTAATGAAGTCTAACCTTTTCCAACACTATATGGCAGTAAATCTCAACAATCATCACAACTGGTTATGAAAACAAAATATTAAGTTCAAAAATGTGAGTACTTTTACATTTTACTATTTCTTTCATTGAAAAGGTTATATATAGAAATTTGTAGATTTTATGAAACTGATAAAGAATTTTGCATTGAAATCATGCCAGAGTTTGTATCTGAGAACTAATAAGTATCCAGATATTCACTTTCTTGAGGAGAAGGAGTACTATATTTAGTAAATTCACTTGGAATGTATCAGGTTCTGCTCATCTGCTTTTGAGTTAATGATAAAGATGGTAATTGGCTCCACATTTAATAATGTGATTCTCTCACTGTATCTCTCATTTGATAAGATGATCATTGGCAGTAAATACAATTTGTATATGAATAATATATCCATAGAGTGGTCCTGCATTAGACTGCAACTTTTAATCTGGAAATCTGACCTGAATAATTGGTAAATTCATAGAAAGTAGTAAGACAAGAATAACTTGAACATTTTGGCTGAGGCACCATTTCAGTTGCTCTTATCCTCATATGATACATCACTCTTAGTCTTCAATCTCTTCAAATTAACAGAGCTGTTTACACAACCCAGCCATTTATTGACTTGTACAATCCTGATTGAACAAGCTACTTTGTCCAGTGGAAATTTCAAAAGCATCCATTTTATGATTGAAACAGTATGCGAGACACATGGTACAGATCAGATACTGTAACTATGGTCATCATTAAAAGATGGTGGTGTTAATTCTTATATATGTGAAAATGTGACTGTAGAAGTCTGGGAGATTTGATAGCTGAGTGATGGATCAACTGATTAGGTGGTCATGACAGTTGTTTATATGTAATGTTTGCAGTCTGAAATTAATAATTGTAGGGATTTTCTGTTACTGTTTTTTCTCTCGTCTCAAATAGAGATTTTGATGGAGATATAATAATGTACTTTGGTAGCTTTTGCATGTGTATTGTTTTAGACCTACTTTCTTTTTCTTTTAAATATGCCAGTCTGAAAAATGAAAGTGCCAATTACCGTATTTTCCGGCCTATAGGTCGATGCGGAGTATAAGTCGAATTGACCAATTTTGTAAATTTTCCATCCTTCGTCCATATATAAGTCGATTCGGAGTATAAGACGAGGCCAGGTCAATAACTTGGCTTTGTATTTTATACTACCGGTAGTAACTTCCGGTTGCATGAATATTGATGGTATCGTCGTATGATATTCCATATTACCGGCAATATCCATTGCAACAAGAGCTATGATCATTCCTTCCAGTTGAAAGTTTAAACCTACGGTAATTTATTTGAGAAACTTTGTCAAATACAATTACGGTACTTTATTCAGAGAACCATGCATTGGTACATACATGTGTCTAATTTATATATACATGTATAATCTATTGCATGAAAAGAGTATCAACACCGTGTACTCACCAGCGAATCTTGTAACATACATTGAATCCATAATACAAATATTTCCATCGAAAATATCCACACACGGATGTAAAATATTAAATAATTTTGTCACAGATCATTATGTGACTGAATTCAATGAAAAGAAAATAACAAAAATTACGTAACGGGTGTACGTAACGAATGATGAAATAGTACTTGTTCGTATATTAAATAATGGAAGTTAAAGTGTATTCTTATAATAACTACATGTACGTCTCAGGATCTTTGTCTCTGAATTCAGTCATTGTAAATTTCAGCACTTTTTCCCACCCAAGCTGCTAATCAAAGTCCTTTGAACTTGCCGCCCAGCTAGCCCAGCTATTGCGTCATGTTCTTTTGATGTACTCTAATAAATACAGCAGGCAGAACTGGTTGCATTTTAACCTTTACTAAAGCAATGAAAACAATGCCCATGGCTAAATTCATTACATGTATTTAGATCTAGAGAACGGAGTGGGCATCATTTATTGTTGTACTTAATCCCATTGATATTAAACACGAGTAGCGTAATTGATGCGGATTAATGATAAAGAACAATGGGGTACCGGCAATATGGTAACTAGTATCGGTAGCTAAAGCCAATATCAAGGTCGAAACAATTGCGGCAACTGGCTTTGATTGTTGTTGGAAACCAAATACAAATTTATCAACAACCGGTATAATCAAAGAGAGACACCGAAACGTCAGCTGGTTAAGAATGAATATAGGTGAAGTGTTGACATTAATATTTGCTTTAAACTGAATTGCGAAACTAAAAATCATGGATCACTGATGATCTATTAGTACTGGTAGTCCATCTATATATCTGATTTTAGTGTAGTTTAAACCTACGGTAATTTATTTGAGAAACTTTGTCAAATACAATTAGAAACATATGATTTGAGGGATTCAGTAGAATGCATGATCTACATTATTTATAAATAATCATAGAACGCTCGAGTTACTATGGATTACATCCCTTTGTAGAATCAATTGGATCAATAAAAAAAGCTATGCCGGTAATTGCTCACGTGTGTCCAACATTATACTGGAAAATCAATAATTAATGGACCAGTTATTTCATATCTTTTTTTTTTAGGAACAAACAATATGCTTTGAATTAGTACAGTACACTATAGAGTATAGACCGTAAGTGTGCTATGCGGCCCGGTGAAGTTTTTACCGGTAATTGTTTTCTTTTATTTTATGATTGAGAAATAAAAAAAAAACACGCAGAATGCAAAATAAATAATGACAAAACTTACAAATATAAATGCAGTCATATTATTTTATGACAATTTATTGACATAGTAATTTAACATCAATTTGTACTTCTATGTGACCTGTTTTCGATTATGCCGATTATAGAGCAATATCGATAGCATACCGGATACTGTAATCCATATATAAGTCGATGCAATTTCAATGACAAAATCCATATATAAGTCGATTCGGAGTATAAGACGAAGACCGAATTTTCAAGTCAAAAAGTCTCGACTTATAGGCCGGAAAATACGGTATAGGTCCCTGCTGTATAACTGATCTTATTCATTGTCCATTCTCAAAATCACAACAGTTCATGTTGTTAAGTATTTTATCATAAACAATAACCATGGTTTACAAGAACCTGATATTAATAACCCTTTGTATCTTTACACAAAAATAGTATTCTAACCCAATAAACATGTAAGAACCATTACAGTTAGAGTAGAACCCTTGATGAATTCCAAGTGAAGATACTAAATGTATTTCTTTGACATCTGAATAATGTGAATATCTTGATATTCATCAGTGTATAATTGCAAATTTTGGGACAAGTTATAATGAGAATTTTTTTTATCAGTTGCATAATATTCTCTAATGTTCAATATATACAATTATTTATGAAAGAAATATAATGTCACTGACATATTTTGTTATTAAAATTTGTTACTTGAACTCATAACTGGAATTTCCCATCGTTATTTTATTTGTGTATCAAACTGGTATGATGGTAGAGATTTTCTTCCATCACATTTGAAATTGGCAGTGCAGATTAAACATTTGCCTGGAATTTAACCCACATATACTTATAAATGAGTTTTCTAATTGGAATATTGGTGTTTGGGAAGCTAGAAGAAGAAAAAAAATTATAGTGAAAAATGATTTTGCAGTGTACTTATTTATTTAGTTCTAACACAGCTAGATTGGAATTATATATATATATATATATATATATACACACAGACAGACAGCAGAGAGACAGACAGACAGACAGACAGAGACTTACACACACACACATGGAGGTCTTTCCAAGTTGATTAAAATATACATTTGTCCAGTGCAGAAGTATTTACACCAAAAAGGTTCCATAGAATGGTCATTTCTTTTCCACAAATCCACAGAAGCCTCCTTGAGATTTCATAATTTGTTCGGAAAATCTTAAGGTGTGGTACATTTAAGGAACAGTTAACATATAATTGATAGTGCTTCAAGAACTTTTCATTTAGACTGGTTATGTTTACCAAAGTTTCTCACTTGGACCCTTGAATGCCACTGAGCAGAGATAGAAATCCACTGACTGTGATCATCTCCCAAACAACACTTTAGTGATAAAGGAAGTAAAATGTTACCTTCTGTTGTCCAAATGAAATGTTTGCTGAAATTTACAACTTAAATAAATATCTCATGTATTAATTCCATTCATGTAATTACTATTTTGCTCTACATTAATTTATTTCTAATTCTGAATGCATATGAATGAGAGTAAGAAAATATTTAGAGGTAGTAGGAAAAGTTGTAGTTTTAAGATCATTTTATGTAGAATTGAATGTGACTGATGAAGTACAGATAATATCAGTACACATTTTAAGTAGAATTGAATGTGATTGATGAAGTGCAAATAATATCAGTACACATTTTATGTAGAATTGAATGTGATTGATGAAGTGCAAATAATACCAGTACACATTTTTTGTAGAATTGAATATGACTGATGAAGTGCAAATAATATCAGTACGCATTTTATGTAGAATTGAATGTGATTGATGAAGTGCAAATAATATTAGTAAACATTTTATGTAGAATTGAATGTGATTGATGAAGTGCAAATAATATCAGTACACATTTTATGTAGAATTGAATGTGATTGATGAAATGCAAATAATATCAGTACAGGTTTTATGCAGAAATCAATGATATTGATGAAGTACAAATAAAATTGATATTTGTTGCTTTAGAATAAAAAAGATGTATTCAATATAGTTATGGATGGCAATATGAAAGTATATCTACTGTATATGTTCACTTATAAGTCTAGTCCAACTGCAGACTGCACAGATTCAGATGTGCCATCCAATAATGCACTGGCAGATCTGGATCTTTGCAATTTGCCAGGCATAATCAAAAGAGTGAACAAGCTGTTCTGCCAGACCATTATGTGATCACAAATCAGTGTCTGTGTTGGACTTACCTTACTAATGGAATCTAGCTTTTTATTTCAGCAGCATCATAAAGTGTGTGAAAAAGAGTATTTCTGTGGCATCTTTGAATTAAGCAGGATTTTTTAAATTTCTGTTGTTATGTATAGTTTATTTTCAATTTGTGGATGTATTATCATTTTGTTTAGAAGGTCCGTTAGTTGTGGGCAAACACTTGAATATAATTTGAAATTTGTAGGAGTTATCGGAGTTGATAATTGACACTTGTTCCACTTAGAAATATATACTAAAACCTCAAGCAAGGTCCCAATTTGAGCAATTGTTGTCTAGATAATATTATTCCCAATTGTTTTGATATTTTCCCCAAGTTATGGATCCAAGTCCCATTCTCAATTACTCTTGTGAAATCCTTCTGAAGCATCTGTATACCAACCATATCAGCAAAGCTGACTCCTACAAAATTGGCATCTGTCTCTTGGATGGGATTTTATAAATTACTCAAATCTAATTTTTAAATAATGTACTCTCCCTTTGACTTTCAACTGCTTACAATAATAGTGCAAGGAAACTTTGTCATTTCTTAATTGAGAAGATAATACCTTAATTTAAAGACACTTCAAATTTAAATCAATCCTGATGGCAAATGAGCTCCTGGTGAGAAAGTGTATAATTCAAATGTACCGTGGTTGGATTTAAAACCAACTCAATTTAATTGGTAGCAGCTTTGTGTGTGTTACCTGTTGCAGACAGCATACAGTTTTAAGATAAATGTAGAAATGTCTTTTATCAAGGTAAACATGAGATGGACTTGGCTCTCATGCATTTATACTAGTAGGAGAAAAGCTTGGATAAATAGTTTGCCTTCATTCTGATTAAAGTGGTAGTTAAATCCTTCTGGAAGTGAAAGTGGCCAAGCTTCATTTTGGATTTATGACCTTTTAAGTGGTTGAGCGCCTTTTGATTTCTCATAGGTTTATACATACTTGAGAAAGCACTTTAGATTTAGACAGCCTTGTAAGTGACTCTAAGCTTAATTGGGCAGAATCATTAGATGACTAGATCTAATACTATATTGATAGAGGAATTAATGTTATCTCCTAGCAGTAAGGTATAAAATAATGGAATAGATAAAGAACTGCATTTGCACTCACAAGAAAGGCAATTAAATTGCAGTCGAGTCTGACAGTGTTGCTACAGGATGTTTGTTTTTAGACAATGCTTGCTTTATTTGGATTTTTGGAATTTGGAAGGATTTTTGTGTGATGCCTATAAGTGTCTTTAATATTCAGGACATAGACGAATCTTGTCCACAAAGATGGAAAAGCTACAATTTCAGTTATTGTGAGTGAGATTTAGAGAAGTGGTTGTATACAATATTTAATTTCTTTGTAACAGAAAATTTGGATTCTAATGGATGCTAGCATAGAAAACAATGATTTATTTTTAGATGATAATCAATGCTATGACTGAGAAATTCTTTTTTTTTTTTCATCTAGAGTGAGAAAATAGCAAAATCAAAAACAAATACCATGTATTAAATAATCATTGATTTGTAAACAATTAGAATGAATTATAATTACATGTATATTTAATAGTTAGGCATATAAAAAAGGAATATTGAAACTCAGATATAAATGATAGCAATTTTTAATGCACAGATAAAAAAATTTATAGACTTACATTTACTTAGTGGACATTGTAAAGACAAAGGTGGAATTATACCCCTTCTAGACTGAGGTCTGTATTGTGTGTGATCCATAATTGATTATCTTTTGTGGTCTGCACACACATACCAGAATAGGGAAGATAAAGGTAGAAAGTTGATCTTGCAGTGAAAGTAAGACATACGTCTGATAACAATCTAAATATGGTGACATTCAAAACAAACTATCTGATGTGTCAGGCCTCTTTGATTTACCACAAACAACCAGGTGCTTTTGTTTAATTACTTGAAGTTTGGAATTTATCAGACCAGATTTTCTGATTCACAAGTGTATTTGTTGTGATTTGATTCACATGTAGTGGAGTGGCAATTCTTTGAGATGTCATCAGAGACAGTTTTGCTGCGATATATCTTTTTTAAAAAGAAATAAAAAGGAGAGTTTGCACAGTACAATTCATTTTTGTATATTGTGCTCTGATCATCAGTGTATGGAGGATAAAATTCTGTGGATATTGGTATACATATGATTTAGCTAATTTGTTTGAGACCTACTGAAGCATCCAATCCTAAAACCAGTTGTACCAGATAGTATGTACCACTTAGAATGTATTTGTTCATATTTTGGATAAGAATAGGCAGGAAGAATGTTCCTTTGTAGAAAGAACTTTGGCTCATCAGAAGATAAAAACAACTTTCTTTAATTAATTTGTCAATATTGATGTGAAAGTTCATGTACTCGTGTGTATTAACATAGATGCGAATGTACTTGGATAAACCTGAAAATGGAATGAAAAAATGTGTTTTACACAGTCAACATTATTACACATTTCTTGGATAATGCTTTTTTATTGTGATCTTGATGTGGATATCCTTAAAAGATAATCCTGAACTTATCCTTTTCAGTCTTCAGTTTTGTAGATCAACAGTGTACTGTTATGTTTTCTTTAATGACTGCTGGAAATCAAGCTAAGATTTTAATGTGAAAATGGCCTGTTTATATCCTAGTCAATGGAAAAAGTGAATATTCGAAGTTGCTCATGATTTTTACTGCTGGGAGTTTTAAAAATTAGGTGTGTTAAAAAAATACTTTTAGTGATGAGGCTACTAAATGACATCTTAGTAAAAAGAAAAAGTGACGAAGACCAATGGCAGATGAAGATTGTGAATCGATTTTGCTTGGCTTTTTATAAATTCAGCTGGTGCAATAAGCATTATTGTTGATCATGATGTTGCCATTGATTACTGAAAGTTCTTGGTTACCAAGAAGAGAGGGACATCATTTTCAAACATCACATGTCAAAGCCCTGCCCCAAATTGGTCCTGTAGCCATAAAAAACTTGGGGCCAATTTTTCAAATAACAGGCCAAAAAATGGTGACCCCACGTGAAGTATGGAATGATGAAACAAATATGTCAGCAGTGGTGAAATCTACTATTAGCACAGCAAACGAGCTACCAGTGATGCCAACAAATGTTAGGATTCGTGAAGTATTCTCAGATAGTTTTAGGAAATCTTTTCCAGATGCAGACGAGCTACGAGTAGAGACCCTAAGTTGTCAACTCTCTGTCAGGGTAAATTTTTCTGATTTCTTTTTATATATATATATATAACTTTTTTCTTTTTACTATATATATATATATATATATATATATATATATAATATATATATATATAATGCAGTGGTCATTACTATTCTGCTGGCCTCTAATAATGCAGGTATGGTACTATGTACATTTTGTTTTATCATGGAAATTTAAATAATTTCACATGAATTTTGGTTTTGGCTAAATAAAACCATATATGAGTATTGTTGAGTATTCATTCAATATTAGGACACAGTTTTATTAGTATGTGGTCTGACTTATGACACCAGGTTACTTTTATGACTTCAATAAATGGCATCATATAGAAGTAACACTGTAAATATTACAGTTATTACAACTCAAATAAACCTTATCATGAATCTCCAGCTATAACAATTGCCACCCTTGAATTTCAAAAGACATCATAGTAATAAGGTAATGGACAAATACTTCATTATGCCTGGACCTCATTGGGAATAAATTATTCATGATTTTAAGAATTCTAGCAGCTAATACCATTAATTTATCTAAAGAGATCATAAAATCATAAACAATTAAAGAACATATTCACTCTAACCTGTGACTATCTTTTATGAAAACTACACTCTTTAAACTTTTCTCTTGTATAAACAGAATTTAAGGAATAATTTTAAAGACAAGATTTAAGTAAAAGTCCTAACGTTTATTGTTTTTCTTTCTAGTTTTCAAAATTAACATAATTTTTGGAACCTGTATAAACAATTACATTTGAAACTCAGAGAATGTAAATTTGATGCATACACTTTTCTTATTAGAAGCTTGCTGTGTGTGTGATAAATTATTTTCAAAGAAACGGTTTTGCATTCAGGAAACATTTGTAATGATATTTTATATCAGAAGTGGCTAGACTGTCATTGCTGAATTGAATATCTGTCCTCTTTGTTCAGTTATGACCTTCTCTGTGCATTAGATGATAAGAGCTTTCATGTGACAAGACATGCAATGTTAGATTGCTCTCAGCTACTTAACACCAATGGGGCATAATAAATTCTAATCAGCTAGGTAGGTTATCATCCATGATATTTTGTTCTCAAATATACTCCGGTTTTTGTTGTTCGGTATTGATCCACTTAAATAATTGATTACGTTTAGGGACTGTGGTATACTTAGCATTTCCATAAATATGAGCATTCCCAATTTCCTGAGAAATTCATACTTTTAAAAAAATTAATTCCCATTTTTGTGCCACACAAAAAATGTTTTTGCTTTAAATATATAGTCAAGAGTTTCACCATATAGAAAACTTTGTTTGCATTTAAATTGAATATGTCTCTGGTCTAAAATCAAACTTAAAAGCTATTATTACTTCTTGTAATCAAAACCCTTTGCAAATATGACTGCTTCATTGGCCTATTTGTTAGACCATCCACCTCGGATGCCACACTGCAGACATCATAGCGATATGACTGAAAAATTGCTAAAGCTAATTTAAAAATCTAAATCACCAACAAATCTTCATTGGGCTCTGGTGTATTCATCAGTAGATGATTGTCTTATAACATACCATTATGACACTTACTTTAGTTATTGCAAAACCTTTCCCAAAAGTCAGTAGCTTAAGCAGACTAACATCTCATGTTATCAGCTACCACATTTTTATACAGTGTTGAAATATGTATGGCCATTTTTATTTAGTTCTTGTATAGCATTAGCGGGGTTTAAAATGAACTGTTGTCAGTGCTTACAACATTTTGATGGTTGTATTTTTTTCTACATGAAAGAATAATCAGCCTGTTTTAAATGTCCCACTAGCATACTGAATAAAACAGAAATCTGACTACAGAAGTATCACTAGCAAAAAAGTTCTAGTTCATTTTGTCTGCAAGTAATTTAGAAATTGGAGCTTTTAAGCATCCATTTCAAGCCGTAGCTGTGATACAACCTCATGATGGTTAACTTCCTGTAGTAGTACATGTATATTGGAATAAGTAAAAACATTGTTTTTAAAAATTCTGATACTGCATTGAAATTATTCCTAAAAATAATGCATTAAATTAATATTATCTTATTTATAGCGTCTTTTGCATAAAATTGCATGAAAAAGTTTTAAAAGGTCAGATATGAGAACCTTTTGTAAAACAAGATGTGTTGATTAAAAATCTATTCCTATGTTAAATTTACTATTACCAATTTCTCACAGTTTACCATCAAAATTAATGAAGAGCTAGATTGTCCAAAAATTAACAGCTGCAGTTTTCCTTTTGTAAATGAAGAAAGATGCACAAAATAGGGATCTACCAATTTTACTGTATCAAATGGAGATGTATGAGGACTTTTGGAGTAGGATGAACTGCCCATTGTGTTTAAAAAAAACTCATTGTATTACAGGTGATCCATTTATCAAATATTTTTCAAAACAGTGAAAGAAAGGATGTTTATCTGTTAGGTATTCTCAGAGAAAGTTAGAGAGCAAGCAAAGAGGATAAGAACATGTAAAATATTAAAAAATAACTGATCACACTTTCATAGAGTTTTGAAGTTTGGAAAGAATATATCTTTATTTAACTTTTGCTGTATCAATTCATCATGGAGAATCATGAGCTGGAACTGTAAAGTAAAATATGTTGAACATAAGAGAGATGAGAGATTACTAAAAGTTTTTTAAAAAATAGTTGTTGTTGATAAATGACTAATAATTGGGATCTAATCTATTTATTTTCTCAATGTACTTTGTGTAATATAACATTAAAAAATCTACTGAGTTGTACTTTTATGATTGGATGCACAGTGTTTGCATAGGCCATTTTGATAAATGTCATCATTTGTTTTCTTTTTTTCTCTCAATTTATTGATTGTTGGATCTATTCAGATGGCCATGTTGACTGTAGGTGTAACATTAGTTTGATTTACAAAGGATCGCTTTCCTTTTCATTACAATTTATCATAAATTCAAGTCTTTACATCAGTGGGTTCTTTGTTCTAGTGAAGTACCACTTCCACAAATTTATTAGTGGCAGTGCCAAAGTTTGGGCATGGGGGGGGGGTAAAAATGATGTAAGAAACATTTATAATGACATTGAACATGGGATTGAAAAGTACAGAAGATTCAAAACTAAGTTAAAACAGAAACATTCATGTTTGATCTTTAATTAAAAAGTAAAAGCAAATGTCATTACAAGTCTGCTTAATATAAAACACTTATCCATTAATACAAATTAGGCATTCTGTTACATATTATAAGTAAAAAATGTTTTGTATGTTACCATTCATTATTGAAAGTTTAACTGCATCAAAAAGTGTTGAGAATATTTCATTGTCATTGGATCAGAGAGAAGTTAGATGTTTGTTTTCATTCACTTCATAACGTATCCATGCTATCTTACCCAATTAGTTACATTCTCAACAGTGTATAACAAATTGGAAATAAAAGAAGGCTTGGTTTTATTCAATAACTGAAGTGTGAAATATAGAAAAAATCTTTCAGTAATTTTCATTTTTATATTTTTTATGTGAAAATGATATCCTTATTTTATCATGTGTGAAAGTACAAGATTTCCCATGCAGCCATGGAACACTTTGCTGTTTGTGCCTATAATGGTTGTACCTGAAGTGATATAATATGTGCTAAACAACAATAGTGGAACAGATTCAACAGATCATTGCATTGAATGAGCTAGAGTTATGTAAATGGTAAATGCATGAAGAAAAGAAAATACTTTGCTGGATAAATTGGACTGAATACAATTCCTGTCTCTATGAAGTAATTTCCCCATGTTATCTTGACATCAGTTCTAAATCAGCTGAGATGCGTTGTAGTATTAGACTTTACTTTATGGTCAGACAGAGTAAAATAATATATAAAATGTCAAATAAGTAATTTGTAGCGAGAGACATAAAAAATATTTCTTCTCTAAATACTTGATATATTTCATTTTGTGGTACAAAAAGTGACATTTATTAAAATATTACATTTTTTAAGCACCATTTGTACAACTCAGTTTAATATATCTTATTTATACAGGGAAACAAAATATACTCAATGAATTTTATGATGAATACAATGTGTTTTTAAATTAAAAAATGACCATTTAAAATAATGGCATTCTGTACAAACAAATTAGGAATGTTGATAATAATTCCAGGTATTTTAAACCAAGGATTCAGTATTTTATGCTTGGAGGTTTACATCGCCTGTATACTTTTCTTTGATAAGTTAGTTATATATGCATATGCAGATGAGAAAGGTAAATTTTGTATTTTTTATTTTTCCTATTTCACATGTAGTTTTTTGTCCATTCACCAATTTCTTATAAATATACAGAGTTGGTGTTCTAATTCATAATTCAGAGACTTTATTATTTACATATATCCTTATCTGCTACTTGATAGATGAAGAGAAATATATAAATTATGGCAAATTTGTTTCACACATATCCATAAGAACTGCTACACACACACACACACACACACACACACACACACACACACACACACACACATGTGTGTGTGTACCATACCTACCATACTATTCTATGTCATGCTAAAAACATGACTTTGGAATTCCAAACCCCTCTACATCGTCATATATTTTGAAAAAAAAAGAAAATTTTCAGAAATTTTAGCCTTCAAGTTTTCTCAATCAACAAAAGTACCCCTATCTTTTATGACTATTGTGATATATGCATGTAAACTAGTACATGTATGTGTATAAAAAGCCCTGATTAAAAATCAGCTAAACCTATCCATAGGACATGCAGCTAAATAAAGCCAATTAAAGTTAATGTGGTCAGATAAACAACTAACTTTCAGAGATTACTTAATTACTTAATAAGGTGATGTGTTCTGTCAAATTCTGCTGTGGACAGCCCATTTAGCTAATTTGCATATTACCTACAGGGTAAAAAAAAATAGAACTCAATTCATCTGATTCAGTACATCAAATAGAATATGTGATGAACAACAATTGTGGAACAAATTCAACACATCATTGCATTGAAATATAATGTTTAATTCAACTTTAATAAAGTCTGTGATAAGCAGCAATCCTTCTTTGAAGTCAGATATCTTTAATTTGTATGTACAATGCAAAACATTATTATTTCAATTGTCTTAATATTGCTCAAGTGTTTCTGGGAGCAGAACACTACCTGCAAAGTCCAACAAAATTAAATTTCAAAAGTCCAAGTTGGTGGAGTTTTACTTTGTCAAACACAGCAACAAAGAGGAGTATTTAAATTTTTGCAAACATCGTATTGACAAGAAGTATACGATGCCCATTGAAATAGTAGCACCAACTGTAGCATATTCAATACATTGAACTGAACATTCTCTGTATTATTATTGTATTATTATTGTATTATTATTGTATTATTATTGTATTATTGTTGTAGTTTTGTTTTAATACTAACTATCAATTGACCCATGCTTTTTCAGGATGATATTGACCATTAAATAGATTGATTGAAAGAAATTAACATGCCCATGCTCATGTATGCAAGGATGGTTTGTGTTGATAAAGCATTAATACCCTTATTGGACAGATGCATTTGTTACTGCTGTATTACTTGTATAATCTCCATTAAACTTGAAAATGTGATGTCATTCATTGATATGATAGTCAGTTCTATATGTGTTCATTCTTTTTTAAAGACATGCATATCTCGTGGTCAGACTGCCTCGTATACAGTTCCACAATGCCAACGTTACGGATAAACAACTGTTATGACCAGGAATTTCTCAAACAATCCAATAGGAAAGATTTGACAACCTTACCATCCAGTCTCTAGTGAGCATAGAGATGAACTCTAATAACACTTGCATTTACCTTCAAAGTCCCTATTGAACTACTGAAAACAGTAATGACTATTAAATTAAGCATATATTTTGTGGATTTTAAAGACAAAAACCTGATGTATGGTTTTATTTAATGTAGGTGGTTATGTGTGTGCAGGGCATTGATATTTGATAAGGTCCACCAATTAAATCTTTCTTTCTAAATGTATAAAATGCTATTTTTTTAAAGTTATATTTTAAAAAATTCAGATTTGAATTTCCAATCATTATCTGTAGGTTTATATGAAAAGATGTCTTATTCTCAATTGGAAAACATAGGTTTTTTGGGAGGTATCACACAGTGACCACCCATGGGACCTCAATTAGCACTCTCTTTGAGTCCAAAAAAACCCCCAACACTTGTCTTGGACTATGGTAGGTATGGTGTGCACACAAACATATATAAAATATTTAATTTTATACATGTCAATTGTGTGGACTCCAGGTTAGAATAGGTATGTACACGTACCTTAATTTCATACATGTCAATTGTATGTACTCCAGGTTAGAATAGGTATGTACATGTACCTTAATTTCATACATGTCAATTGTGTGTACTCCAGGTTAGAATAGGTATGTACATGTACCTTAATTTCATACATGCCAATTGTGTGTACTCCAGGTTAGAATAGGTATGTACATGTACCTTAATTTCATACATGCCAATTGTGTGTACTCCAGGTTAGAATAGGTATGTACATGTACCTTAATTTCATACATGTCAATTGTATGTACTCCAGGTTAGAATAGGTATGTACATGTACCTTAATTTCATACATGTCAATTGTATGTACTCCAGGTTAGAATAGGTATGTACATGTACCTTAATTTGGTGCCTTATGTTTGATCCAAAAATGGAAGATATTTTTTATTGTATCTAGTAGATGTGATTTACAGTGGATAGAAATTATGTAATGTTTGCTGTCTTGTATAGCTGACAGATTAGATGTACTAAATTAGTGTTCAGAATAGAAATCATGATATTTGACATAAAATGGGGACATGGTGCAAAAGAGAGTACACAAGTTTGCAGAATTTGGTTCACAATGTTTCTGTATGTACCAGAGAAATAATTTAATGATGAAGTTATAATATTTGTAATTGATCAGGTTACATGGCATCGACAGTCATAAAATCCAATCATACTCTTCTGTCAAGTTTTCAAGTTTCATGCCTTATAATGGTGTATCCCAAATTATTTCAGGCCATCATCCCTTGGTTATCCTCAGTTCACCTTATCTTACCCTGTAAAAGCATTATTCAGCATTAATATCCCCCTGGTAATCCCACTGCCTCCCCCCCCCCCGAGGGTGGTACCTCCCATTGGGGGAACCACTGCCTTAAAGTAACAAATTGTCTTGAGGAATTTTTTGTAGACAGACTCTGTCGGAATGTACTTTTACTGATAATTAATATATGATGGCCAGACTTGTATAATTAGCTGAATATTGTTTGTTCTACATGTTGGATAATTTTTACAGATGTAAAATTGGATGTGAGTTTAGTGGTATCTTGAATCTCAGCAGAGTTTTATTGACAAAATCTTCAAGATTATAGCAACATCATCATGCTCAGACTCAAATGTCAACATCATCATGATCAGACTCAAATGTCAACATCATCATGCTCAGACTCAAATCTCAACATTATTGGGCTCTGACTCAAAATTGTCAATATCATCATGTTTGGACTCAAATGTCAACATCATCATAACCAGACTCAAATGTCAACATCATTGTGCTCAGACTCACAAGTCATTATCATTGTGCTCAGACTCAAATGTCAACATCATCATGCTCAGACTCAAATGTCAACATTAATGGCTTCTGACTCAATTGTCAACATTAATGGACTCTGACTCCAATGTCTACATCATCATGCTTGGACTCCAATGTCAACATTAATGGACTCTGACTCAAGTGTCAACATTAATGGACTCCGACTCCAATGTCTACATCATCATGCTCAGACTCAAATGTCAACATCATCATGCTTGGACTCAAATGTCAACATCATCATGCTCAGACTCAGATCTCAACATCATTGTGCTTGGACTCAAATGTACACATTATTGTCATCATCATCAGTCTCTTGACCTAGTGTAGTCATTGAGGCACTGTGCTGCTGACCAGTTCTCTCCACTTGATTCGATTATGTGCCAATGCCTGTGTCTCTGCAAAACTTTTCCTGGTCCATTCTGTGATGTTGTCACTCCACTTTTTTCTCTGTCTACCTCTCCTTCTACCACCTTGGACACTACCCTGCAGTACTGTAGTGGATAGACTGTTGGCTCTAGTGACATGGCCATACCATTTCAGCTTTCTCTTTTTGACAGTGGTGAGGAGGTCTTCATAATGGCCTACTTTGTGCCTGATGGTGTTGCACACTTCTTCATTTGTGATGTGGTCCATGTAAGAGATGCCAAAGATGGTTCTGTAGCATCTCATTTCAAGTGCCTGAATTCTTTGCTGTAATTCTGCTGTCAGGGTCCAGGCCTCACATGAATACAGAAAGATTGAGATGACTAGTGCTCTCAATAGTCTGATTTTAGTTTTCAGACAGATGTTCTTGTCTCTCCAGATGGGTCTTAGCTTTGACATAGCTGCCGTTGTTTGTGCTGCTCTTGACAAATTTTCTGCTCTTGATCCCACTTCCATGATTATGGAACCAAGATATTTGAATTGGCCCACTGTTTCCAATTAGACTGATCTCTTGATATAATCTCTACTGAATCATTTTAATGTATTACTAGTATACCAGTCTCAAAATCTTACACATAGCATACAAAAATCAGCCTTTGATTTGTTTGATTATTATTATTTTGTTGTGTAATTTGGAGGAAAGTATTTCAATAGAGGGTTGAAGATGTCTTTGGATAAATTGTCTTGATGTGCCATGTCTTCTTGGAATGAACTTTCACAATGTGCAAGTTGTTCTTAGAGTGAGTTTCCTTGCTGTACTAGATTTTCTTAGGACAAGTTTTCTTGATCTGCCAGGTTTTATTGGGATGATTTTCTCAGTGTGTCAGGTTGCCCTTGATTGAGTTTTCTCAATGTGCCATGTCATCTTGGGATGAGTTTTCTCAGTATGCCAGTGTGTCTTGGAGTGAGTTTTCTTGATGTAACAGAGAAGTCTTTCAATGAGTTTTCCTAATGTGTGAGGTTGTCTTGGAGTGCATGGAGTGAGTTTTTTTTTATGTGTCTTGGAGTGAGTTTTCTTTATGTGTCTTGGAGTGAGTTTTCTTGATGTAACAGAGATGTCTTTCGATGAGTTTTCCTAATGTGCGAGGTTGTCTTGGAAAGCTTGGAGTGAGTTTTTTTATGTCTTCGAGTGAGTTTTCTTTATGTGTCTTGGAGTGAGCTTTCTTTATGTGTCTTGGAGTGAGTTTTCTTGATGTAACTGAGATGTCTTTCGATGAGTTTTCCTAATGTGCCAGGTTATCTTGGAGTGAGTTTTCTTTATGTGTCTTGGAGTGAGTTTTCTTTATGTGTCTTGGAGTGAGTTTTCTTTATGTGTTTTGCGGTTAGTCTTGATCTTTATGTGAAACTTGGATGATCTTATTATATGTTAAGATGCACTCAAATGATGTTATAATACTAAAATTAATTATCTTAAAGCAGCTAAATGGAATATGGATATAATGTATGAACATTAAAAATTGCATTCATTTATAAAATGTGTATAGGATCATTGATGTTATATTGTAATAATTCAGATCAGGATTTGAATGATTTCATTTTATGTTCGTCAACAATAGTCTCTCAAAAATGAATATATTTGGCCTTCTTCGATCATTTTGCAAATCTTGATATTGCTACTTTTCCTGAAATACTTCTTCTAAATGGATGGTCATGTGAACATGTTGACTTCACTAAAAGACTTCTTATGATGTCTAGTTGTTCTGAAATGAAAATATTACTTCTGGACATCCAGTATGGCTACCATAATGGGGCCATCTTGAAAATATTAATATCACTACTTCTTCTGGAAAATAAATTGTAATATTAGCACAGAGTTTTCACTGATAGGATTCTTTTGATGTCTATAGTTCATCCAAAGTGTAAATGGTGTGCATTTGGTATCCAATATGTTTGCCATGACAGTCATCTTAAAACGTCTTGAACAGGCCATATCAACATGAGATTTTTACCAGAAAACTTCTTATCTAGTATTCTTGGTCCAAATTAAAATGGTGTTTATTTGACATCCAAAAATCTTGTTATGGCTAATCCTCTTCAATGGAAAGTCATTTTTACATGGTTATATCTTTCATCAGAAGAGTTTTATGGTGTCTAACTGATATTGATGCAAACTAGATCTCAAACTCTTCTCATCCTCAACTTATGGTTATATCAACATGGGTTTTCACCAGTGGACTTATAATACTTTGTCGGCCCAAAATGAATGTAGGTCCAATCATACATCAGTATTGCTGCCACAAAAGCTGTCTTGAAAATCTTTCTGTCTCTACCCCACCTGTATGGAATTTCATTTTTAGATGTTATTTTTACAAAAAGACAAATAATGGTGTCTGCTTAGTCCTATAGGAAAATGGTACCAATCTAGCATTGAATGTGCCCACCACAACACACAACAGCTTGTTTGAAAATTTTGTTACAGTAAAGAATATTATAGATTTCAACACCTAAATATTAACAAACAAAATTGGTCTTTAATGTCTGGAAATACTTTTTGCCTGGTCAAGAACGTGTCAGTTCCTTTGAGTGACTCATCATCATACATCATTCCATGAAAATGATATTATTTGTTACTTTAACTTTTCATTAAGTGAAGTCATCTCCTCATTATAAATAAGCATTTTTCAATATAAAAATTAGTTAAAAATTAAAATTATTCTCTCTTTAAATTTAATTGGTTGTTTACCAGAAGAATATAGTCAATAAAATTGGTAACAAAAAATTACAGATAAGAGTAGTTATTATTAAGTCTAAAAGATATATGATCAAGTCAATCTAAATGCACCTTTAGGTAGTAATTATTTATTGGACAAGTTGGGATTTATGCCAAAAAGTTAAATGAAGTGGCTTTTATCCAAAAAATGAGTGTAGACTGTATGTTGATGTGTATTCACTGTAGTATCTTGTAAACAAAGTATATTGCCAACAGCAAAATAATATTCTCACAGTCTTGTGTAGGCTAACAAAATTGATTACTCCTGTGAACTAAGAACAACTTCTCCCAGTATGTGAAAGAAAAAGTATATTTACAAGATTATACAATATTTACAAAAGGATTATCACTATCTAGGAGGAATTTGTCAGTCTTGTCCTCCATAGTTATATCGCTATTCAACTAAGATTTCAATATCCATTGTCTTTATTGACTCATCTTGCGGGTCGCTTTGTTGTGAACACTCAGAAAATTCTCATTGCATGAGAAATGATCTAATCACTATTCACCTAGTTACAGCATGCCAAAAATCTTCAATATTTCTAAGTCTACCAGATTAATTTATATAAAGGTTTTAGGTGAGGAAAATTAATTTTAATGCATGAAAATAAGAGTGTTTGACAAGGCTGTCTCAACAATGTTTCAGCCCAAAGTAAAGGTAAATAATGATGGCATATGACTTTTATTTAATTCATTTTAACTTCATATGATTTTAATAATTTGCTCTGTTAGCAAGCAATATTGCAGTCAATGAAAAATATGAATTTTCCTACCAAGAATGATATTTTTGTTGAATACGAATTTTCATGAAAATGCATCGGATACTGGTAAGTTACATTCAAGCATCCATTGTTGAATTTTTAAATTTGTGGTATACAGCAGCCATGAGATGCCTAAAAATAGGTAAACTCCATGAATTAAATTCACTCTGATTCTCTGGGCTATAGTTACTTATTTTCAGCCCAGTTTAATATGGGGTGGTAGGGATATAGTTATGTTTGTGTGTTTTTAATCTTAAAGATGCCTGTTGATGCATAGAATATTTCTGCTTCAATATTTGACATATTTTACCACTGAATCAAAGTGTAGCATAAATATGAAAACAGTGCCATTGATATTAGCATAAGTATTATAACATGTTGTACAATACTGTCTACCTATGAATAAATCACCAAAACTTTCAAAAGATGATTTTGCAGTTTAGAAAAGACCTCTGTTGAACAGAAAAATCTACAATTGACATGACAAATACAAAATACCACCTGCAACAAATTTATAATGTCTTTTATAATGTCTTGCTTGATATTGCTCAAAACTGTAGTCATAATTAAGCTATCACTAAACTAATCAAGCTAATTTTAAAATATTTATCACTCCTATGTTACTGTATCGTAATATTGTCCTTATAATACAAATTGTGTATATATTCTTCCTGGAGATTTACTGTCCAGTGACTTGCATTTAGTTTAAACAGTACTGCATTGAAATATTCATCAAGTTCAGCCAGGTTGACTTTTTTGTCAGATGACAAAGCAAATTGGTGTGAGATTCAGCCAGTTTCAGACAGCTCATTCTGGTCATTTCAATCAAAATTTGCAACTGTTTGTAGAAAATGGAATATAACCTGTGATGATTTCCGTCATGTTATGTCCAAGCTAATGCTTGAGACAAGATAGGCTTGGTATGTCTAAACTTGTTACTAATGCATTGAATTTAATAAAAACTATAGAAAAATTGAAAAAATGTATAAGCATTAATTCTGGTAATGTACTGATTTCTTTAGCAGATAAAGGTTGCTAGATTAAAATTAAAAGATGAGTACTCTTGTACTGAGTAAAAGTTAAAAAGTCATTGTTGCTGAAAATTAGTTTTTTTAAGCTGATCTTATCATGATGTTTGTTCATAGTCTGACTGCATGACCGTCCAATTTCTGGTTATTCTTGCCTGGGATTGCAGAAAATGGGTGTTATAGAGAATCTGCTTTTTTAAGGAAGAATATTAAATATTTTAGACATATTGCCAGTGGGATGGCAATAAGCCTAGTGATTATTTTTACTGACAAATCTGTAGGATTTTTTACAGTCATGACAAGTCATTGTGTCTGGTTGTAAAATTGTTCATAAATTCTTAAACATACTAAATTCTGTCACATAACTGGATAATATTCAAACAGACTCAAATCGGTCACATAACTGGATAATGTTCAAACACTGGCCATTCAATGCCAGATTTTGAAGTTAAGTTTGAATATTAGCATAAAAATAACAATAAGCCACTGACATTGTTGAGTGGGATACCGTGAGATATATGCTAATTCTGTCTATCATGCTTATGACTAGCCACTGACATTGTTGAGTGGGATACCGTGAGATATATGCTAATTCTGTCTATCATGCTTATAACTAGCCACTGACATTGTTGAGTGGGATACCGTGAGATATATGCTAATTCTGTCTATCATGCTTATTGCTAGCCAGAACATTTGTCAATATAAAATAAAAAGAAAACTTTCTTGCAATAAATTAATAAATTATATATTTCATCTCCTGGACTAAATATATCCATTACCAGTATTCACTCAAAACAAGCAAATATCCAATTTTTTGTTGCAGGTATAAACATTGATAAATTAACAGTTCTGTCATTTTTTCTATCATAGTTTTAAGGTGAAATTCATTTGATATTTACAAAATGCTTAAAAATGATAATTTTTTTATACATACCAGTACATTTTTTGTACACTGAAACAATGTGTATAAAAAATTAAAATATTGTTTTTAATCTTCTCAAAACATTTCTAAACATTTAGTTTAATATATATCGGTGAAAGCAAACTCCCCAAATCATAGAAACCTTCCATCAGTTCTGTTAGATTAGTCGTTTCTTTACTTTTACAATGAATGATATCTAATTTTTAAAAAATTCTTTGTACTGTACCAGATTTTTGAAATGGAAAACAGAAGTAGCACATTCTGTTACTTCAATACAGTTCTTTGAAGATGGTAGATATGCTAGGCCTGCTGGGTATTTTTCAGTGACTGGGAATGGGACTAATGTGTCAATCAGTGTTGTAAAATGGTTTATTTATAATAAATTAAAAATTTAAGATTTAAAATTTGAAATTAGTATCTTAATGTGTTCCATTTTTTTGGCTGTTTATGGTGGAGCTTTTACTGTTTCTACTGGCAAGTTTGGTCGAGAACTCCATTTATGTCTTCAAGATGTCTCTGTTGCTACTCATTTTTTAAATTTAAAACTTAAATCCTCCACAACTGATCCTTTATGGATTGCTATATATTATTACCAGACAACACTCTGATGGCCTAGTGGTTAGAGCATCTGCCGCGAAAGCAGTAGGTCATGGGTTTGATCCCTGGCTGAGTCATACCAAAGACTTACAAAAATGGTACAAACAGCTGCCTCGCTTGATGCTCAGCATTAAGAGTTTAGTGTTAAGACGGGTTGGCCTGGTGTCAGGATAATGTGACTGGGTGGGACATCATGCTACATATCTGCAGCATGATGCCCCAGTGCTAGACATCACTATAAACTGCCTCACTGCAGACATCATGGCAATACGACTGAATTTTTTATAAAGCTGCATTAAAAATCCTAATCAAACAAACAAACAAACAAACAAACAAACAAACAAACATTGTACATATTGTACAAACAAACAAACCAGACAATTAACTCTACCTGTACCTATTCAGCAATGGTGAAATTCCTGCAAGTGTGAACAAAGCATGGGTGCACTTTCAATGGAACCATTGTCTGTGAATTCACTTAACCAGGCACTGACACAAGTTTTGTTCACACATATTTTACACAGTTTATTTCAAACTCTTCATGTGGATCAAGTCTTGTATAGTGGACACTCCTTTCATATTTGTGTTGTTACCACTACAGCTGCTATCTGCATAGAAGACACCTGATGAAGACTTTAGGACCGGTCGACTGCCTGTTGTACCATATATGTTCATGTATCACTGACATTTATGTGTTCATCTAGGGCATTTATATCAGCTATTTTATGCGCTATGTATATGAGGCTTGCTATATTGCTTTCCTTCCTTATAATTAAAAAAAATAAAAGAAACTATTGGGGGTATTTGATGACTTCAATTACACATTTGTTTTCATTTTGTGTTGCTTCATTCTCCTGCAGCCAATAATACATGTACCTCTATCAGAGTTCAGTTTCTGAGTGAAGTTCATTAGCCAGTTACAGAGTTAATGTTCTAGTTGCAACTCCATAATTAGTTGCATCTTGACTGGTACATGTTAATGCAGCTTCTTAGCCAATTGCACCATTATCTAATGCATTTTCTTTAGTCTATATGTACCATGTATTATTTTGTAGTATGCTTACAACTTACAGAAGCTGTGTGTGCCACAGAGTTGCTCCCAGTATATGCCAAAATTGTAAATAAGATGGATATATCATTTATATAGTTGAAGAATAAACATTTGAGCTCTCATCTCTTTTTGTTGTGTATTGTGTAAATCATTATTTTTTATTATAGATTTACTGTAATGCTTAAATTTGAAATTCTGGATGACTTTGAAATACTGTGGTTTCACAGTTTTTGATGGGGTACCAATTTTAGTGCATTCATGGTTGCTCCAAATCATAAATGTAAAGAACAGAAGTAACCCCTTTTCATTCCCAGTGATCAACAAAGCTCAACTATTTGATAGTTTAATGTTATTACTGTAATACAATATTAGATTTTACTTGTGTTTTTTTTATATTTATAATAACCCATCTGGATAAACAAACATTACATAGCAGTTTGCTAGTATATTGTTTCTTTGAACATGTATATTGTGTACAGTATCTGGTAAGTTTCCACTCCACCTTGAATCAGTGTGTTTTGAGACCATAAGGATATAGAGTGGGAATAAAGAGAAAGATCCTAATATATTTTAAGTATAACTGTTACTGAAAATGAAGAAGAAAAAATGATTGTAATCCATTTGAATAAATAATTGCATTAAAACATAGTATACTTCAATTACATGTAGCAAATTTTCCTGTTTAAATACCAATATTATTTCATCAACTCCTTTAAATCCATAGGAACAAAAAGGCTGTAAGCACAAATGTTGATTATAAATTATATATAATTACAGCTAATGCAAGTTCACTATTCAGTGATTTTCGGGGGAAAATCCTGCTGAATGACATTGCTGGTTTATGCTTTGCTACACCCAAATGTTTGAAACATACATAATCACAGCTTTCCCAAAGTCATGGAAGGATCTGCTCTCTCTCCTATTTTCAGGGCTTGAAATTTAATGCTTTCTTCACTAGCATAATTTTGATGGTTGTAATATTTCAGCTGGAAAAATAAAGCTCTTTTCATTGTCCACAAGAATATGGAATAAGGTTGAAATTTGAATACAAAAAAATGTCAAAAACTTTTTTTCCACTTAGCAATTTGCTAATTATAACTTGCAAAATGCTAGCTTGCTAGAGTCAACTGTGAGCCCTGATATTACTGTGAGTCGTCCTTGATTACTCATCAAAGGTTGTCATGATTACAATGACAAAGGGATAGTTTGTTGACATCCATGTTATGTTGTTGTTGTAGGGTTTAACGTCATTTTTCAGCACATGATAGGCTATACATGGCGGCCAGTATTATTGGTGGAAGAAGAACCAGAGAAAACCCCCCAGAAGAACCTCTGACCCACAAGAAGCTACTGGCAAGCTTTCTCACATAACTACATTAGCCAAATCTTAGACTCGAACCCATGCAGACAGAGGTGAGATGGCAGTGATCCATAATAGAGAGCACTTTAGACCACTCGGCCACTTGGGGTCTCCTCCATGTTATGATGATATTATCAATAATATGCTGATTGTGCTTTAGTAAGAAGAGTGGTTTAAGTAAAAGATAATACAGTAGAACCTGTCTTGAAAAACCACCCCTTCTGCCTAAAAATAATGGTCTTTCAAGACAGGTGGTCTCTCATAGCAGTGGTCTCTCAATACATGTTTTACTGTATATTTGTCAGTCACTGCTTATAGTTTGGTATTGTTGACTCTGTTTGTTGAGCACTTGGAGGAAGTTAGGGATTGATCTTAACAGGTGTTTGATTTGTGCTCATCTTGGTTATGACAATGTTTGACCATTCAAGCCACTTGGCATATTTTTCTTGTTTATTCTTTATTTTGGGTATTTATGTAAATTAATGTACAAACTAATAATTATGCAAATGTCATGAGGTAAATCCATAAATTTAAGAACAAAAATGCCTCTTTTTGCAAAACCATTAAAATTCACACACACACATACACACACACACACACTGAAACCATTGTATTTTATATCTACATTGTGATTAGAGCCTAGGTTTCCCCAGACGATCCAGTCTTGAACATGGAACATATACTGGTAATATACTTTTTTTTTAAAGCTATCCATAATATATTTCTGCTTTGGGAGTAATCTTACATCATGTCAATTTAATTTTGAAAGGTTTATTTTTCCAAAATGATATTTGGGAACTTAAATATTGTTTTTATTTGAGTACCTGAGTGCATCAAGTGCATGAAGGAGAAACTACTGGTATGAGATGTAATGCTGCGGTCAAGATAATGGATTGTGGAGTCTCAAATTAGTTCCAGTTCTTGAAGATTAAAAGTAATCTAAAATAAGATAAACATTTGCATAATCGAGGAAGAGTACACAGTAATTAATGATGCAGTGGCTCTCATGTGGTGTATTGATAATTTGATTTATGTCAGTCTATACATGGTTTTTATTAGTCAAGATTGTTTAAATATATGGCAGTAAATGAAACATCGAGAGTGTTTATCCGTTTTCAGAAAAAATCTAGACAGAATAAGTTAAAAATATAGTGACTTTGACATGAACATATATCGTATATTTTGCAAATCTGTATATAGTTACACTCAAATGTGTTTTTTGCTGTCCTGGATTAAGAATAAGTTCAGTAAATTTTCATTAAACGGATATTACACTTGATTTAGTCATTTTTATGGGCACTGAGAATGTATGGTGCGTGATTTGTCATTTAAACAACAAGGATTTTATTTACATAGGAAACAATGGAGAATGTGTTTGTTCTTGTTAAATACATTTCTTTTTTACCCCCACTGTGAGACATGGCACAAATAAATTGACATCTTCAATCAGCAGACAATACAAATGTTTTATGTGGTCTGTCTTTTCTAAGCAGTTAATGCATGTGGAATTTGGCATCCTCTAAAAGTATTTGATAAGAATTTGTTTTTGTTGCAGGCAAAGTGTGAATTTTTTAATCTGATTGAGGTCCTTGCGCATAATTTGTACTCATCAAACCACAGACTAAAGTTGACTGGTTTTCTTTTTCATCCACTTTCATTTTTTTAAAACGGTAATGGTGCCCAGTGGAATGCACAGATACAAAGAAATAGTTGCTTCAGTACTTATCTTTAACAAAGAAATATTTTCCCTCCCAAATTACTTTTTAGCTAAGATGACAGACATGGTTTTTGAAGCTCATAACTATATAAATTAAGTTTCTAAAATCCATCCAGATTGTCAATTCATTAGCGAAGTAGATTAAAGCTAATATAGTGTTGCTGTCAGCATTGGGGTCCTCACAGATGAAACAAAATATATACATATTTACAACCATTCTTTCTTCCTAGGACCATAGTAACAGTTTGACTGCACATGTGCAGTAGTTGAATATTCTTGGATAAGGTGTAGCAATCAGTTAAGCTTTGAGTACAGCATTTATGCACACTGTATAAATACTGTTATATCTTGAATAAAAATATATAGTCAATAAATACTGTGCAATCAGCACATAAGTAGGTCATTATAACCTATATTTCATGATTCAATGATTTTGGTTAAATAATTTGATTTAGATTTATTTATTAAGCTGTTCTTGCTAGAATCATTAAACTATATAATTGTATCTCTATAAATACTGCACCATTATGTCTTGCTAGAATCATTAAACTATATAATTGTATCTCTATAAATACTGCACCATTATGTCTTGCTAGAATCATTAAACTATATAATTGTATCTATAAGTATTGCACCATTATGTCTTGTTAGAATCATTAAACTATATAATTGTATCTCTATAAATACTGCACCATTATGTCTTGCTAGAATCATTAAACTATATAATTGTATCTATAAGCACTGCACCATTATGACTTGCTAGAATCATTAAACTATATAATTGTATCTATAAGTATTGCACCATTATGTCTTGCTAGAATCATTAAACTATATAATTATATCTCTATAAGTACTGCACCATTATGTCTTGCTAGAATCATTAAACTATATAATTGTATCTATAAGCACTGCACCATTATGACTTGCTAGAATCATTAAACTATATAATTGTATCTATAAGTACTGCACCATTTTATGACTTGCTAGAATCATTAAACTACCGGTATATAATTTTATCTATAAGTACTGCACCATTATGACTTGCTAGAATCATTAAACTATATAATTGTATCTCTATAAATACTGCACCATTATGTCTTGCTAGAATCATTAAACTATATAATTGTATCTATAAGTATTGCACCATTATGTCTTGCTAGAATCATTAAACTATATAATTGTATCTATAAGCACTGCACCATTATGACTTGCTAGAATCATTAAACTATATAATTGTATCTATAAGTATTGCACCATTATGTCTTGCTAGAATCATTAAACTATATAATTATATCTCTATAAGTACTGCACCATTATGTCTTGCTAGAATCATTAAACTATATAATTGTATCTATAAGTATTGCACCATTATGACTTGCTAGAATCATTAAACTATATAATTGTATCTCTATAAATACTGCACCATTATGTCTTGCTAGAATCATTAAACTATATAATTGTATCTATAAGTACTGCATCATTATGACTTGCTAAAATCATTAAACTATATAATTGTATCTATAAGTACTGCACCATTATGACAAAATAAGGTCACAGTGACCTACATTTCACATTTTTTACCGACCTGAGCTCATTTTCTGCATTTAGTTCCAGATTGTTTTTAAAAAAATGTTGGCACACTGTGTATATACTGTTATTCCCCGTCTCAAGAAATTTGGTGAAGGATGTATCATGATGAGTAATACCCCCTCATAAAAATAGGTCACTGTGATCAATGCAAACTTTGTTGAATGTTGTATTGATGTACATTTCTCAGACTCCATTTCTGATACTACTTCATCATTACAAAATATCAGGTTCATCATGATCACTATATCATCTTGTATTGACTATTTTTAAGCTCTTGACTTCATGAGCTTTTATTCTGTGACCTGTATTTCTTGTTTCAGTACAATTTTATATTCAGAGTGAATTCAATGGGTGTTGATGATGTGCCAGTCACAAAAGTTTATTATTGAATGTATCTCTGTTATTACTACACCTTTAAAAGCCAGAAGTCATCACAAACTGCATTTTATGTTTAATAAATGGGGTTAAATCTTTTTGTTTATTATCCCTGTTTAAAAAATCGGGTTAAATCTTTGTGTTTATTATCCCTGTTTAAAAAATCGGATTAAATCTTTGTGTTTATAATCCATGGTAGATAGACTAGCCTACTCAGAAAGCCTTTCTCACTAATGCAGTTGGAAGTAGGAGTAAATATTGAATAGCCAGCTTTCCATATTAATGTCTGTACATTTCATATTGTGACATGTTACCCATGGCAGTTTAGCTTTGTATTGTACATGTGAATATGTAAAGAAATTAGATGAGTAGACTTCATGCTGTATCCTTTTCAAATGAGATCACACCTGTGGTAGCTAAGCAAAGTAATTATTGATGCATAATGTTTGTATGGCTGACTGTCACTCAAAAAATACTTAAAGCCCATGACTTTCACCCAACAGATTTTAAGAATAATTAAAAATGAATGCAATAATATTTATTTCTGGATTTTATTGGCTGATAATAATACCTCTACTTTAAAATCATAGAAAAGAATGTTCTTGTTGTTTTATTTCTTATAGTAGGCATTTGGGTGGATGAGTAAGTACATGGTTTTACCTTCTGTCAGCACAATACAGGCTGCATTGTGCCATTTAAAAGTAAAAATTGTAATAAAAGAATGCAAAAAATGATTAGTTGAAAAAGTAGCCAAGATTACTTTAAACGGAATTTATTTTCTGCATCACGCTGTTTACATTGACTACTGGAGACTTGTGAAAGTAGAAGTGATTAAACTCTGGTGTTAATTTTGAAAATCAACATGGTGTTGATTTCACTCTGGTGTTTTTGAAAATCATATTGTTGTGGAATAAAATTAGTGTTAATTACACTATGGCATTATTTTGAAAATGATAATGCTTTTGAATCCAAATGGTGTTAATTACACTATGGCATTATTTTCAAAAATGATAATGTTTTCGAATCCAAATGGTGTTAATTACACTATGGCATTATTTTGAAAATGATAATGCTTTTGAATCCAAATGGTGTTAATTACACTATGGCATTATTTTTGAAAATGATAATGTTTTTGAATCCAAATGGTGTTAATTACACTATGGCATTATTTTCGAAAATGATAATGTTTTCGAATCCAAATGGTGTTAATTACACTATGGCATTATTTTTTATAATGATAATGTTTTCGAATCCAAATGGTGTTAATTACTCTCTGAGATTTGGAAGTTTTCAAAATAAGACTATAGGCAAAACAGGTTTTATGGAATGCACAAATCATCTGATGATAATTAAACTTGGACATGTGCTCTTATTAGTGAGCTGTGCCCATTTGCATTTGCTGATCTTTTCATCAATTTTGATACATTGCTAGGCATGACCTTGACATAACATACAGTAATTTTCCCCTATTATTTTTTTATTTTTGGAATATATTATCTCATTTATCCATAGTTACAGAATTCGTCCTCACCCATCACATGATTCAGAATTCCTCTTATTTCTTGACCGTGGCCTAAAGATTTCTATGTAGTTCTGTTTTATTTGTTTGAGAGAGCCATAAAGTCATGTTATGTCATTCTCTCCATTTAGCCTTTTTGGAGAGGGAATGTAGCTTTCACTTTGACTTTTATGCCAACTATCCAGAAAAACATTTCTAGGGTGATTTGGAATGGGACCAGGGTTGATCATTTTAGGATCATATTTAACAAAGAATCAATACTTTAGGGAGTACATTCAAAAAAAGATATTTCTGCATGATTTCAGAAATGTTTAATTGGTCCAGTACCCATTTTTGGCATTTAAAAAAAAAAAATCCTGATATCATAACAGTACTGTAGATAGTATATAAACACTGGTGGGGATTTTTATTAATTATTTAAATAATGATTCAGACAGTTTCAAGTTGTCTTCTGGGCAAAAATTAGCTACAGGGTAAACATGATTGGAAATTATGCATTTTTTCCAAGAGTAGAAATTTTCTTCTCAAAACTTGAACTCCAAATTGATCAAATCTTTTAAAAATGATAAGCCCAAGATCAGTTTTCTATCACTCTAGAAAAAAAATGAAATCCCTGGGAATATTCATGAGAAGAATTTTTTTTTTAAATTGCACCTATTTATTACCATGTATTTGTCCAGTTATGTTAAAATTGAATAACTACACAGATTTGCTTGACTTAGGAGCTCCAAAGATAATATAGACCTGTTTTTACCATATGTTGATTTTTGGCAATCATTTATCACTACTATATGTGGAAAATATCCATGCTGTTTAAGTTTTGGGACTTTTTAATCTTTCTCAATTGAGAAATTTATCCACAAGGAAATTCAAATTAATTATTATCAAAGAGATGTAACAATAAAATAATGAAACAAGCATCAATTTACAGCCACATATATCAAAATTGGAAGTGTTAAAAAGTTGTGACAATTCAAAAACATGCCAATATTAGGTATTTTTAACCCCATCTTTCTTTTGTTCAGTTTTGATCAGGATTTGATTCCATTCCTGCAATTTGCCTAATTCAGAGCAACCAAAATCATGTTTTATATTGACATGTAATGTTGCCTTGCAAGTGCACTGTTGTTTTATTTTTAAAAATCATTACAATATTTATTGCATGTATCTCATTGGTCTGAGGTGCTTGCAAAATGCATGAAGTTAAGTATAACATTTTCTTTATAAAAAGTCAGAATTCTGATCAATATGCAGAATGCTTTTAATTTGCTTATATGTATAAAATTTAAAAATAATGTATATTTCTGTGTTATCAAGGTTTTCATAGTATGTCATCTTTATAGAGGCATATAGTGAGTCTGACTTAATTAAGTCCCTTGACTTGAGTCATCAATTGTCTTCCTTGATGCACACATGGCCATTCATCCATCAGTGGTAATGTTCATGTTGTGTCAAATTGTATTTTTACATTTCTCTTTCTTGAGAAAACAGAACATGGTTTCATGATACGAGATTAAGATTCTTAATTTTGACTGTCCCTATTTCAGCTGCAAGCACGGCCCTACATGACTTTCATAAGCAATCCTCCAGTAATAGAGAAAGTAATTTCATCAGTGAAAGAGGTAAAATATTTAATTTCATTTACCTTCTTTACTGCTATCAGTCTTTTTGCTTTATCATTGAAATTTAGCAAAGATATTTTCATTCTTATTGCTTTCTGGAGACTGTATATGCAGCTTTTGACTATTATATAGATCTAATATTTCAAATAATGAGTTATTTTTTTAAAACTTTTTAATTCTGTAGCTGTAGAAAATGTGAGAGACATTTTAATAGCATAAATCTTTCAAATGGTCATGTGTACATCTTCTGGTTTAATGGAGACGTACTATACATAGTCTTTAGTCATAAATGCCTCAAATTGAATCCTCACTCGCATTTAAATATTGATAACTTTGATGTTGCTGTAGTTTTCTTTTTCATTTATATTAATAACATATGCTTTATAGTTAAATGTTAATTATGGATACAAATGTAATATTTGTATGATATTTGTAAATTATTATGTATAGATGAAAAAAATTATGTGGCCCAAAAGTTACTCCAGTCAAATTGCCATAAATTGTAACATTTAAATTATCAAAAATTACTGACTATCAACTGCATTCACTAAGACCTGGTATGTGTAATCTCATCCTAGATGAGTCAACAGGGCAGACACTTTGCAGTTTATTGGTTGTATTATAGGCAAATTTTTTAGCAGTATATGCTTACAAATTGAAAACAGAAAAGTTGCTGTTTTCCTCTTCTTAATTTTTAAATGTGGACAAATCCAGAAACTAGAATTCTACCAATTATACTTTGTCAAGCCAGGAAGTATTATGAAGAACTTTTCAAGTTAGCCTTGCAGCAGTGTACAAGCACTCAAATGACGAGTTTAAAATAGGATTTAGTCATATAAAGCAATCATCAAGAGAGAGCAGATGAAAAATAATGAAACATTGTCTCTTATAAACTTTAAATGCATAAAACATATCTGTATTAATTATTTTCTTTATAGACTTATAATGTAGAAATAAAAATAGCAGATATGTAATGGAGAAAAATATTAAATAATTATAACATTAGAACACATATAAATAAATATGCAGTGTTTTTTTTAAAAACTACTATGAATTAATTACATATGATGAATTTCTTGTTTAGGGAGATTTATATATCATCTTAATTTATAACTTTTGGATAGGAGTCCAATGAAAATGAAAAATATTGTAACTTGAAAAAGCATAAATTACAGAACATATAATAAAGGAATTTTTTACCATTAAATTTTGTTTAAAAACCATACAAATAACAATGGAGATCAGCCAACTCAAGCATGAAAGTTTCACGATGGTGTGTATTTATAAATATTTATTGCAGAAGATAACAATTTCAAGCCTATATTTATAGCAAGCACATTGTTACCTAAATAAGTAAACTGTTTCTGTTTTATTCAAGTATTGTATTCATCACTGATCATGGAAAACTACTGATAGCGTTTATTGGAAAAAATGTCAAAAAAGAACTTTATTAGAAAAGGTGTGATTTATCGGCACTGGAAGTAAATGGTCATGTATTGCTTACCTCCCTTGATTCTGATGTTGCAAGGTTCTGATGCATTACATGCATGTTACACTTAACACTACATATATTGTCACATCATACATAATTTCATAGCACATTAAGCTGTTATCATATTGTATGTATTTCAATTTAAGGGTCACTCCAATATATCATTGTACAAAATAGACCACTTTGATAAAGTAATAAGAACCCAATTTTGGTAGGTACATGTAATTGTTTTCTGAGTTAATAGTCATCATTCAGAATAAATAAAAATGAATTATTAGGACTGTTCTGTTCCTGTTGTGGCCAGTTTTATAAAGTGTTACTGTTTGTTTATTTCATCAGTAGTTATGGAGAATGACTGTACCTATGGAAAGAAAGCATATATTAATGTTATTACATGTACTAGGAAACATGTTAAGAGTCTACAGTTGCAGTGATTTTTTAATACTAACTGGCAAAGATATGGATTGAAAGTATCATATCTAAATATTGTATTATCCTGGGGATGCATACCTATTGATTGGTATTTTATTTACTGCAAGAATGATTATAGAACTAAATGTATCATTCAACAAGTAATACAAAATGTGTGCATCAAAATGTAAAACTTGCACATTTCGTTATTTAGCAAGTAACAAGAAAGGTAAGACCAAGATCCTAATTATTACTGTATGAGAAAGAAAAGTTCTTAACTTACATCATGATCACTGAAAAGACTAAACTTTAAATGAAATTGGCTGCCAAGCTTCATCCTAAGAGTTTGGCATATTTCAACCAAATTCTCTGTACTGCTTTATCCTGAGTTTTAATATGACCTCTCAAGATAGAATTCTTGGTGTATTCGTAGATAACAATCTTATGTGGTCTATTCACATTAAACACATTTCAAAAAAGGTTAATTCTTATCTTTGGCTACTGAGGAAAATCAAAACATACATTCGTCTTCAGTATAGGGTCATCTTTTATAAAAGTTATATTCAGCCATATCTGGACTACTGTAACGTAATTTGGGGTAATACCTCTAATTCAAACATAACAACACTTATAAGGCTCCAAAAGAGGGCTTGCCATTTAATTCTAGATCAATGTATAGACAATTTTCAGGATGCAATGAATAATATAAAGATTTTAGCAATAAATGAAAGAATATTTCTTAGAAAAGCCAAATTGATGTATAAAGTATCCAGAAAATCCATTCCTGTTTATCTAAGCAATATCTTTCACCAAAGAGATGCTGATGGTACTCTAAATTTAAGGTCCATAAGTAGAAAAAATTACATTATACCAAGGCCAAAAAAGGAATTGTTTAAAAAAAGTTTTCAATATACTGGTCCAGTAGTATGGAACAACATTTCCAGCGACATAAGGCAGGCTCCTAGCATTTCTTCGTTTCATAATCAATGTCTTAAATGGATGAAATCTTTAGAAAATTGAACAGTGCTAGTACCAAAAAAAAAATACTGCCTGCTTGTCTGTATTTTTGCATCATTTTCAAAGCTGAATGTTTCAACACAGAATGATATTTTATGTTTCTTATATGTTTGTGTTTTTACAGATGCCTGTGCATGTGTTCCAGGCTTGATACTTTGAAATTAAAAATTCCTTAATTATTTAGCATTGAGCCAGACTCTTCACATCATGTTGTATGTATTCTATATATTATACATAACAGATAGAAGGTTTCAAGGTAGATTAGTTCTGTAACTAATTGAGTTACCTTCTCTAAATAAAGTCTTTATTATTATTATTATTATTATTATTATTATTATTATTATTATTATTAAGAGTTTGGCATATTTCAACCAAATTCTCTTTACTGCTTCATCATAAGAGTTTGGCATATTTCAACCAAATTCTTTGTACAATTGCATCCTAAGAGTTTGACATATTTCAACCAAATTCTCTGTACTGCTTCATCCTAACAACAGATCTCACAAGTTTTATGTAAGAACTTTCTTAGAGTTATGGCCCTTAAAAGGTTTAGCATAAGACATTGCTAATTCAGAATCTAACCAGTGGAATACTCTGCAGATTTTATTACATTAGATTTGGCTGTGAAGCTTCATGTTAGCAAGACCTTAGATGAGTTAAAAGGCTAAAATAAAACCCACATTCTGTTTGCATATAAAAATAACCACACCACACTTGCCTTTATACAAAATGGGACATTGGTAAATTTTATAGCAAATTGTTGTCGGTATAAGGTACACCACCTCAACCTGATAGCATTCCAGTGATATCACAGTAAAGGGAAGTAAGCAGCTCAAATATTAACTTTCACAATTGAAACCACTTATCCAGAGCAATTTAAATTCCTCTTTCATTTTCTGACAAGTTCAAAAAAAGACGGTAGCCCTGCCAGATACCATTAACTTAATCTGAGAATATTAAGTCCAGTGTTGTACATAAACAGCATGATTGAAGTTATCCAATAGTCCACATTGCTGCCTGATTTCATTATGGTAGCTGAGACCCAACATTCTGATAGCCCCTGGGGTCTGGGCACAAGATTTGTTAGATCATTGTTTTAAACATATTATGGACTTTTCAGATGATAAACATTACTCTAATGCATGTCATAATTAGAAATTTTGAAACTGTTTTAGTGAATATCACTGCAGTCATCTCATCTGATATACAAATTCATAATTTTATGTGACAATGTTATGTATAAAAAATTGGAAACTCATGGCTACAAAATATATCCAACATTAGTGATATCTACCTCTATAAATGTTATCTTTAATACTTTAGACCCAAGATGAGGAAGCTAATACCATATGTGAACGTTATGAAATACATATGGCCCACAGTACCAGTAAAGGGTTCAAAGCGCCTTACCCTAGGGACGGAAATAAAATATGGAGGGTATGAGATGAGACTTACATAGATATTGCACGTGATGGATTATAACACTTAATTTAGCAGTTACATGTGAACAATCTTCTGATATAGAATCATGTTAAATCATTTCATTCATTATTTAATCATTCAGGTTCAATGAATTGTAAACAGGTAAAGAATAAAAAGTATGTCTCCTATGTTAATGAATATAATTGAAAATAATCTTATACGCTGTTGCTGAACAGTCTTTAGGCTTTAATATTTTACTTCACTTTATGGTTGTAAATTTGACAATGTTTTATCAGATGTTGTCTAAGAAGAAATTCCTGAAGAGTAAGAATTTCCTGCTTTAAATAAATGTACATGTAGTTATTATTACAGAACATCATGCCAAATTTTTACCAAAAATTTAAATCTCCATTTTTTTGTTTTTGACCTCATTGATTTTGAGAAGTTTGCATGTTTGTGTTTGAATTATCATTTATTGAGAAAAATTATGGGAAAATCCATATATTTTTCTTTCTGAAGGAAGAATGTAAATTAGAAATAGTAGTGATTCAAATTGTTGTACTCCCAGACGTTTGCACATCAGTGGTTAAATGCACATGGTAAAACCATTCAAATGAATCTGAAAACTCAATGAAACTTCATCTTTTTGACAATCAGACTGAATTTTTCAATTGTACTGTATTAGATAAATTACCGATATGAAATGCATATGGAGCCATTGGTCAGAAGATTGTTCATCCTGTCCATGTTTCCCATGATGCATGTTGTGTTGTGGCCCAGAGAAATTAGATTTGTTGCACATCACATTGTTCTTACTAATGTTTTAATGCATTTGTGGTTATGTCTAAATAACAAACATTATGATGAAATTTGACCCAAAAAACCTTTGTCATTTGACCCATATTTTAAGATATAGATTCTGTAAATATGGCTTGCATTAAACTTAACAGAAAAACACAAAAGAAAGAAAGAAAAATTTCTAATTTAAAATTTTGAAATATCATTATGACAATATAATGAGCCAATGAATATTTCTTTAAATATTTTGCTGTAAGATTCCATGTTTAGATGTTATACAGTTTACTGCATTATCACTGAGAGATTGTCACAAAAGCTATCCCTGAATGGTTACATGCAGTATTCCCTTTCCATGAAATCCCACCAGTTTCTAGCTTTCCCTGAATGGTTACATGCAGTACTCCCTTTACATGAAATTCCATCAGTTTCTAGCTTTCCCTGAATGCTTGCATGCAGTACTCCCTTTACATGAAATTCCACCAGTTTTTAGCTATCCCTGAATGCTTGCATGCAGTACTTCCTCTACATGAAATTCCATCAGTTTCTAGCTTTCCCTGAATGGTTACATGCAGTACTCCCTTTACATGAAATTCCATCAGTTTGTAGCTATCCCTGAATGCTTGCATGCAGGACTCCCTTTACATGAAATTCCATCAGTTTCCTCAGAATATCAAGATTTTCAAGAATTGCCATATTCTGATGTAGCTACCTACAAGAACTGAAAATGGTTGGTGCTGACTAGTTACAAGTTAATGAGAAAGATTGAATATTCTTATTATTCTCAACTATTTATTTAGATCCTTTACATACATTCCAAATACATGTATGGTTAATTCTTCAATACCAGACTACCTATTAATTATCTATAGTCTAGCACACCTGCATCTTAATTGTATGTTCACTTAAACATCACTGTTACCCAGCATTTATGTACACTGCATATAGAAATTATGCACTATCAACACTATGTACCTGCTTCATGGCAGTTACAATTAAGAGTTGCACCCACATTATTTCTTTTTCTTTGCACAAGTTTCACTGAATATGGGTGTAAAATGACATTTTATAAGGTTCAACAATGACTGATTAATTCAAAGAGAGCTAAGTTATTTCCATTTATAATTCTGCAGCAAAAATCTTTTGAAAAGATTAAAGTATAAATTTATGCAGTACTTTCTGGAATAATGTAATGTGTAATCATTATAAATTGAGAATCATGGAAACATGATGTTGGACTACATTTTCATTTCTCCATAAAGAGAATGAACCTCATTGCAAGAAATTTCAGACACTATCAGTAACAATAATTTAGTATTATGAAAGTTGAAGATAAATCTTTAATAGTAGTATTATGTACATGATCTTGGGATGCCAAGTCACCTATCCAAGCTAGATAGCCTACAATTAGTAATTGGTGCCAAAGTAAAATTTAGAATACATTCCATGTCTGATGCCTTATTCATATGCATATAGAATTTCTTTTTCCTTGTACTTACATGATAATAAGTGTGTGCCAGGGAACTCAGTTAAATTTGTCTTCAGTTTTTGTATTTAGGCTTGTTTTTGGCCAAACTTACTCTGAAACACCTTTCTCAATGATTTCATATTTCGCGGTTTGGGTAAAATGTTCATATTCTTTTATAGACCTGTCATTTACAAAATAATGAAAATTATATATATATATATATATATATATATATATATATATATATATATATATATATATATATATATATATATATATATATATATATATATATATATATATATCTGTAAGTGATTATATTGACATTCATTTAGTTCCATGCATTTATCAACAAGATTGTAATCTATACTGCAGTTATCAAGTTGATTAAGTATTTAAAAAGCAGGCATGAGTATATATGTTTATTTCATGTGTTTCTTTCTGTCAAATAAGTTGTTAAAATTTGGTGATGCATATTTCCTAAATGAATAGTTAACCTTTCAACTATGAATACTGTACATTCAGATGTAACAATGGCAGCATATATAATGAGGTTGCCATTTCTAGGAGATCAGTTTTCTGCTGTCACAACTGTTTATTTGGAGTGTACTGGTTATCTTTGTGGTCTATAAATGACCATTTTCTATGTGACATGGTTCTTGTGATGGTCAAAACAGAGAGCACAAAACTAGCCCTGCAAATTAAAATAGATACTCTATAGCCACTTGACATGAGCGTCAATAATCAGGGTCATGAACCATATCAAAACTAGATATAGTTGCAAAGAAGAGGAAGAAACTAACCCTGAAATTAATGCTCAGCTGCTCCTTGACACGAGATCTAACAACATGCTTGAACACAACCCCATCCTATACACAACCATGTCAGATTCAGGCAGTGGGATTAGTTCTTCAGGAATCTTGTTTTATAGGTTTATTAACCAAGCCCCATATGAACCATTGAGTGAAGCTTCCTTCAGCAAGACAAAGAATTGAAATTAATGCTTCGTCTATTGACACTGGCTGTCTTTGGTTTCTATCTAAATAACAAACATGATGAAATTTGATCCAAAAAACCTTTGTCATTTAACCCATATTTAACAGTATAGTATCTGTAAATAAGTCCTTCATTTACTAAAACTTAACCGAAAAACACAAAAGAGAGAAAGAAAAATTTCTAATTTAAAACTTGGAATATCAGTATGCCAATATAATAAGCCAATGAATATTTCTTTAATTTTTTTGCTGAAAGATTTTTTTCACATGGTTCATATGCATCAACCAAAATGATATTCTAGTAAAGGGTTGCTAATACATACCTTTATAATTTACTGTAATTGCTTCATTTGGAAAACAAGGGCGATTATCAGGCTGAAAATAACTTTAATCATTGTTGAGAGCAAGAATCATTCCGATAATCTGATAAACATAGGATCATACACATTGCTTGTTCAACATTCACTGGTATATTTCTGGAATTGTCAACAGAATTAGTTCAATTTTGATTAAAATCATGATTTTCAAGTTTGTATGAAAAATGCTGATCGGCCATGAAATATGGCTACTACAACTAAAAATAGGAAAGCCTTTAAATTTCTTCCTTAAAAACTGCTCTATACAATTTGACCCAATTTAACAGAAAATTTGCAGCATAGGTTGCTTTGGATTCTTATCCACAATTGAATGAAACTTGTCTCCAATCAAATGATACATATCACTAATCAAATAATACTTATCTCCAATCAAATGATACTTATCCCCAATCAAATGATACTTATCACCAATAAAATCATGCTTATTACGAATCAAATAATACCTATCTCCAATCAAATGATACTTGTCACCAATCAAATGATACATATCACCAATCAAATGATACTTATCACTAATAAAATGATGCTTATCGCCAATCAAATAATGCACTAAAATGATGCTTATCTCTGATCAATTGATACTTATCACCAATAGAATAATGCTTATCACCAATCAAATGATTATCTCTAATCAAATGATATTTATCACCAATAAAATGATACTTATCACCAATAAAATGATGATTTTCACCAATCAAATTATGCTTTCAAATGATACTTATCTCTAATCAAATGATACTTAAGACCAATCAAATGAAACTTGTCTCCAATCAAATGATACTTATCACCAATCAAATGAAATTTGTCTCCAATCCAATATGGTTTTCATTACTAAAATTAAAACAGTCTTTAAACAATTTCTTCTCAAACACCGCTCATGAAAATTTCACTGAATTTGACAGAAAGCAACCTACAATGAATTAGGCCTCAAAAAGATTTTAAGCACAATTAGGTCATATTTGTTGGAAAACCTTGTGATATTTAGGGCTTTCAAATTTGTACCAATAATACTGATTCACCTTTATTCTAAATATAAAATATTTAAATGACTTTAAAAACCATGCAACAGAATTGTACCAAATTTGACTGAAACGTCTTTCATAAAATATGGTTATTATTAATAAAATGTAAACATCATTACGCCACTTTATCTCAAAAATATACTTAAATATAAGTTGCCAAACTTTGATAAAAATCATCTAGACACAGAGACATTTCAGTATTGGATAAATGATCCAGATAAAAATCATCTTGACACAGGCATTTCAGTCTTGGATAAATGATCCTGATAAAAATCATCTTGACATAGAGACATTTCCGTATTGGATAAATGATCCTGATAAAAATCATCTTGACATAGAGACATTTCCGTATTGGAAAAATGATCCTGATAAAAATCATCTAGACACAGAGACATTTCCGTATTGGAAAAATGATCCTGATAAAAATCATCTAGACACAGAGACATTTCAGTATTGGATAAATGATCCTGATAAAAATCATCTTGACATAGAGACATTTCAGTATTGGATAAATGATCCTGATAAAAATCATCTAGACACAGAGACATTTCAGTATGGAAATGATCCTGATAAAAATCATCTAGACACAGAGACATTTCAGTATTGGATGAAAGATCCTGATGTGCCATAAAATATTGATAAAAATCATCTTGACATAGAGACATTTCAGTCTTGGATAAATGATCCTGATAAAAATCATCTAGACACAGAGACATTTCAGTATTGGATAAATGATCCTGATAAAAATCATCTAGACACAGAGACATTTCAGTATTGGATAAATGATCCAGATAAAAATCATCTAGACACAGAGACATTTCAGTATGGAAATGATCCTGATAAAAATCATCTAGACACAGAGACATTTCAGTATTGGATAAATGATCCTGATATAAATAATCTTGACATAGAGACATTTCAGTATTGGATAAATGATCCAGATAAAAATCATCTTGACATAGAGACATTTCCGTATTGGATAAATGATCCTGGTGTGCCATCAAATAGTGATAAAAATATATTTAAAAAATAGCTTGAGAAACCTTGAAATAATAGTTTTTGTTATTGGCAATCAACAGTATTGGTAGAAATCTCTACAGAAAGTGTCATACTAGCCCTGATTGTTTCCAAAATGCTCTTGCATTTGGTAATTTAAAGCAGATATCACTCAGATGTCATCTTGGGCCCATTTGAGCCTTTTGTTTTCTTTGCAGTATTGATTAGTTTGGTAACAAATATAACCAACTTGCCTAAACTCAGAGATCATTTTGATTTTCTGATATTATCTCTTCATGTCATTCAAATTTTTTTAGTTGTTTGTGTTACCATACTAATGAAACTGTCCATGGAGTTACCAAATTTGTATGTGTCCATGGAGTTACCAAATTTGTATGTGTCCATGGAGTTACCAAATTTGTACATGTCCATGGAGTTACCAAATTTGTATGTGTCATGGAGTTACCAAATTTGTACGTGTCTATGAAGTTACCAAATTTGTACATGAATTTAAAAAGAAATTACCTTCCATATCTGAATTTGAGCAATGTTAGAATTAGACATATTTTCTCATTATCTTCAGATTCAGCCATTTTTAATGATATTGAGATACCTTAAAAGATTTTCCATTTTGAAGTTTTGCTTGGATGTTCATGTTTTCTGTTCATTTGTGTGACTGTGGATCCACTTGTTATTTCAGTCATTAAATTTGATTACAGATTTTGTTTTATTAATCCAAGTTTATTTGATCTGGGAAAATCTTTTTCATTCAAAATCTTAGCCTTAATAGTAGAAATGTCAACCATTTGGACTCTGTTTGTCTGGATTGTTCAGTCATAGACTCCCACTGTATACCCTGAAGATTTAAATCTTTAACTGATTCAGTCACTTATATACATGATTTATATTTTTAAACAATATTATCATGTTTTGTTGCACATGTATAACAGTTTAACTGTATTCTACAGCATGGTTATTAAAACTTTTATTGTAAATGTTTTATATTCGATTTGTAAAAGGTGACTGTAACTTCATTTATTAAAGATCTGAAGAATTATTTGGACTTATGTTGTCAAGAGATTTCATTGTGTATATAAATTTATCTACTTTTTGGTGTAATGAAAAATCCACAAAAGTTAAAATATATTAAATTAATAATTCTAATGAATCGTATGTATCAAGGAACACAATACTGTGCTCTCAAAATTACATTTGTACCAAAAAAAACATAAAACTATCAACCCAATAACAAATTTTCAGTTACATAATACGTGTATATAGTTGTGTAGATGGTTCAAAATCATAACCATTGTCTGATAATGGTTTGCAGAAAGATGTATTTTTTTATTTCAATAATAAGAAATGATTATTTTGTGTTTTAATTTTTCAAAACTTCTTTTGATTTTTCTTTCAGATGCTTGATGCTTTCATTTTGCTTTCCTGTACTTTATTAATTCATTTAATATGCATAATTTTTTATCCATTAATTATGCTTGTTTATGAATATGTATCAAAATTATGAAGCACATAAAAATTTCCTTGTAATACAAGGAACTTTTATAAGTGATTGTTACCTTCTTTTTTTAAGCATACCGATACATATCAACACCTAACAGTTATTGATGCCTATTTAAATGATTTTTGATTTTTCTATGCAATAACTTGCAGTCTTAAAGCATATCTTTGAATGGAGACTTCTTTTTTTAAACAATATAGTATATGGAACTTGTACAAGAATGATAAAATAAGTAGCTAGCATTTATACTGTTAAATTTTAAAATCTGCTAATGGTAAAAGAGATGAATAATATTTCCATCTTTAAAATTACTGAACCAATACATTATTTTCAAAGTTTTGTTATAAGAAAAAACATTGTAGGCATTTTTTCCAGTAAAAGTGGTTATTTTGGGGAATATTCAATGACATTTTTCCACACATTCTTATGTTGTTCATTGCAACATGTTCTCTGGTTAATGAGTTCTGTTTATCTGATATTTTTACAAGCCAGATTTTGACTCTATCTGTTAAATCTTGCAAATTAATGTTCTATTTATTTATTTAAGAATTTCTGAGATTTTATTGGATGTGGTCACTAAATGACTATGATACTTCTGTTTCATTCCGAAAGTCAGCCATATCAATTGACACTACAATTTTTTTCATAGTTGATTAATCTGTTGGTTTCTTTGTTGTATCACCATGAAGAGCTAAATGTCAATAGTACACAGTCCTAAAATAGCTTATTAGTCTGCCAAAGTGTAGAGAGAAATACAGATCAAAGAATTGCAACACTTATACTCTGGTTAGCAAAGACTTTAATCCATATATGTCACTTAACAAAGCAGTTATCAACGAAAACCCTGATCTGATTTTGTTTGTGAAGTCAAAGTAACCTCATTGTCCTGGTTATGTGATATCTATCAGATATTTGCTAATAAAAAATTGAATTGTTTATGAAACAAATAATCTGTAGCAGAAATTGACTCTTCAGAAAATACTGACTTTTTACTATTTCAGAATAATGCAAAACGTGATGCTGTCAGAAAGAGATCAGAGGAACTTGCTATTGAAAGGAGAGCTCGGAAAGCCTATTCATCACCGCTTTACACTTCAATGGCAGAGAGAAGTATGTACCTTAAACTACATAGCTTATTCTCAAATGCCTTTAAATAAATGTTCCCATATAAAGCAATCAATTATTTATCCAGGGTTTCATCATCCTGATGTTAAATTGTTACCCGATGATTTGTAATCCTGTTTCTTCATCAAAAATCATGCCTTTCAGTATAGCATCTTGATATTCTTATGACATGGCCCCTGATATGGCATAATTATGGTCCTCAATTCATTACACAACTGATTATTTTATTTTTGGAATGGTTACTTTATTTTCTTTAAGGTTTGTCAATTCATTACACAACTGATTATTTTATTTTTGGAATGGTAAAAATAAAATTCTTTAAGGTTTGTCAATTCATTACACTACTGATTATTTTATTTTTGGAATGGTAAAAATAAAATTCTTTAAGGTTTGTCAATTCATAACTGATTATTTTATTTTTGGAATGGTTACTTTATTTTGCTTAAGGTTTGTTCTAGGCTTATCTGGACTACTCACTTTTGTGATTTTTCATAGAATATATAGTTATATCAATGATATCATGGGTATGGAGTAGACCTTGATCTGCAGTACATAATACAATAGCAGATCTGGGTCTATATAATTAACAGTTGGACATGCTTTGTAATTAAAATAATCTATATGGTAATAAGAAGTTTAAATCCTACCTTTGTTACAGTTCATAGAGCTTCTATTCTTGGATTCTTTGATTTTAATGGTAAGACAAGCACATCTAAACATCCATATGTTCTGTGCCTTCTGGTTGTGGAATAAAGGGTACTCTTTGAAGATGCCAGGTCCAGGTTTCATTGAACAATATACTCAACAGTTTTTACTTTGTTTTCTTGATCAAGTTCTATATTTTTTTTTAAAAATGTTGCAATTATGGTGCCAAGACTTTATTTGTAAAAGCAGACTTGTGGAGAAAAAACTTGTTATGTCCATTATATTATGTGAAAATAATTAATTAGGTTGAGGTAATAGAAACAAAGTTCTTGTTTGAAAGAAAATCCATAATATACCATTCCCACTCTGCCAAAATAAATGGTAGGTCTTTTAGCAGTTTCTAGTTCTCCATAGATACAGGTAATGCAGAAAATGTCATACTCTCTTAAAGTTTCTGTCACTACACAAGTTAATGCTGGACATAAGATACATAAATAATGTGTTATATAGTGTACATGTCATATCTCACTGTATATGAAGTTCCTAGCAGTTGGAAAAATCCTCATATTCTTAGACTGTTTTATAAATATATTCATGTAAAAAGTTCTTTGGAACCAAAATTTGATGTTGTAATGAATATTTGGATAGTTTTTTTTAAAAGCCTCAGAAAATTAGCATGTCTGCATGTTCTTTCCCTATATGCATTATTAACCCATACTGTTAGCTGCATATATAGAAAATTGATGAAAACTCCACGACTAAGCTAGGTAAGATGTACATATTCAAATGACCCAAACTTTGAAGTCCTTGTTACAAATGTTTTTGGTGAAAGTATGTAAAATAGTCTTCTAAACAAATTTTAATTTTGAAAACGGCTCCAAAACAGTGATATATGATGCAATCTTGAGATTTTGCACAACAAGTGTACAACAAAACACATTATATGCCCATTTCATGCCCTTTTCCCTACAAACAAACTTGACCTTAGAGCTACAAATCTGTCAGATACATGATAAGGTATAGTGATAGACGAAATTTCATCCAAATATATTAGGTACTTGAAAGGTGACAGTCTAGATAAGGAAACAGGTAAGTGACTTCCTTTGTTTTTAACCTTAACCATGGAGACAGAGGGTAGGACTATAAATACATAAACCACTATCAAGTCCAGATATATTGAAGATTAAAGTTGCATGAATATACTTTTATTGGTTTAGTTGTTATACCTGCACATAGATCATTCATTTATATATTCCCTGGTAATGACCTTAACCTTGACACTGAAGTCATGACTTTTATATCTCTATTTGTGACATATAACTTGCTGAATTGTCATTAAAATATTTTCATTACTTTAAATATTATCCTCCAGAAATTAATAAAAATCATATTTCCTCTTGCCTTTCTGTGTACTTAACTTAGTGGTAAGGGAACCTGTATGACATGTAACACCATATAGTCATGATTTATACATGTAACACCATAATAGTCATGATTTATACATGTAACACCATATAGTCATGATTTATACATGTACATGTAACACCATATAGTCATGATTTATACATGTAACACCATATAGTCATGATTTATACATGTAACACCATATAGTCATGATTTATACATGTAACATCATATAGTCATGATTTATACATGTAACACCATATAGTTATGATTTATACATGTAACACCATATAGTCATGATTTATACATGTAACACCATATAGTCATGATTTATACATGTAACACCATATAGTCATGATTTATACATGTAACACCATATAGTCATGATTTATACATGGGCAGAATTCCATGCAATCTCTCCAGCTGTCACATAGTTATGAGCTGGACAAGAATGGACAGATGAGTGTAACAATGCATCAATAGTCATGTCATTTTTTCATCAAAGTCTTGACCTTAAGAAATGACTTAAACTATGGTAGGCTGTGTAACAGAACATGTATATGCAGTATAATTTCTTGAATAGCTTTAGGGCTTCAAACTGGTGCCAAAATCAAATACCAAAACATTTAATTAGAACTATGAAAGGAGTAATTATTGGGGATATCAGTTTCATCTCACAAAATATGGGTCCTTGATTTAAAACTTAGCAAGAAATATATATGCATATTGTAACTTTGTGGCTATGACTATGAAAGTCATAATAAATTGCTATGTAAATAATACAATATTTCATAATAATACTATTAATAGTTTAATTTAACAGTCTTGACATCACAAATAAGTGCCCTGAGATGAATGTGACCTTATATTTACAGAAAGAATCTTTATAGTAGTACCCACTTCCAAAATATTTGATTTTCATTAAACAGCTTCAGAACTTCAGCTTAATCATGAAATCAACACTGGCCTTTATATTTGGAAATAAATTGTATCATCTCCTTAGATCATGATGCATAAATAAACACCTTGAGATTTTGAAAGCTACAGACTTTGCACAGAAATATATAATGTTGATCTATGACCAAAACATTGATAAAATTGCCAAGTAAAACAAATGACACATTCAGAAGTTATGAGTATACACTAAAGCTTAATTAAACTACTGTCAGTGACTTTGGGTTACAGTCCTAATATTGTGACATGTTGATGGGACCATTCTGTTGATACACATGATGGGTACAATGTATGTACCCTCCGGGGAAAACATTTTATTCCATGATCTTTAACAACAGCTTCTGGGTGACAATTTGGACACAGAAAAGTGATATTGACCTCAGACCCGATCTTACCGATAGGTCCATGAAAGTAAAGCAAATAAATTGGAGTTTGAGAGTAACAATTTTTTAATTAGGCAATATTAGTGACATTAGAAGCAGTTTTCTAGTAATAATAAATTTATCCATTATTAGGAATGTATATCCTTCACCAGTTTATATAAAGCGATCATTATGATTTAAATTTTGGTGCATGCATAGATTGGAAATCATGATATGAACTAGATCATTATTAATTCAGCATTTATAGTTGACTGTCTTGAAACACCCCTCTTTCTCTCAAATTAATTTACTTCAAGTTATTTTTCATAGGCTGGAAGCATCTAGCTCTGTCGTATATGTTGTACTTTCTGCTGTTCTTCTTTCTTCATCTCTGTAATAAAACTAATCCCATTTGCATAGATGTAATCCCATTTCTTTTCAACAAAACACATTTATTTGTGTGGGATGTGGGTTTTCATCACTGATGTTTACATAGAATCATCTATGGTAAAAACCACAGTGTTTTGAATATGTATACCTTATTCCTGTGTGCTATATATTGACCTAAAAAAATGACATCAATGCTTTTTAAATCGGAATGTTTGACTTCCATTAACTACGTTATGTAAACCCAACTGACAGTACTTTATAGGTCAGAAAATTGTGTTTTTACAAGGACAATTCCCTGCAGTTTCTGGATTTAAAAAAAAATAATTATATTATGCAATAGTGCTCCTTTAAAAATAGCAGAGATGATTTTAACACACAGCAACTAAATGAGAAAAAAGTCTTATCTTGAATTTCTGGCCATTCTGTTCAATCAGCAGAGCAATGGTCCCTCCATGGGTCTCTGGTACTTTTGAAAATAAGACTGAGAGATAAAATTTGCAGAGAGTACTGATGTTAGGAGGTTTTATTAAACTAAAGCCTCAGGATTGCATCATCAAAATCAGGTTAGGTACATGCTGAGTTTAAATGTCATTAAAACATGAAACAGTTACAAGGGGAAGAAAGAGGTGTGACTGCCATTTTTGGTGATGGATATTGCTTTGTTCTGTGAAGTTTGTTTTGGAATTATGTATTATATTTCCAGTATTAAAAAAAAAACATGCAATAATGGCTACTTACTGTAAGTCATTTTTAGTCCGTACTCAGATCCAGTTGAAATGTATGTAGACAAAATATTTCTCTCTTCCTTCTTTAAATATATATTTGATTTTTATCCAGGATTGTATTTAATAAAGAAAATAAACAATTAAATTGTGTATGGTTTTCTTTTCTGTTATGTAACCTGTATTCATGGATTATGAATGTGTAGCTTGAAATGCTCATATAATGCATGTTACTGAAACATATTTATTCTAAATTATGTATTGTAATGCAATATGCATAACAGTTAATAATAGACTTATAAAACGTTTTAGTTTGAAACAATGTATAAATTACATATACATGTATACATATACATGTATTTCCATTAGGTTTGGTTGATTCCCTCTGACACAATTTCCTTTTCATTTACAATGCTTTGCTCATGAATATGTTATGAATATGTTTAGTGCTGAATTTATGTTGTATTCTTGTCATAATTGCCCCAGAACAGGCTTTTTTTTTGTTGATCTTTTTTTTTAAAAATGTAGTGAATATACTTGTACATTAATAATAGCCAAATGTTGATTCTTTGTAGTAATAATAATAATAATAATAATAATAATAATGCTTTATTTATAGAGGGTGACTCATTAGTCAAGGACTATTCTCCCTTGAAGCTCTCTTATGAAGAATATAACAATGCACATTATATGAAGATAGAGTAATACAATACTAAATTCCATTATCTATTAGAAATACATACATGCTCATGATATCTCTTCTTGAATACTCAAATATTTTCAGCAGATTTTACATGTAGTAGAAACTTATTCCACAGAACTGTACCAGAGTATTGGAAGCTCTTTTTAAAATATAGAGATGAACTAAAAATGTTCAAAATATCAGCGCCAAAAGATTTTTGTTTATGCATCATTAATTTATATTATTAACAATTTGGACAAAATATTTTCCTTATGATAATAACTGATTCTTAAATTGATATATTTCTATCAATTTTATGAGAGAGACAGAAGAGGAGAACAGAGAGCACAATAACTGTAAACTATACAGTGTGTAAGTCACTACTGCAGGGTTTTATTAAGTTTTGATACATGTATTGTCAACCCAATCAGTGAACTGGTCCTATTTTCTTATTACGTGTCAGATGAGTTTCTGGAAAGGATTCTATGATTAAGAAAAACAATTAGAACTTTATATTACCTCTTTTTGTAAGACGTTGTATTTATCCCTTAAGCTCTTGTATATTAAATCATTCATATAATCAGAAAATGGCTTTAGATTTAGTTTATGTAGAACGTCATGCTTTCATATTTCATTTATGTCCCAGGAGTATGGAAATCATACATTAAATGAATTTAAAGTTAAGGATGATACAGTTATAAATATACAGATGCACACCACAGCATTTCATCATTATGAAGTTTGTATTCCCAAACCCAATGTACTTCAAATAAGCTATGTCATAGACATTAATTTGACATAGTAACTTGTTTCTTCTTATAAGTATGTTAACATAGACTAAACTTTGAAAAGACATACACCAGTTTTATATTTTAGTAAAAGGTTTGTTCATACATACCTTTATGTTTGGTAAAATATGAATTTGTTACTGCATGTCAAACACCTTAATTTTTTTTAAAAATAGCTCAAACTTTAGCATACAATGGCTGTTTTACAGCCAAATGTGATGTCATGAGCACATGCCTATGACATCATATCAAATATTTTTTTCAATCATTTGCAATTTTAAGTTTCTCAAATATTGGTATTATTGCATCAATAATATCTTTGAAACTTTTTGAATTTTTTGAGCCAAAATGAGGCCTTATAGTACTTACACCTTTTAGTTCATTTCCACAACAAAATTATTTTTATTCTTTGCACATAACTGAATATTTTATATATCTCCATGCAGTTAATAATTAAGAAACAATTTTTTTAATTTAATCTGAAGAATCAGGAATAAATTATGTGTGAAAATGCTTTGTCAATAACAAGCATAAGCCATTGATACATGCATTGTTACTTCCAAGAGAATATAAAGTCTGATAAAATTGCTGTCCATTTAAGCTTGGCACAGCTCTCATTAGAATATTAGTCTATGGCTCACATAAAATTACTGTGATAAAGTCTTGGGAACAATTTTGTATGGATTTAGTGGTTGCTACACATCATTAATTGAAGACAGTATCAAATATTGATCCTTCTCTAAAGACAGTAGGACCTTATCACCCATTTTCAAAACATTGGTACCAACAAAAATATATATAAATGCAAAATCATGAAAATGTATATTTATAAAAAATAATAATTCATAAGCATTTCTTAAAAGTGAAATAAAGATACCCCTGTAAAAATGTTTTATGTTGTGTCCTTCTTACTTATATTTGTATAACATATACTCGCTTATAAGAACATATAGTTTTACCATTCAGTTTGATACATCTATCAAAGGCTTAAGCTTGTGAGCAAGAAAATTTATTTGATTGAAATTAGTTGTAGCACTTAAAAGCATGAACTAAGATGGAAATACATGTACCGATCTATGCCCAAGTCAGTTGAAGTCACTTTTTGGTAGTCTCAGTGATGACTTGAATGAAAAGGTAGGCAATTTCAAGTCAGTTGAAGTCACTTTTTGGTAGTCTCAGTGATGACTTGAATGAAAAGGTAGGAAATTTACTCAGCAGATAATGTGATTAATAGACGATTGAAGGAAATGTAGTAAATATTATGTAGTCAACTGAGTATTTTTAACTGCATAAAATATATCCTGGTTTCCAAGAAAATATTTACAAAATGGCCTTTTTTTGGAAATGTAAATAGATTAGTTATATTATAGTTAAATTTAATACAAATGAAATGTTTACTGTAATCTAGAACAAAAATTCCGGATGCAGAGTTCCAGGTTGCCACAGTCCACACCAGTTTCTCCTGACCCAAGGAAGAAACAGATAACTGCAGTGCCACCTCTTCCGTTATGGGACAAGCAGAAAGAGACTGCGGAGATACAGGAAAATACATCTGCAAAAGAGAAAAGAGAGATTGCCATCAAACTAAAGTCACCAAAACTTGAAGAAGGTTGGTGCATCTTGTGTAAATATACAGCTGCTTGTATTAGATACTAAAATTCAAAATTTTTTTTTTTTTTTAAATGTTAACAAATGTAATTTTTTTAAGCGTATTACTAGTTTAATAAAGTTTTACTGAATTATTGCTCTTCAAATGTTTATAAAAAAAGTATTGTTTAATACCGGTATGCTTTTTTTAAAAATAGCAACATGTGACATCATGCTACACTACTGCACATATATGTAAACTTAAACAAAATGAGATGTGGTTCACTTTTCTAATGCAAGGAATTATCATCCCATGCTAAACATAAATGACTGAATGTTGCTATAAGCAATAAACATATTCAGAAAACATCTATCAAAATATTTCTTGAAAACATTACATGCAATTAGTATACACACTTTAAAGTATGGCACTCATAAACTACTTCCAGTAATATTTAACCAAGTTCCAGAGCTGGATTGTGATCAGCATAATTTCGTAACTTACACCTTAAGATCATTTCATCAAAAACTCTGAAGATGAATAAATATTTGGTAAAACTTATAATTCACTTGCTAATTTTGCTAAAATTGTATGATTGCATAGCCGAACTGACTGATGCTTTAATATGATGATACTTTTATCGGTGGATGATACGGTAGTAAACTCATCTGTTCAGCTCTTCTCCTGTCAGGCGTTAATCCATGTACATTTACATGTACAGTACATGGTATGTGTCAATGTTGGTTGTCATGTATTGATAGTCTGTAGTTTCTTAATTGTTTTCCATGCTGTTATGTGTGGTTTGCTGAAATCACCCATAATAATTTGAAATTTCCTACACGTTTTTTTATATACCGTATTTTCCGGCGTATAAGTTGAGACGTTTTGACTTGAAAGTTTGGTCTTCATCTTATACTCTGAATCGACTTATAAATGGATTTTGTCATTGAAATTGCATCGACTTATATATGGATTACAGTATCCGGCATGCTATTGATATTGCTCTATAATCCTCCAAACTAGCCCACCTTTCAGGAGCTTGATCAAGCTTAATGGTCCAGTCCTCGCAGTCATAAATTGCAGATATTGGCATCATTTCTTCCTCTGGTAAAGACCCCAATTTGGTTCCACCAGTTGAATCTGGTGCAGTTAAAGGAAGAGATGCCCTACCTTCTGCAGAAGAGTGCAATATAGACAGTGTTAATTAATCAATCTCAAGCTTTTATCTCCCAGAATTGCCTTATTTTAAAAATGGGTGATAAGTTCCTTTTTATTATAGACCTTTCCAATCCTAAACAACCTTTTAAGATGGAGGCCACATTCTCAGTCTGGAATGCAATACAGTCCATTGACTGGGAGGTCTCCATTGATCTCTAGGATGCATACTTCCACATATCAATCTTTTCTCCTAACTGGAAGTACCTCCAGCCTGGATGGAGAAATCTCCCAGTTTTACACTGTGCCACTAATGGCCTAACTTTCACACTGAGATTCTTTACTAGAATCATGGAAGTAGTTGCTGTCCATCCAAAACCACTGGTGATCCCCTCCTCTAGTATTTTGACACTGGTTGTTTCACAATGGCCAAATTAGAGTCCCTCAGACAGATGAGATCCAGCTCTTGGTTGGTCTGTGGTGAGCAGACTAAAACCTTACCAAAACTAGGGAAATCAGAGCTGGTTCCATCTCAAGATTTTATCTGTGGGGATGAACTGCCTCACAAACATGATTAATCTGTGTCCCATAGGACAGACTAGACAAGTGTTCTTAACAACTCTCCACAGATTCTCCATAGTTCCAGTGTATCATTCAAGTCACAAAACACTGCATCTAAGGTCAATGATGCCAAGTGGAGAATCTTTTGTGACTGATGCAGTAGGAAACATATTAATCATAGCTGTCCCTCTGTGAGTAGCTTATTTTCTTCTTTGGCTGTGTGAAGAGAAACACTGCTCAGTTTCTACCAACAAGAGCTAGAGGGCAGCTCTTTCCAATATGCAAACTATGAGTTGGTTTTAAGCAAAAACAAATCCATCTTCTCTAATTCCTATACAGATCCACAGTCTCAGCTGGAACTGTGCTGGGGAAGAGTAAGATCAATGTTTAGTCCCTGTTAGGGCTTTACATTTGATTTAAAAGTTTCTAAGGGGAGAAGACAGTATAGGAAGCATTTATTTCCTCTCTCTTAACCTATACATGAGATACAAACTTACACTTACCTTAAACAAACCACTTTAATCTCCAGGAGACATAAATAATTATTAGTCATTTGACTTTTTATTCTTTTAGTTAGAATAAATATGAGACAGCCACATCAGGCACATGCACACATTATGTAAGTAAAAAGGAAGCAATTATTGACAACAAGCACTCACATTCAACAAATTACCACAGTGGACTATATAACTCACATGACTCAAGATCTAAACCCCCACCCCGATTTCATGCTAATGAATGCCATTGCTGATTGGTTCCTTACAATGTCTCTATATGCATCTGCTACAGTTCCTTCTTCTTGTAAGGTGGAAATCACACAAAGATTTTCAAACAACTTTGATTACTCATGAACTAGATATTAACCATTATCTGCTTTGGTGGATGAATCGAGACAGATTCCTGGTTGGGGTTCCCATGCACGCATCCAATCCTCACTCCTATCTGTTCACTTGTGTGTCAGATTCCTATTGGCATGCTCAGTAAGAGCCATAGGCCATAATTCTCCATGGTTCTTGGACTCTGGCCAAATTGTCCTTCCATTGCAACACGCAGTAAATAGAAGCAGTATTTCTAGTATTGCAAGGGTGCATCAGGCCAGAGTATCATGGCCTCCTCAGACAACAGATCTATCATTTCATATTTGCAATGTCAGAGAGGCATACATGCACCTTCTCTTGTGTGGAGGTCTGGAACCTCTTCATCTGGATAGCATCAGAGAATGTCACAATCTGAGTTCACCACATTTCAGGCAAGATGAACACATTACCAGACAGCCTGTCCAGAATAGACTAAGCCATCCTCACAGAATGGTCTCTTCACCACTCAGTAACATAATTCTCTCTCCTTCTGTGGAGGACCCCTAGTAGACCTGTTTGCAACCAGGCTCAACAACAAACTTCTGTTTTACGTGTCTTCTAACCAGGATCAGAGAGCATGGGCAGTAGATGCTTTCATTTACCAGTGGGATTGCCTATTCCCTAATGCCTTCACACCTTTCTGACTGCTACCAAAAGTTCTGCAAAATGTCAGAACATCCACACCCTCATTTCCCCACTGTTTTCCCAGTCATCATGATGCAATGATCTCCAAGACCTGTTGATCAATTGACCCAGAGCTCTGCTTCATATGAGGGATCTCCTGTCACAACACTGGGGATCCCTCCTCCACAACAGCCCACACATTCTCAGCCTTTGTACCTGGCTTGTCTCAAGTGTTCTCTACACCAGAACAAGTGCTCATTCCATCTTGCCAATTGCACAATTCAGGCCATGAGAGATTCTGTGCTTCTGTAACTTCCATTACTGATTTCATTTTGTTCTCTTTTAAGACCAAAAGATGTCCAGTATCTGCTATCAAGGGCTATTGAGTGGCCATCTCCAACACACTTAAATTCTCTCAGGGCTGAGAATTGGTTAAGAGTTATGCTTTGCCACACATATTCAGTATTTTTAGCATCAGAACCTGGCTCCTGCTCTTCTATGCCCAGATGGAATCTTTCTTGTGTGTTATGGTCATTAACTAAGCTCCACTGAGTTAAGTTTCCTATCCAAACCTCACATTCAAACTGTGTTACCACTTGTTCTAGCTTCTGTAAGACAAAGAAGTGAGATTTATGCCTTGTCTATTGACGCTGACTGTCAGTTATTTACAGCAGGTTGCACCCTCCCATTAGGGAGGCTGAGCATGTTAACAGTGGATTGCACCCTTATCTTGGACAGGTAGAGTGCTGCATCAGCATGTTTAGATATTAGATATGTATATTCTTGTTCAGTTTTTATTGGCCAAATAGTATGAACAATTAAAAAAGTGCATAGGCAATAATGCAGATCTGATTAATTAATCTGGTGAAATATTGTTCAGTCGCAGAAAATAAAATGACCAATTAAATGATTATAATTTCTTTGATTGATTTTAGTCCAGATCAAGTTCCACTGTCATTCCCACTGTTTTAGACATTATGTAATTTTATTGATGCAGTATGCAAGGTTTTTTTTCCATTGAATGAGGTGATCAAATTGTTATTTGATAATTAAACTGGTGAATTCTACATATAGCTATGTTTTCATTTTTCTCTATCCTACTCTAGACCCAGCCATGTTCATCATTGAACTATAATCATACAATAAAAATTAAGGATTGACCATAGCTTGATTGAATACTAAAGTTTAACATGTGCATATGTTCTTTACACAGAACCAGGTAGACCATTGACACCTGTCACAGATCAAGATACTGCTGATGGAAAGTCTGCAGAGAGTAAACGAGTTACCTTTAAACACTCACATGATGAAGAGAGTCAAAATTCAGGGGCCAGTACCCAACACTCAACAGAATCAAAGAATGAAGGTATAGTACAGTGGTTCCCCATCTTGATTGGTCCCCCTGATCACTTGCCGCATACTTTTTAAAGCCAGAATGTTAAAATGTACCCCTCTATGATTGCCAGCCTTTTAACATGGCCAGCATATTAGTACAAAATAAAATTTGTATTTATCCCTCATAAATAAACACATTTTGCGGTTTACAGATAGAAATCTCACAAGTATCATTTATATGTTTTTAATTTAACACATTCACATTTGTTCCAGCAGGTTGATAAAGCTTGTAACATTCTAGAAGTACTACCCTGTATGTAAAGTTTTATCACTTTGATAATATAAAGATTGATCAAAAAGTTACTTACCGTAATAAATTCTGTAAGGAAAACATTGCTTAACTCTTTACAATAATTTTAGTAGTTAGAGAGAATTCCATTTGACTTAATGCACTTCTTCAATCTCATGACTTATAGGCAATGGGAAAGAACTTGTAGTAAGATGGTAATTGAATCTCCTCATTCTTCTCAGCTATCATAAAGATTTCTCTATAATGAATCTTTAGTTTATTGGAAAAGTCAGAAATTTAAAAAAAAAAAGTCAATCAGGCTATATGGTGGATAATTTAGGGTTTCAGAGCCAAGTAATTGACTTGCATGTGTGTGTGTGTGTGTGTACTATCATAAAAAATGATACTCTTTTGTATACTTTTATCCAGACATATGGCTCCTGTCCACAAAAAATGGTCTGTTAAAAATCCTGTGAGATTGCAATTTGAAAGAGAACCAGACCAGTAACTAGTCAAGTCAATCCCCTGACAATCTTGTGTTTTTTTAGTAAACAATAAGCATTTCATGTTACAGCTAGCTAGGCACCAGAGTTTACTGTAATTGTTACAAGTTAGTTTGAAAGTGATTTGGTTGCCAATAAAGGAAAAAGTGCAAAATGTTGTTAAAATTCTGAGTTTTGAAAGGAAAAATAAAAGCAATTCAATTAGATGTCAGAAAGAATCAAATAAACGCTGACAGTATGCAATCTGATGCAGAGTGAAGTGAAACTGAATGGATGGAGATGACTGTGATATCATAATCTCGATTCAAACAAAGAATCAGTGTGTGTGTGTGTGTGTGTGTGTGTGTGTGTGTGTGTTTAAGTTTTTAATGTAGCTTAATTTAAACAAGTTTTCAGTAATGTTGCTACAATTTCTGCTGAGTGTCAGTTAAAAGTAATGTCAAAGAATGATATTTAAAGTCATATGTTCGTATGCTATTTGCTCGCTTTTTAAATGCAGTGTGATTCATTGATATTAATGACTAATTTATGAAGCATTATTATAAGTTTTATCAATAATTCCATAATATTCATGTGATTTTTAAATGAAATTATTTAAGAGTTACTCATGCATTATTTGCTTATATGTATGTATTACTCATATCCATGTGCTCCCACTCTGGAATGGTCACACCTATTATAAGGTCACTTGCCTGCTGCAGAAAAGTTGGTCTTATTAGAGGGGGGACCACTCTATGAAATCATGAACAATCTGTATCACATCCGTACCGTACTTGTTGATTTACCTGTCTTGATTATTGATCAGAGGCAAGAATACAAGGTATATGGCAAAATTCTAGCAGTCTTAAAATTTCCTGAATCTGTGATATTGGAAAGTTAAACCTGTTTAATTTTTTAAAATTAAGTACATGTACTTATTTTTTTTACAGATTTGTTTTACTCCCATCATTTCCATAAGGTTAAACATCTGCTGCTTTTATCCACCAGAAAAAGTCATAAAGAAAAAATATAAGGATGTTTTCATATATATGTGTTTATACATATTATGGTAAACATGTTATAATAAACATGCATGTTTGTTTTTGAAATTTGTAAAGGCGTAATATGGCAGCAGCCTGATACCATAATGCACTCATTTACATCATTTAGATTCAGAACTACTGCACAGTAACTTGTATCCATATTATTTTGTAATTGAAATCACTATTTTACATTTTAGACTGGTCCTGTATACCAAAATTTACAGCTTATTGTTTTAAAATGATGTATGGTAATATGTCCCCAAACCAGATACAGTTTGGATGTAGAATTGTTGCTGTACTACACATATCTATAAGTATATATATATATATATATATATATATATATATATATATATATATATATATATATATATATAAGGATATGAGAAACCTGCACAGTAAGCTAGGGTTCAGAATGGTTTCAATTAGTTCCTATAGTTTATAGCAATAAGTTACATATTATTAATCAGGACAAGACTCAGTCAATATTGACTCATGTTCAGGTTAAGTAAAATTGATTAGTGTTCCTTGAATATTTAAGCTGAGTTACTTGTCATGAGAAGAGTGAGAAGAGTTACTTGTCATGAGAAGAGTGAGAAGAGTTACTTGTCATGAGAAGAGTGAGAAGAGTTACTTGTCATATCTTGTATTTCCAACTCTTTCCCCAGGAGGACAAGAAGTTTAATATATTTCTAGGTACTTTTTAAAAAAAAAAATCTATAATTGAAATTTGCAGATTAAGTGATTATAAGTCACAACATACAGTATTGTTTTTAATCTTATTAAAGTTGTAAACTTTTAAAATGTTATTTAAAAATATTATTAAATCAAAGTTTCTTTTGATTTGTTTTTATTAAACTTGGACTAAAATGTAAATATACACATAAGTAGTTCATTAGAAATATGGATCAAGTATACATTTTTCTCCTGTTTCCTTGCAAGATGAATTAAGTGGTGACTTAGAGCAAATACCTAAACCAGTAACACCAGCAAAAGTACAGCAGCCTACTCAACCAGATACTCTTCAAGCATCTACAGCAAAATCACAGCCAGTTTTATCTAATTCTTCTAACATGGAGAAAACAAAACTGCCAGAAACAGTATCCAATAAAACAGCATCAGGTAGCATATATAGAGTGAATGATAACCTTCCTTGCTTTGATAATATCAAACCAGTTAAAAAGGTAGCTCTGTCTTCAGCCTATTTGTGACAACAAAATTATAGTGCTTTTGTGAAAGGATCTACATCTCTGTAAGACTTTCATTAAAGAGCTGCCTTTTGATTTACCTGTCCTCAAAACCTGCTAATTGAATGTTGAATCTAAGGCTACACTTGCTTTCCATACTGCATGCGCATATGTACTCTATGTAACACTTCATCAGTCATTAATTGACAACACTTTCATGAGTCATTAATTGACAACACTTTATGACACTTTACTACTATTTCCCTTAAACATTTGCTGATATTACTTATATTTTTGGATTATAATGAGGTGACATCCCTAGTAAGTGAAAAATATAAAAGATTTCTCAAACTATTAAAGTGTACCGACATTGTAAACTTAACTTTCTCTAATAACATTACTGACAATATTCACAGCACATTCTACATATCTTGCACCATCGCACCTATAATGTACTTACACTTTTCTGATTTACAGTAAAAACAAAAGCTTTGCAAATTAATAATAATAATAATAAAAATAATGATAACAATAAGAAAGTAACTCAATTAGTGAAAATACTTATCAGACTGCAGGTCATTTCTTACCAACGATGCTTTGTTTGACTCCTCTTCCTGACAAACCTGTCCCAGCTTCTTCATTTTCCTTCCCATTTAAGTTCTGATGTTCAGTCTTTCCTGCATGCTTTCTTACTATTGCAGGATACAACATCCAATCATGTTTGTGCAATATATAATTTTTACTGAAAAAGTATGGCAATTATTTACTGCAAACTATATTACAGAAATTTAAATAAAAGAAATTTCATGGGGAAAATATGGTAAGTCATGATTTCACTCATAAACTTATTCAGAATTCTGAAAACAGTAATATGATGTTTTGGTTTTCTCACAGTGAATTCAACTCTTCAAATCAAATTATACTCATGTTTGGATATTTTTAGATTCACAGTATGAAAGTAATAATATAATTACAGGTTTTTGTTTGCTCAGTACATTGTTTTATTGGGCTACAAAAAACAGACATTGACCTTCACTTTGTTTTAACATTATGATATTTCCAGGGTCTCATATTGGATGTACAAGAGTGTGATTTACACTAATTTCTAAACATTCATAAACAAATATCAACTGAATGCCCAAACATTTTTCTAGCCATACCTTTATTTCTTTCATCAATCTCTTGTATATTTAGAAACCCTATCCATTTTAAATGAAGGAGAGAATTTCCCTATCAAATTCAAATTCTTAGGTTATCCCTGTATTTCACAGCTTAACCCAAAACCCAATCATTGTATAATACTAGTATTACCTCATTGAATTTCAGTTTGTTTAAATTCTTCATTTTTACAGCAATATATGTGTTTTACTTATTTGCAATATATATACTTGATGGCGATAACTCTATTTAATGGGTTTTTTCTTACTTCACTAAATTTTTATTTGTACAAATTTTTTGTTTTTAGTATCCAATATATGTATTTTTGATACTGTAAAGTATGACTACTGGAGTTTTCCATTATACAAGGTGTTTTTCAAAATAAATAAATTGAATTATAATTTTGAATTTCAATTCGAATTAAAATGAAAAGATGAGGTATCTTAAAGAAATGTAAATGAGATGTTCAGCAGAATTGGTAGAAATAGAATTGTCTGGGGCTATGATATCTATACATTTACACAAATTTGATATCCATGCATTTACACAAATTCAATATCTATACATTTACACAAATTTGATATCCATGCATTTACACAAATTCAATATCTATACATTTACACAAATTTGATATCCATGCATTTACACAAATTCAATATCTATACATTTACACAAATTTGATATCCATGCATTTACACAAATTCAATATCTATACATTACACAAATTTGATATCCATGCATTTACACAAATTCAATATCTATACATTTACACAAATTTGATATCCATGCATTTACACAAATTCAATATCTTTGCATTTACACAAATTTGATATCCATGCATTTACACAAATTCAATATTTATACATTTATACAAATTAAAAAAATCAATCTTAGAATTAGTGACACTTTGTCAATGTCATCTTTTTTACAAATAATTTTGATTAAAGTGTATATCTAGAGCTATTAATCATAACTGAGTTTTTTAAAGTTAAAGTGTATATCTACATCTGTTAATCATAATTGACATTTTGTAGTTAAAGTTCATATCTACAGCTGTTAATCAGCTGTTAATCATAACTGAGTTTTTGTAGTGAAAGTATATATATATATATATATATATATATATATATATATATATATATATATATATATATATATATATATATATATATATATATATATATATATATATATATATATATATATACAGCTGTTAATCATACCTGAGTTTTTTGTAATTAAAGTGTACATATAGAGCTGTTAATCATACCCGAGTTTTTTGTAATTAAAGTGTACATATAGAGCTGTTAATTATAACTGAGATTTTTATAATTAAAGTGTACATATAGAGCTGTTAATCATACCAAAATTTTTTAAAAGTTAAAGTGTATATCTACAGCTGTTATTCATACCTAAGTTATTTTAAAGTTAATGTATATATCTACAGCTGTTAATCATAACTGACTTTTTGTAGTTAAAGTATAAATCTACAGCTGTTAATCATAACTGAGTTTTTGTAGTTAAAGTATAAATCTACAGCTGTTAATCATAACTGACTTTTTGTAGTTAAAGTATAAATCTACAGCTGTTATTCATAACTGAGTTTTTGTAGTTAAATTGTATATCTACAGCTTTTAATCAGCTGTTAATCATAACTGAGATTTTTGTAGTGAAAATATATATATACAGCTGTTAATCATAACTGATTTTTTGTAGTTAAAGTATAAATCTACAGCTGTTAATCATAACTGAGTTTTTTGTAGTGAAAGTATATATATACATTAATCATAACTGAGGTTTTTGTAGTTAAAGTGTATATCTACAGCTGTTAATCATAACTGAGTTTTTCATAGTAGAAATATGGATATGCTTTCAGAAGGAAATCAAGTAATTGTTTTCATTTATGCTGATTTGAAGAAAGAAACTTATAATTTTTTAAAAAATCTTCTTTTGGAACTGATTTTCTTTAATTATCACCATTTTCTTTTAATGCTGCACATCAGGATTATATCGACACACACAAGTACCCATTATTAATAGATACCATAGTAAAATAGTACAAACAGTAAGTGGTAATGGCAAGGTATCCTCAATAGCAACAAATCTACCAACAGTTGACAGTTCTGTTAAGTTGAAAGGTAAGGAATAACAAGTCTTACAGTTTCATTCAGATTTTGTAGAAATATGCTATTTCTGACTTCACAAATTCTTCTGGTGGTCATAATGTGTTAAACCTCAAGGCAAAACACATCAAATGGACTTAAATGAAAGATCTTTTTGCATTTTTAGATTTGATAATATAAAAAAAATTGAAATATAAACTGATGAATGTCTTACCTGTCCTCAAAACGTGATAATTGAATGTTGAATCTAAGACTACATAACCATTTTGATTATCCTAATTATCAATTGAGTTAAAGTGTTGTCAATATGCAACAATCAAAACAGCTGACACAATCCACAACAAACAGCAAGAAGACCCCTAGCTTAATAAACCACAAGCATTTTAATAGTGAAAGGAAAAACAATCTTTCATATTTTGAATTAATTAATAAATCACTTGACTGTCTAAAATGAATAGTCATCAGGGTTACATCAAGCTGATATCTTATTGCAGGCTTCTACCTAAGGTGAGTGCACAAAGGGAAATAAAGCATTGCTGCTCATCAATTCCAATATAAACTGCTTAAATATATATTTAAATATAGGTGTCATTTGGCTTTTACCAGTAAACTAGACCGAGTTTATTAATAAAGCATATTGTCCATCTCAGTTATATTCGGCAGCATAATTCCGACAGAAAATCTCAAAGCTATAAACAGAGTCGAACTGCAATTAAATTCCTGCAATTAAATTTCTGACGTATATATATATATATATATATATATATATATATATATATATATATATATATATATATATATATATATATATTTTTGTAAGCACAGTTTCCAGTTATTTAGTGATTTAGCTGCATTGCATATTTAGGACAATGATGACATCAATTTTGAGCATCTAGATTACTTGAAGTCTTTTTTTTATATATAATGTTGATTATATTTCAGATTTTCAGAGTTAAATAATATGAATGGATGTGTATTATTTGGATAATACATTCATTTGTAAAAGTTAATCTTTATATTATGAATCAATATCAGTCTTAGAATGGGTTATATTTTTAGGCAAAGTTTCCAGTTATCATCAATGTCAGTACATATGCAAAATGAACAGGCTATCATTGTTTTATAAACAGTAAGAAAAACAAACACTAGCAATGCAGCATGGATTAAATATCTGTAGAAGATCATTGAAACATTTATCATAAATGTGTTGTTGTTTCTCTCTCTCTTTTTTTTTTTTTTTAACTAATAAACAAAGATATATTGCAACATGGTTGACTTACTCAGACATTGTATTTGCTGGGAACAATGGTCCATAGTCTGGGAAACACAGTCCTATTGTTGTAAAATTTTTGAGCATTTGGTACTTAAAAATAACTAGTAATAGAGAGAAAAAAATCATGGCAAAGATTCCTAAGCAAAAGATTTTTTATAAGAGTACAAAATTCTCTTTAAGAACATTTACAACAAACAATATTTAAAATCTTTCTCAATTAACAGTATGAAAACTAATCACTGTAGATGATTTTCAAAAAGAAAATGAAAAAACAACTTCAGACATTGCAGTAATTATTTCATACTCCATATCTCAGAACCTTGAATTGGAGGTTAGACTGACTGCTTTTTAATTAAAGTAAAATTGATCATACATGTATGCAAAATGAACCGTCTGTATACGACAGGCATTTGCAACTTCCTCCAGGGTGTTGGGTGGATAAAGCTGTTTTTAAAGCCAAACCCAATGATGTAAAGACACAGATAATACCAGATCAATCTAAATCCAGCCCATTGATTGTAGGTTGCACATGCCTGATATCTTCACTGTGTACAATGCTTATTTTTGTCACAGTGTTTAATGCTTGGTAATTGAATAATTGCTTCTTAAAAAACATACTTTCCTCCAAATCCTTTATTAATATCTGTTTATATTGCACAATATACTAATAAACATTGATTTATATATTATGGTACATATATCTAATACTATTTTTGAGTCCAAAATCAGTCACATAAAAAATAATACCATCCAATTTCTGAAAGAAATTAATCTCATTTTAAAGTATTTTTAATTTTTTCTTTAATGACCAATGAAAGCTAGTGATAATGGACTATAATCAGTCATATTGGAAGCTTGCATAATAGTACATGTATTACTAAAAGAAGTTTTTCATTTTTCAAAATGTTATTACCATTTCCTTCTTTAGATAAATACTTGGTATTCACTATTCACCTTTTTGAAGCAATAAATTATTAAACTCATTACCTGCAGCATCATTGGTTTATTTGATGCATGGTTTGACATGAATTAAGATTCATATATTCATACATGTATGTAAATATTTTATAAAAGATCAGGTGAAATGATTAAGACTATACACATTTTTGTATATCATGCTTATTAATGTATAATATCTAATTGTTTCAGAGCACAGCAAAAGACAAAAAGGTAACTTGAAATTTATATTTAATATTTTTGGGTTCAATATTTGTGGGAAGCAAAACATTTCCCTTTTTCAGTAGCACAGATATCAGCATCAATAGTTTGTTCAAGTTTAGGTTAAAGTTTTTCATTTGCACATATTTTGAAAACCCTTTGATAGATTTTCTTCAGATGTGGGATGAGTCATAAAAAAGCTAAGATAATTCATCCATGTGACATGCTTTTGTTTCTATGCTAAATGAAATGGATTTTGTTCCTATGCTAAATGAAATGGAATTTGTTCCTATGCTAACTGAAATGGATTTTGTTCCTAAGCTAAATGAAATGGATTTTGTTCCTATGCTAAATGAAATGGATTTTGATCCTCTGCTAAATGAAATGGATTTTGTTCCACTGCTAAATGAAATGGATTTTGTTCCTATGCTAAATGTAATGGATTTTGTTCCTATGCTAAATGAAATGGATTTGGTTCCTATGCTAAATGAAATAGATTTTGTTCCTATGCTAAATGAAATGGAATTTGTTCCTATGCTAAATGAAATGGAATTTGTTCCTATGCTAAGTGAGATGGATTTTGTTCCTATGCTAAATGAAATGGATTTTGTTCCTATGCTAAATGAAGTAGATTTTGTTCCTATGCTAAATGAAATAGATTTTGTTCCTATGCTAAAGAAATGGATTTTGTTCCTAAGCTAAATGAAATGGATTTTTTTCCTATGCTAAATGAAGTAGATTTTGTTCCTATGCTAAATGAAATAGATTTTGTTCCTATGCTGAAATGGATTTTGTTCCTAAGCTAAATGAAATGGATTTTTTTCTATGCTAAATGACATGGATTTTGTTCCTATGCTAAATGAAATGGATTTTGTTCCTATGCTGAATGAAATGGATTTTGATGTGGGATGAATCATAAAGAAGCTAAGATAATTCATCCTGCGACATGCTTTTGTTCCCATGCTAAATGAAATGGATTTTGTTCCTCTGCTAAATGAAATAGATTTTGTTTCTATGCTAAATGACATGGATTTTGTTCCTATGCTGAATGAAATGGATTTTGTTCCTATGCTAAGTGAGATGGATTTTGTTCCTATGCTAAATGAAATGGATTTTGTTCCTATGCTAAATGAAGTAGATTTTGTTCCTATGCTAAATGAAATAGATTTTGTTCCTATGCTAAATGAAATGAATTTGGTTCCTATGCTAAATGAAATGGATTTGGTTCCTATGCTAAATGAAATGGATTTGGTTCCTATGCTGAATGAAATGGATTTTGTTTCTATGCTGAATGAAATAGATTTGGCTCCTATGCTGAATGAATCATTATGATGCTATTTCCGTTTGTTCTATGACTACATTGCTCAATCTCCTCTTGTGACCCTAGTCTCAAGTTCACACGTTTCATTTCAGTGCTATGATTGTGGCAAACATGCAGATCCTGGCCACCATGTCTTTTATTTTCTAAATACATGTACATGTATATATTAATCTCTTTCTAGGTAGGGGAGACAGCTTTAGATCCTCTAGTCAGCAAACTAGAAAGAGTGGTGTCCCTCTTTTGTCACCTACAGTTGAGAAAAAGCTGAAAAAGAAGGCAAGCAAGCCAGCTTTCGAGGAATATAAAGGTAATAAAATATGCATTTATATTTCACAATTTCCTCTGTGATGAGTTTTGTGGAATACTGTTTCATTCTTGGTGCATATTGCTGAAAGAATATTTGGTTTTCAGTTATCTATAATAAATCATTTGGTCACAGGATCACCTTGAACGTCATCACCCTTGTCTACTCTTTGCTTTATGAAACACATTTGTCTTGTTCCTGTGACTGTTGGGTATAAAGTTGACTTTTCTACAAATCTACACATTAATTTGACATATTAATGCACAATCACATAATCAAAATGACGTGGCATTGTCAAATATGGGCCACATTGAGAAAATATCAAGGGAAAATCTTGGACTAGATTCCTACTGCATAAAGAGTGTTGATCTGACTTATTTCTACATTTGTGTGTACATGTATTAAATGTTTCTTATAGGAAAAAAAAAAACTAACTGGTCAGCATTTTCCAAAGTATGTGATGTGCCACTTTTCTAGAGAGGACACCACAACTCCTTCAAGTTAAATCTCTCTTTATTAAAAATGTGACCCAGTAAATAAAGGTATCTAGATAACAACACTAAGCCATTTTTCTAATGTCAAATGTCGATAAATCATTTTCTCTATATAATATATTGTAGAACATGAAGATGTACAGGTTGAACTTTTGATTGATGATGATCTTGTCTACCCAATTTATTTTTTTGCATACCATGGATTTAAAGACGCAACCAGCAAAAAACTTTAAACATTGAGATTCTTAGTGCTTGTTTGCAATAAAAAGTATGCTTATTAGTTCTGTTGCAATATGGGCAATAATTAATCACTTTCAGTGAAATGACTGCTTAATTAATTATAATTTATGAGATAGAATTTTGTCCAAGTTTAGTTCTGCTCCATCCTCATTTTTTCAAGCTTAATTTTTCTTAAAAAAAAAAAGACCTAGCTTTGCTAAGACATTATATTGACAAATTAATTGTTTATTAATAAATTATTGATAACTAGTCATGACCTTTCACCAGATGTCCAACACATATTAATTATTAGAAAAGACCTTATTGAATAAGAGTTTCATGAATTGCGTATTTTACTCCCTGTGGTTGGAACTAAATGTGTTTGTTACAAAGAAAATATTAGCGTTTTTGTTGATACTGCAAAAACAAACTTACATTACCAGACTAAATATGTAATCATAGCTTTTAGAATGCATAAAATGATATAGTAATCAAGACTATATAAGGGTGCATTTGATTATGTGTCTGAGTGAGTGTTGTCAAGAACTATCATTTCAAATGCTATAAAATGTTTGGAACTTCTGGAAGGATTGTTGATTGAATATGCCACGATAAAAAAAAGTACTGCGCTAATGGCAGGACGAATACACTAACATCTTTTGACTCAGTACTTTAAATAAAAATACTTTGCATGACTTTGATGCATTCAAACATTTTTTTATGCATTTTAATCCATTTGTATACCTAAAATATGTATATATGCTGCTTATCTAGAACTAAGAGTAAGATTGAAAAGATCAAAGAAACAGGTTTTAAAAAATTGAAATTAGCAAGGTGTGATAAAGTATATAATAGTTGATGATAATTATCAAATAAAAGTAAAGAATAATTTTAAGAAAAGAATAAATTTGCAAACAATTTAATATTTAAGGAATTCTCAGAGTTTGTGGTATAGAAAATGTATCAGGTACTTATCACAGGACAGACAAACAAAACAATTGCCACAGAATATTAAAGGGATGAGCCAGTTTCTAGAGACCTTTGTGTTTTCTGAGAATGTTGAAAAATGAGTGGTGCTTTCTTTGAATATGATCCTGCCATATAAAATAAGTGGTACTTATTTCCAGAAAACTGATAAATAAAAAAGATGCAATATCTCAAACTGAATGGAAATGATGAGCTCATTGCTTGATTATTTTTTAAAGATTAATATAACACTGGTATTTAACATACAAGTGAAATGTTAATCTATTTTTTTTTTCTTTTATGCCTAAAACATAGATGCTGAATCCTCAGCTCTAGCATCTGCTGCTAAATCTGCACATAAAAAATTGTCACTCCCTGAAATAAATAAGATGCACCAAAACACTCCAAACCAGACAGTGGCTGAAAAGTGCCAAAACACTCCAAACCAGACAGTGGCTGAATGTCAAAACACTCTAAATCAGACAGTGGCTGAAAAGTGCCAAAACACTCCAAACCAGACAGTGGCTGAATGCCAAAACACTCTAAACCAGACAGTGACTGAAAAGTTCCAAAACTCTCCAAACCAGACAGTGGCTGATGAGTGCCAAAACACTCCAAACCAGAGTATGCCCCTTAAAAGAAAATCCACATCCCAGTCTATTAAGCTGGTACAGCAAGATAAGTATCAGTACAGCACACAACAATCAATGGATATCGAAGAGGACCTTCGCACTGTTGAAGAGCCACTTACAAATATACAAGTTGCAGAAGGTAAATTTATGGGATCTATGGGATTTAATGCTGGCCATAAATATCAATCTCCTGGCATCACTTCACCTTCACAACTGGTTTCTTCAGCACCATCCAGTGCTGACATTGGTCAAGTATCTGAATCAGGTATATCTTTTTCATGTTATAATCTATCACTGGGTCATGGCACAGCTGGCATTAAGAAAGCATGTTGCAATGTCTGCTCACAAAGTGCTTGTTACATGCTGTTAAGCATCAAATTGCATGCAACTTATATCAAATGATGGCATGCAGCTTATTTTATTTTCAAATGCATAAAAGCATCAAAGCTTGTTATCTGGAATCCTCAACAGAAATGTCTAAACTGGTAAGTGTCCTGCATGATAATTAGTATGCATGTTACAATTCTTTTTACCATCAGCACTTGTTTCTTTTATTTATCATGCTTTTCTGATCCAAGAATTCTGCTTGGCTGCTTGTCCATATAACTGTAAAGGGGGAGGGAACCTCAGTGGTATATAATAAATAACTAGTTCGTAAGTCATTTTGGATATATATATATATATATATATATATATATATATATATATATATATATATATATATGACTGAAAAATGCATTTTCTAAACAGATCTGTATTCAGTTATTATTATCCATGTCTATGTTGAATATTGTCTGGAAATCCAGAATGATAGAATCTGCACAGTTCTTTAACCCCAATATCCAAGTTTGATAACATGCGTGAATTAAATTTGATGAAATTATAGGCATGTTAAAGTTTATGACTTCTTTTCCAAAACTTGACAACATCATGATTTTGTGAGAGTATAGTTGTAGTCTTACTAAAGACATTATTGAACAATATATACATCAATCTATAAAGTTATTTTTTTATGCAAGTCTAAACATTGTATTGATATCTGATAGATATATTTTTCAAAATAGCATCTTTTGAAAATTATTTCAAACTTTCAAGGACTTCATACAGAAACCTCTCAGCAGAATTGGATCAAACTTGTCAGAAGGTGTCCTGGCAAGAAAGGTATTCAGATTCCTAGAAATGACGCAAAAATGGGCACTATTTTTAAATTCATTGTAACTTTTAAATTGCTCCTTTCAAAAATCATTGAACAGAGTTTGATCAGATTTAACAGAAAACACTATGTCATAAAGGGCTTAAAAGTTTATACAAATAACGCCTATCAGAAATTGAATATGACCACATTACTATAAAATGCAAAAATATTTATAGTTTTATCATGAAAACCACTCAGCAACATATGGGCTATCATTCTTTCTGTACTGGAAAACTGTCGCTCATATGCCATTGTATATTGATGAAGATTAAAAATAGAAGAACACTGAAACAATATTTTTCATATGAAATCAGGCATTGGAAGAAATGTCTGAAGAAAGCTTCCTTGGCCAACTGCTCTTTAGGCAAATGTCAGATATGTAAGCAATTTCAGGTTCACTTGGGCCTCTTTATGATGGACTATCTTGAAACTTTGTAATTATCAGGGTATCTATCATGAGATGGGGGATGATGTGAGATCCCCACTTGTTATGGTGTCATCATTATAATAGATAGATAATGATTATAATCATTATAGTAGATAATAACTTATCACGGACTGATCATATCAAACATATCAGTAAAAAAAGTCAATTCAAGTTTATGGCTTCTCCCTGAAAGGCACAGAAAACTATTTTATAACAGTTAAATAAAACCCTATTTAGACTACTGTAATACAGTATGGGGTAATTCAAATGATAAAAACATATCAAAGTTGGAAAATCTTCAGAAAAGAGCATTTTAATTAGGCTCATATCAAACCAGAAAGAAAGCAAGGAAAATTTAGCTGGTAAGTTAAAAATATTACCTATTAAAGACCAAATCTGTTTAAGAAAAGCCAAATTAATGTACAGGATATCCAATAATAGTGCTCCTGAATATTTACAATCCCTATTCCAGTATAGGCTACCTGGTAATACACCCCACCTGTGATCAATGTCTACAGAACAGTATAAAATTCCCAAACCAAATAAGGAGTTATTTTAAAAAAGTTTCCAATACTCTGGAACTTTGCTCTGGAATAGTATTCCAGTTGAGATTAGAAATGCCCACTCTATTTCCATCTTCCAAACCCAATATATCCAGTGCTTTCTGAATAAATAAATTCCTTTGTATGAGAGCCTCAAGGTAGATTAGTTCTTATCTAATTGTGTTACCATCTTTAAATAAAGTCATTATTATTATTATTATTATTGTTATTATTATTATTATTATTATTATTATTATTATTATTATTATTATTATTATTATCTAAGGGATGATTGAATGTGTTATTGCCCAGATCAAGTAAAAAATAAAATAAATATGAAATCAATGGATGGAATAATAGTGATCTGATAAAATGTACAGAATGAAACAACAGGAGCCCCCACATGTAAAAATAACAATTAATCAATTACATAACAAAATGAAATCAAACATGACATTTGAATGATTTGATTTCTCTTTAAAAAGAGTTACAAAATTTATAAGAAATTTAATTAACCATACCTATAGGACAAATTTCATCATGCACTAGGTTCACTGATCAAAGTCAAATTGTCAGCATCTCAGCATCACCTGGTTGCTTCTGGTCTTTTCCAAATTACTGTTGACCAAAGGTCAGTGTTCCCATATTTCTTTCCTTCTCTCTCTCTCACTCTCACATATTTGAGACCTCAATCATCTTGTTGGGGCTTTTCCACTGTGCAGTACGGGTATGGATCTATTTTCTTCAAATATGATATAATGCATGTACCCAACTTAAATACATGTCAAGTTTTTTCTTCTCCTGGAATCAACAATATTGCCACTCTTTCATGTCATATATTGTCTTATTACAGTCACCAGAATGAAGCTATTAATTATGGTCAGCTTGAATTGGTTATCATTAGAAGACATGCATATAGTTGGCCCTAAATGAAAACCTTACTGGTATGATCTCCAACATGGCCACCATCTTGAAACTCTTATCACTTTTCCTCATGAAGAAATGGTCATATTGATATAGAATTTCTTAATTGGTCCAAGAAGAAATGGCCTGATCTGACATCAAATATGCTTGTTGAATGGCTGGTTATATTAGCACATGATTTTTACACATTTTATTATATGTAGTTAGTTCGCATACCGGTAGTGAATTGTTGTGATATAATAATAATAATAATAATAATAATAATAATAATAATAATAATAATAATAAGGAGGAGGACTTTGTATAGCGGCTAATCTTTAGATGCTTTAAGCACTTTACCACATCTATAATGATATGACTACACTACAGAAAAACAAATAATAAAAACCATGAAATTGGAAAACATAAAAAACAGGCTGAAAACATTAAGATACAAAACATTGTGAGTGTTAAGAGCATTCTTAAAAGGGACCACTGTGTCTAATTTCAATGGGCTATACATTCCACATCGTGGGGCACTGGTATGCAAAAGAACGTTGTCCATATGACTTTGCTTTCATAGTGGGAACAATGAGTATACAGTTGTCAGAAGAGGAGTGTAAGTATCTTGCTGGTGTATACACATGGGTGAGGCCGGATAGGTATGCTAGACTGGAGTCTGTCATTGAAACATAGCACAGAAAACAGATTTTGTGTTTGATTCTATATCAAATTGATAGCCAATGTAGGGTACAGAGCAGTGGTGAGGTGTGCTCTGATCGACATACTCTAAAAATGATCTGAGCAGCTGTGTTTTGAACTTTTGAAGTTTCTGGAGTAGATATTGTGATGAACCAGACAGAACTGAGTTACAATTGTCCAGTCTTGAAAGTACTAATGAACACACAAGTATTTTAGTGGCATCAACTGAAAGATATTTATGAATGGAACTGATGCGTCTCAGTTCAAGATATGCAGGCTTGCATATGTTCATGATATGTTGGTGCAATGCGAGAGTACTGTCTAGAGTAACACCTAGGTTTCATACTGGCAATGAGAATTTAATGTTGGTGTTGCTGATATTTATTGTCTGAGTTAAAGGATGTGAATGAGAAAGTCTTTGTGTTGTGATCAGAATAGCCTCAGTTTTATCCTCATTCATCTGCAGCTTGTTACATGTCATCCATGATTTAACATCAGAAATGCACCTCTCTACTCCATGGATGGTAGCATCAAGTTCATTTGGGTGGCTAGACTTGTATATTTGGGTGTCATCAGCGTACAATTGTTAAGACACTGGGTGATGATCTATGACACTTGAGGGCTGCTGAGTGTATAGAATGAAGGGAACAGGTCCAAGAACAGAACCCTGTGGAACACCACAATATAGATCAACTGGGCTGGAATGTGTTCCATTTGCAGATATAATTTGTGTCCTGTTGACTAAGTAGACTTGAACTACTGTAAGGCTATATTCTGAATGCCAAATACATGCCAAATACATGTCAAATGCTGCTGACAAATCAAGGAAGGTGAGGACTAATCTTTCCACTATCCAAAGCAGAGACAATGTCATTAAATACTTTCAGAAGAATAGTTTCAGTACTGTGGCAAGGGTGATATGTAGACTGTACATTGCTGAAAAGACTGTTTGAATTCAAATGAGATACAAGTTTGGTTAGAACAACTTTTTCTAAGATTTTTATATGAATGGGAGATTAGAAACTGGGCAGTAGTTTTTTAAATCATTATGGTCCAGTGTTGGTTTCTTCAGCAGTGGCTTTACGATGGCAGTTTTGAAAAATGATGGGAATTCTCCCGATGAGATAGAAATATTAATAATATCAGTTAGTGAAGGCAACATTGGGTCTAAGCACTCATGCAGCAGTGATGTCAGAATTGGATCAAGTTCACAAGACTTTGGTGCACTCTTCATCACAATTTTCTGTACTAAATCAACAGAGACAGGATCAAATGCTCCTAATGGTTGTCGCTGAAATTCTGTATCATAACTGTATGGTGCATGATGAGTCAATTAAAATTGTGTTGTCAAGCAAATCTCTAATGGTTTGTATTTTGTCACGGAAGAAATTTGCAAATAGGTCCGGAAGGTCTACTGGAGAGAAGGTAGTTGGAAGTGGTATACATTTGTTCCTTGACATTAGTTTGTTAGTTATCTTGAAGAGCTCTTTGCAGCTGGAACTTCAGTAACACTGACTGTCATGTGTAGACTATATGTACTGGTGAAAAGGGTATTAAACTCCTAAACAACAACAATAATAACACCAAGGTTCAGAGTTATATATGAAAAGTATTTTGCATGCGCAAGCAGTTCATCTATACTGTTAGTGGACATAAATTCTATTTTAAATACAGTAGAACCTATCTTGAAAAAGATATATATAAAATAATATTATTTTAATAATAATAATAATAATAATAATAATAATAATAATAATAATAATAATAATAATAATTTCATATCAGCATAGGATTTTTACATATATTATTATATGTACAGTGCAGTTAGTTCGCATAGAGAATTGTTATAATAATAATAATAATAATAATAATAATAATAATGTGGACTATGTATAGTGCCTAATATTTAGAAGCTCTAAGCACTTTACAACATATATAATGATATGACTACAAAAGTACCTAAAAACAAACACCATGAAATTAGAAAACATAAAATTGATGAAAATATTTAAGTTAGAAACATTATTAGGTCTTTAAGTTTGTTCCTGCAGTAAAAAAAGATGAGTTTTAAGAGCACTTTTGAAAGGGATCACTGTGTCTTTGTGTCTAATTTCAATGGGCAATTCATTCCACTTTGCTAGGCCCTGGTATGCAAAGAACGTTGTCCATATGACTTTGCTTTCATAGTGGGAACAATGAGTATACAGTTGTCAGAAGAGGAGTGTAAGTATCTTGCTGGTGTATACACATGGGTGAGGCCGGATAGGTATGCTAGACTGGAGTCTGTCATTGAAACATAGCACAGAAAACAGATTTTGTGTTTGATTCTATATCAAATTGATAGCCAATGTAGGGTACAGAGCAGTGGTGAGGTGTGCTCTGATCGACATACTCTAAAAATGATCTGAGCAGCTGTGTTTTGAACTTTTGAAGTTTCTGGAGTAGATATTGTGATGAACCAGACAGAACTGAGTTACAATTGTCCAGTCTTGAAAGTACTAATGAACACACAAGTATTTTAGTGGCATCAACTGAAAGATATTTATGAATGGAACTGATGCGTCTCAGTTCAAGATATGCAGGCTTGCATATGTTCATGATATGTTGGTGCAATGCGAGAGTACTGTCTAGAGTAACACCTAGGTTTCATACTGGCAATGAGAATTTAATGTTGGTGTTGCTGATATTTATTGTCTGAGTTAAAGGATGTGAATGAGAAAGTCTTTGTGTTGTGATCAGAATAGCCTCAGTTTTATCCTCATTCATCTGCAGCTTGTTACATGTCATCCATGATTTAACATCAGAAATGCACCTCTCTACTCCATGGATGGTAGCATCAAGTTCATTTGGGTGGCTAGACTTGTATATTTGGGTGTCATCAGCGTACAATTGTTAAGACACTGGGTGATGATCTATGACACTTGAGGGCTGCTGAGTGTATAGAATGAAGGGAACAGGTCCAAGAACAGAACCCTGTGGAACACCACAATATAGATCAACTGGGCTGGAATGTGTTCCATTTGCAGATATAATTTGTGTCCTGTTGACTAAGTAGACTTGAACTACTGTAAGGCTATATTCTGAATGCCAAATACATGCCAAATACATGTCAAATGCTGCTGACAAATCAAGGAAGGTGAGGACTAATCTTTCCACTATCCAAAGCAGAGACAATGTCATTAAATACTTTCAGAAGAATAGTTTCAGTACTGTGGCAAGGGTGATATGTAGACTGTACATTGCTGAAAAGACTGTTTGAATTCAAATGAGATACAAGTTTGGTTAGAACAACTTTTTCTAAGATTTTTATATGAATGGGAGATTAGAAACTGGGCAGTAGTTTTTTAAATCATTATGGTCCAGTGTTGGTTTCTTCAGCAGTGGCTTTACGATGGCAGTTTTGAAAAATGATGGGAATTCTCCCGATGAGATAGAAATATTAATAATATCAGTTAGTGAAGGCAACATTGGGTCTAAGCACTCATGCAGCAGTGATGTCAGAATTGGATCAAGTTCACAAGACTTTGGTGCACTCTTCATCACAATTTTCTGTACTAAATCAACAGAGACAGGATCAAATGCTCCTAATGGTTGTCGCTGAAATTCTGTATCATAACTGTATGGTGCATGATGAGTCAATTAAAATTGTGTTGTCAAGCAAATCTCTAATGGTTTGTATTTTGTCACGGAAGAAATTTGCAAATAGGTCCGGAAGGTCTACTGGAGAGAAGGTAGTTGGAAGTGGTATACATTTGTTCCTTGACATTAGTTTGTTAGTTATCTTGAAGAGCTCTTTGCAGCTGGAACTTCAGTAACACTGACTGTCATGTGTAGACTATATGTACTGGTGAAAAGGGTATTAAACTCCTAAACAACAACAATAATAACACCAAGGTTCAGAGTTATATATGAAAAGTATTTTGCATGCGCAAGCAGTTCATCTATACTGTTAGTGGACATAAATTCTATTTTAAATACAGTAGAACCTATCTTGAAAAAGATATATATAAAATAATATTATTTTAATAATAATAATAATAATAATAATAATAATAATAATAATAATAATAATTTCATATCAGCATAGGATTTTTACATATATTATTATATGTACAGTGCAGTTAGTTCGCATAGAGAATTGTTATAATAATAATAATAATAATAATAATAATAATAATGTGGACTATGTATAGTGCCTAATATTTAGAAGCTCTAAGCACTTTACAACATATATAATGATATGACTACAAAAGTACCTAAAAACAAACACCATGAAATTAGAAAACATAAAATTGATGAAAATATTTAAGTTAGAAACATTATTAGGTCTTTAAGTTTGTTCCTGCAGTAAAAAAAGATGAGTTTTAAGAGCACTTTTGAAAGGGATCACTGTGTCTTTGTGTCTAATTTCAATGGGCAATTCATTCCACTTTGCTAGGCCCTGGTATGCAAAGAACGTTGTCCATATGACTTTATGTTCATAGTGGGAATAATGAATATACAGTTGTCAGAAGAGGCGCATAAGTATCTTGCTGATGTGTACGCATGTGTAAGGCCAGATAGGTATGTTTGACTGGAGTATGTCTGTGATAAGTAGCACAGAGAACATGTGTTTGATTCTTGATCAAATGGATAGCCAGTGTATGGTGCAGAGTAGTGGGGAGGTGTGCTCTGATCGTGGTACTCTAAAGATGATTCAAGCAGCTGTGTTTTGAACTTTTTGAAGTTTCTGGAGTAGATATTGTGGCAAACCAGACAAGATTGAGTTACAATAGTCCAGTCTCAACTCAAGATATGCAGCCTTGCATATGTTCATGACATTTTGGTGTAATGTGAGACCAACCTTTCTGCCTTAAAATTATGGTCTCTCATAACAGGTCACAATGGTATTTAATCATTAAATTTGTGTGTTGAGAATATGGTCTCTCAAGACAGATGGTCTCACATAGTAGTGGTCTTTCAAGACAGGTTTCACTGTAGCAGAAATAGTCTATTCATCACTATGACGCAGTTTAAAATCTTGTCTATTCAGTACATCCTCCAACACAGTGGAGAATCGTCATTAAGATATGGTCTACTTGTTCACCTTAGAATATGTGCCTGCATTGACTTCTACACCTAGAATTTTCACACTGAGTTAAGGGAGTGTAGGGGAGTGATAGCAATATATCTTCAGTTACTGGGAACCCTGATTCTCCATTATTTCATTGACTGGCTGATCATGCAACAAGGTTCAGGTTCTGTTCTTTTGGGTCTTCTTGCCAACCTTGCGATGCCTGATCTTAATTCATCCCAGGGTTTCATTTACATAGAAACTATAATCATTGTGAATTTAGTCTGGGTTTAACCGTATTGCATAGATTGAGTCCTGGCTCTTCTAGAGGCTCTATGACTAATTGCCTTTACCTCTCCTTTTGGGAACTTTGAATGTCGTTGTGGATCTGGTTCCTTTCTGATGTCTTCAACTGCACCCTCTACAATTTCTCCTTCTTGCAAGATGGAAACCACATGGTGATTAAATATCAATTATGATTCCTCTAAGACTTTTATTACAGTTTGCATTGATGGGTGAATCTGGAAAGATTCTGTCTGGGGTCCCCATGCAAGAATATGACACCCCCCACCCCCACCCCCATCCAACCCCAAATCCTATCTGTTCACTGACGTGTCAGATTCTAGCTGGGGTGCTCATTTAGAGCTGTAGGGCATAATTCTTCAGGATCTTTAGATTCAGGATGATTTATTCCTCTTCATAAAGTCAGAACTTGCACAGCTCATATCATTCACATAGCCAAACTATGGCTGTAATAATTGTCATGGTTTCACGATCATCTTGACCTGTTGATAGATGAACACTGCTCTCTCAGGAGGGATCTTATGTTGCAACAGGAATGCCCTCCTACACAACAGTACACACATTCTCCACCTTCAGACCTGGGTCATCACTGGTGATTTAATTGTGTTGTTTGTGCTGGGTCGCCAACTGCATCATTTAATCTTGGAGAGCTTTAGTATCAAAGGTCTATGGTGCCAGGTGGAGAGTCTTATATGATTAGTGTAGTAGGAATCCTTGCAGTTTCTCTGTAATTTTTGTTGTTGATTTCCAGTCAAGGGTTATAGAGTCGCCATTTCTATCACTTACATTTTTAAAACTCAGTAATCTATTCAGATTTGCACCTTGAATATTTTGAGCTGCAGAGACCTATCTCCCGCTCTCACACTCTAATAAAACCTGTCTTGTATTGTATGATCCTTAACTAATACTCCTTATAAACCATTGTGTGAGGCTTCCTTTCACCTGACACTCAGAACTGCTTTTACTCACTTTAGCATCTGTGAAAAGACATGGCAAGTTTCTTGCATTATCTGTTGACATGAAAGTCTTCAGTTTAATGACAATTACGATTATGTTATCTCCGTTGTCAACCAGGATCTTTAGACAAAAAGTCAGTTACCAACTCTAGAGATTCCCATTTTCAGTTCAATCTGTGCAGGAAATGATCCCCCAAAAGGGTAGGAAAATATATATATATATATGCACTTAGATTTTGCAAATACCTGAAGACCTGTGTATGCTTATTAGTGGTACATGTATATGCTTATTTTTCATCGAAGTAACTATTAAACAGATTTTACAATATTCTCATCTATACTCACTTTAAGTACTGTCTAATTGCCAGGAACATTGACCCTGATCTACTATCACATCTTGATCTATCCTGTTTACCCTACCAAGGACTCCTAGCAAACTATCACATCTTGATCTATCCTGTTTACTCTACCAATGACTTCTAGCAAACTATCACATCTTGATCTATCCTGTTTACACTACCAATGACTCCTAGCAAACTATCACATCTTGATCTATCCTGTTTACTCTAACAATGACTCCTAGCAAACTATCACATCTTGATCTGTCTTGTTTACCTTACCAATGACTCCTAGCAAACTATCACATCTTGATCTATCCTGTTTACTCTAACAATGACTCCTAGCAAACTATCACATCTTGATCTATCCTGTTTACTCTAACAATGACTCCTAGCAAACTATCACATCTTGATCTATCCTGTTTACTCTACCAATGACTCCTAGCAAGCTATCACATCTTGATCTATCCTGTTTACTCTAACAATGACTCCTAGCAAACTATCACATCTTGATCTATCCTGTTTACACTACCAATGACTCCTAGCAAACTATCACATCTTGATCTATCTTGTTTACTCTAACAATGACTCCTAGCAAACTATCACATTCTGCAATGGCAGATCTGAATCTGTGTAGGTTGCCGTTTCGACTTATAAACAAGTATATATGGTAAAGAGAGAGGATAAATAGTGTACATTCATTAGTCTGCCTGTATTTATTCGGCATGTATACCATACTTTACAAATTTGTATCTCTGTTCAATAACCTCTAAAGCACTGAATAGATTGAAACCAAATTTGTAATGAGACTTATGATTTAAAAACTTGACTTTTATCTATTAAAATATGATCAATTCATGACATTTGTTTGACCCAGAAATCTACATCTACTTCAAAAATATTGTTTTGTTCTGAAAGCTTTATAAGAAATTGATGGATTGAAAGTATATCTGGTATAAAGTTTCACATCAAATTAAACCTGGACAAATTTGATTTTCATTTTTTTCTCTGTCAGAATTTGACTGAGTTGCAGTCCAATAAATCATTCCTCCAAATCTGTGTTGATGGATGATTTGTTGTTCTGATAGCACTCATTCATACAATCAATGAATTACCGGTAGTAAAACTATCCACAACATATAAGTGTACATGTTAGCTAGATACTTACTTGTGTTTCTTGCATCTTATAAGCTGCCATCGGCTGAAGGGTCCGCTTGGCAATATGTACAGAATATTTCCAAGATTAAATCATATGTTTGATGACACAAGCCTATGCCCTGTGGCCATTTTGAATTTTGTGTTAAATATGGATGTTACCAAATACTATTAAGTATCAAAACCAGGGGTCAGCAACCTATTTTACACTGTGTGCCACTTACAAAATGAAGGCGCACATGCCACCAGTAAGAAAGTTACACTTGTAAGATCACGAGTTTTGACTGTCCTTTGAGTGCCACACCAAATCTCTTGATGTGCCATCATATGCCATGGATTGCTGACCCCTGGTGCGGGTGTGTTCCAGAAAGATTTGTATGCAGCAAAATTGCATGTTTTACAGGATAACAAATCATTAATCAAGAACATTGGAGAATGATTTATCAGACTAGAGTTATAGCTGCTGATTGAACTTGATCTTTGTCCTTGTTTTCAATTACACTGTTTGGATGGAGACATCTAATTATGTTGTATAGACATATTTCTAGGTTTGCATACAGACATTAATTTAATTGCTGTTTTATGTTAAAAATGTATGAGGTTCGGGGTTAATTTTGGATAAATTTATTTATATAACCATGTTTCTAGTATATTTCACTTTTTAAAATTTCTGCAATTGTAACTTGCATCTTCAATTTATTATTCACTATGTTTGCTGTGTATACTTGTGTACAACACTACATTTTTTTAATCATTTGATACATTTGGCTTCAACTGAAATTTAATGCATTTTTTTAATCATTTGATACATTTGGATTCTACTGAAATTTAATTGATCTGTAACCATTTTTAATGCATTGTGGTGGTAACTTTAATACATTTGAGAAGTTACCATTGAAGAAATCAGAACTATTAATCCCCTAAACCTCAAAATATATTTTTTGTTTCCTTATATATCAAGATGAAAATCAGCTTGAATATGAATTTTTATGTTGAGGCATCCTTAAGAGATGTTAAGACACAATTGTATAACTTCCGGAATCAGTGGTGGTGTTGTATTTGTTAACTTGTAAGATTTGTGTTACAGTTGTTAAAATTCATATAGATAACATCATAATGCAAATTGCACGGGTAAAAATATTGTAATCTGCTAAAACTATGCAGTTATATTAGACATTTAGGACATTTGGTATAAACTTAAACTCAACCAACTGCAGTCACTTGCTACTGACAATGGCTTCAGTAAGTCATAGAATTTGCATGTAATGAATATTTGGAAAATTTTCTGAATATTGCATATAGCAACATAGCTTTGCCAATATTGTCTTTGCAATAAGCCATGATATTATCTATTCTGTCATATATTCTACCTGTAACTTTTCTTATTAAATTTAGTCGTGCTGAATTCAGAAATTCTATGCATATTCTAGCCACATTTCTGCCAGTAATTTATTCTCCTTCAAATTTAATCTTGTTAAATTCTGAAATTATTTGAGATTGACAGCATTTAACTGACCTCATTTGACTGACAGCATTTGACTCAAGTGATTGTCATTAGGTTTTAAGAACTTTCTTGTTCTCTATCATTGATTTCAATATTTGTGATAAAAACAACAAAACTGGATACCAGGCAACTAGTCTAACATTTATATCTGTATTCATTTGATCTGACTGCAGTTGTCTCTGTATACAAATAGCTTACCAAATGATACTTTTCTCAGGAATTGTAAAAGATAATTCATGAGATCCACCTATTTCTAGAGAATTGTTTTTTTGTTTATTCGCAGTTTACAATTGATGAAAGCCATAAAAGAAATATTGCTCTGAAAGATAGCTTGCAGGAGTTTAATCTGATTTTTCATATTTTCGTCTAAAGATTGAGATGATATTTGAAGTACTTCAGGCAATATTGAAATGTAACAGGTTTAGTTACACAATTTATCCCCCACCCACCATTATTCTCAGGTGATACTGGACTGTATCAGCATGCATATCTCCACTGACATAGATAAGCTATGTATGGCCTTTTGCAGTGTTTTAAGCAATTTAGTATTCTGCCTTAATCAACTTCCAAGGAGGAATGATTCGGCCATTTTTCTTTTTTAATAACCCATCATAACACAAAATCTTGGAGACATTTTTATTTACTTTTACTAGACAAGTAAAATAGAAAAATAAATAGATGGTTTTGTCAGAAGCAATAGAGATTTGTTGTTTGAAAAAAGTTATAAAATTGTATCTCCTGCAAAACATGTGGCAGAAGACAGTTTATTGTCAATTATAATCATTGAGAATAAACATGTTATTTCCTGTTAAAAAGCTAAAATAAATGCCAAGCATATTTTATTACTAAATATAACTGTGTTATTGCAGAATTTTAAAGAAAATTGGTAAAATATAAAAAGCTAGACAAGTTAATAAATCTTGAAGATTTGTCTGCTTTTAAGTGTCAACTAAAATATAAAATAAGTAATTATCTTCAAATCTTCCAAGGTTGTATCGTGCATATGGGGGTGGCAATACAATATATTACATTGTCATGAAAATAACAATATTTCCAGGCTGTGTCACTGTATGGTTACATTATTAAGTGTGTGAAAAATGAAACATAAGAAATCAATAGGATTATGATCATTAGTATTTTTCCATATTCAGAGCATAAATATCTTAAAAATTTAACATTTTCAGCAATATCACACTGTTTTCATCAGCAGCTAATGTTGATCATGTGACTAATAATGGTGACATCTATGAGGAGACAGGTGTTCATAGGTGGTAATTCAAGCCCCTCATCCCTGTTTAGTGTTGGTCTCTGCTGTCTTACTTCAGTTGCCTCCTTCATCTTCTTTTTACATATGTTGCCCTCTGATGTGATCACCTTTGTCTGATTGGAAATGTTGGAATGTCCTGTATTGTTACAATGTTCATGACTAATGGACTCTCTACTGCTGAGTTCCTTGATCTTTGTTTCTAACATTTTTCCCTGAAGTAGTTGTTCTCACAATGATTACATTTGATACAATAAACAATATCACAGTTTTCAAATTTTCTGTTTTGTCCCTGACTTGCGTAAGTTTTTGTCTTAAAAATATGGTTTGTGTTACACGTACATTCATCCATTGTTGTCCGAATACTCTAGCTAGATTTTCTGATGTACCACAGATATAGGGCATACCAATACTCTAGCTAGGTTTTCTGATGTACCATGGATATAGGGCATACCAATACTCTAGCTAGGTTTTCTGATGTACCACAGATATATGGCATACCAATACTCTAGTTAGGTTTTCTTATGTACCACAGATATATGGCATACCAATACTCTAGTTAGGTTTTCTTATGTACCACAGATATATGGCATACCAATACTCTAGTTAGGTTTTCTGATGTACCACAGATATATGGCATACCAATACTCTAGCTAGGTTTTCTGATGTACCACAGATATATGGCATACCAATACTCTAGCTAGGTTTTCTTATGTACCACAGATATATGGCATACCAATACTCTAGCTAGGTTTTCTGATGTATCACGGATATATGGCATACCAATACTCTAGCTAGGTTTTCTGATGTATCACGGATATATGGCATACCAATACTCTAGCTAGGTTTTCTGATGTACCATGGATATAGGGCATACCTAAATTGGTTCTACTTGGGCCACTCCAGATTCTGTTTGATGTTTTTTCCGCTTTCTGGATGTTTGAAAATCCACTCTGGAGAGCCATTTACCCTTAGTGCAGCTTTTACATGCTTTACTTATTCTATTCGATTGGTCTGTTCAGTGATTAGGGAGTTAGCTTGGTGCATTAATGACCTCAGTGCAGACCTCTTGTGTTCCAGATGGTGATTAGAAGAAAAAAAGGTTGAGTAGTACTTGTAACTTGTCAATGTGAATTGGTTTTCTATACACAGTGACTTTGGTTGATCCATTCTCATTTATGTATGTACATGTGTCCAAGAATGGTAGTTTGAATATGTGGGTCAGTAGAGATAAGATGATGAGAGAACTCCTGAATATCAGGTACCAGTACTCATGTAGTTTGGTCAATGTATCACGATTCCACATATCTGAACCATATTCATGGTGGGTTTTGGGCCAATTCAAGTTTTTTATTCTAAAATGACTATGTACTTGTATAATGTATAAATTGGCAACTGCTGGTGAGATTGGGGACCCCATTGCCACTCCCTGTTTCTGTTATTAAAACTGCCCATGATAGATAAAATATTAAAACACAATTTTATTAAGGTATGATCTAGATATCAAAGCATTGTCCACCTCTAATTTCTCTCATGCTTGTAGCTTTACTAGAATACTGGTGAAAAGTGTTGATACATGATAAGAGACCAGTTTTTTACATGGTTGTACCTCTGGGTCTTTGAGCTTTTGGACAATGTGTATTCCATTTTGCTATTGAGATCTTATGACAGAAGTTAGATATTCGGTGAAAGCATGCAATACAGTCCATTTGTATCTGTCTCCTCATATCACATGACCATTATTAGTCACATGATGAATATTTCTCACTAATGAAGGCAGTGTGATATTGCCCGAAAATGTGAATTTTTAGGATATTTAACATTGCTCTGAGTATGGGAAATGACTAATGATCATGAATTATCCAGAGTATGGTAAATGACTAATGATCATGAATTATCCAGAGTATGGTAAATGACTAATGATCATGAATTATCCAGAGTATGGTAAATGACTAATGATCATGCATTATCCATTTCTCCCTGAAAGGCACAGAAAACTATTTTACAACAGTTACATACAACCCTATTTAGACTACTGTAATACAGTACAGGGTAATTGAAATGATAAAAACATAGCAAAGCTGGAACATCTTCTAAAAAAGAGCATTTGGGCTAATATCAAACCAGAAAGAAAGCAAGGAAAATTTAGCTGGTAAGTTAAAAATATTACCTATTAAAGACCGAATCTGTTTAAGAAAAGCCAAATTAATGTACAGGATATCCAATAATAGTGCTCCTGAATATTTACAATCCCTATTCCAGTATGGGCTACCTGGTAATACACCTGACCTGCGATCCATGTCTACCAAACAGTATAAAATAGCCAAACCAAATAAGGAATTATTTGTAAAATGTTTCCAATACTCTGGAACTTTGCTCTGCCAGTTGAGATTATAAATGCCCACTCTATTTCCATCTTCCAAACCCAATATATCCAGTGGCTTCAGAGATGCTGCTGAAATAAATAAATTCCTTTGTATGAGGGCCTCAAGGTAGATCAGTTCTTAGTTAATTGTGCTACCATCTTTAAATAAAGTCATTATTATTATTATTATTATTATTATTATTATTATTATTATTATTATTATATTGGAAATGACTAATGATCATGATATATCCAGAGTATAGTAAATGACTCATGATCATGAATTATCCAGAGTATAGTAAATGACTCATGATCATAAATTATCCAGAATAAAAACAAGGCAGCATGCCTATTTAATGAAGCCTCAGTTTTAATTTGCTTAACAAAACATGAATAATTGTCTACTGACTTTTGGTAGAAACCAATAGCATCATTCACATTTGGACAATAACCACATATTTAGGGCAGTGTAGCCACTAAAAGGGCCCTTGGGATGCTCACACAGATTGCAGAAGAGCTCAAAGTGTACACAATTTTTTAAAATTAGAATTATTGTTTTATATCAAGGCTGGGGGACCGCATCAGTGTTCATATTCCCAATGCATATGACCCCTTATGGGATGTGGGACCTTTCACATCAGGGCCCCTGGTCCATTATGTCCACATGTGTTAGTAAACCTTGCATTCACAGTTGAAGTGATGCTGTAGCTCATGTCCTCCATCACCTCACCACCAGGTGGCTTCCTTTTGGAATGCTTAAGGTGATGCATTATTTAGGGTAGGTTTGTGTGAGATTTGGATTTTTAACATTAGTTTGAACAATTTTTCAGTCATATCGCTATGATTTCTGCAGTGTGGCAGTTTATGGTAATATCATGCCACAGATATGTAGCATGATGTCCCACCCAGCCACATTATCCTGATACCAGACCAACCAGTCCAAACACTAACCTCTTAATGCTGAGTGCCAAGCAAGGCAGCTGCTAGTACCATTTTTATAAGTCTTTAATATGACCTGGCCAGGGTTCAAACCCACGACTCATACTTCCAAGGAAGATGCTCTAACAACAAGACAACCGGAGCTGTCTCATCAAGAGCAGACAGAGATTTTCATCTCCCCTCTGTAACTGATGGTAAACCAAAGGCCATGTGCTCCTATACCCTTTCCATCAAGGGACATGATGATACCCAGCCAATCTCCAACTCAGAGTCTCCTTAACTGTGGTGATGATGATGCACTGTGTCCTTATAGACAGAAGCTGTAGCAATGACACCTTCTCTCATGTCCACCCCTTCATTTCATATGGATCAGGAAGAAGCGGTCTGGTCTTTTGATAATGTGGTTTACCATCAGTTACCACCAGATTTGCTCCCCCAACCACCTGGCATGCAGTCCATAAGGATCCTTTCTATTTTGGGAAAGATCTCTGAAGTACCAGATCAACCAGACCACAACTCAGTTTCTCTGGTTTGTCCATAAATAAATTGGCTCATTTTGTTTCAGGATAACAGCAGCCTGATTATATTTCCAAGTTTCAGGTGTGTTTTGATTGTATGCATTGTTCTTCTTTTAACATAAAATTGAAATTTTGGATCTAAATTTGTTTCAGTTTTTAAAATTGAGGTGTTTTAGTTCACTGGATAGAAAAGTCATATTAATGAAGTTTTGTAAAATTCAAAAAAGAATTTATTTCTCTAGAATTGAAAGTGAAAATTTTAAAGAATATTGTGGGTTAAATCCAGAAGAATCTTAAATGTTTTAAAGTACAGAGTATTCCAAATGAATATAACCTTGAATGAGTTGATGTATCAACAGTCTTGATGTATCAGAATAATATAAACTAGAATGTCATTTACTAATTCACAATAATCTCAAAACAGTAGGTAGTCCAAAATAAAATAAGCACTTTGTAATTCCATTGAAATTTTAAATAAATAGTTCCTCTCAAAATACATCTGAATGCAACAAAAAATAAGTTCAGATACTGAAGTAGGAATGAAGATTTTGTTGACAAAAATATATACATTGATCTATGTCTAATAGAAGCATTTTCTGAAAAAGCTCAGTCAACTTAATAAGAAATTACACCAAACTGTAAATATGTTTGCTTCCAGAATCGTCTATGGTCATAATCAAGGCTTGGTCTTCAACTCAAATTCAAGTAAACATCATTAATAATTGGCAATAGTCATAAGGCTAAAACTCTACCCTCAATCATGGACGAAGATCAAGCGCACAATATAAATGGAATATATATAACAAGGTGTGCATGTGTGGATATGGTCAATGAGACAAATGCATCATATATATTTGATATATTCTACATAATGAGCATTTGCTAACTGTAGGAGGAGGATGGGTATGCAATAAAATGATTGCATTTTTGTTGTGGAAATGCATTGCATTTGTTCTTAAATCAGACTTTTTTTATGAACATGATTTTTTTGTTGCGTGCAAGTTTGTTAATAGGTAAGTGTGCATTGACTTTTTTCAAATATCTAATTTTGGGTTATCAAGTGCTTTGTGCTTAGGAATGGGATGCAAGGTGAAAACTTGTTGTTGTAGTCCAATACCTTGTAATGTGCATGTGTATGACTGGAAAAATACCTTGTAATGTGCACGTGTATGACTGAAAAAATACCTTGTAATGTGCATGTGTATGGCTGGAAAAATACCTTGTAATGTGCATGTGTATGGCTGGAAAAATACCTTGTAATGTGCATGTGTATGACTGGAAAAATACCTTGTAATGTGCATGTGTATGACTGGAAAAATACCTTGTAATGTGCATGTGTATGACTGGAAAAATACCTTGTAATGTGCATGTGTATGACTGAAAAAATACCTTGTAATGTGCATGTGTATGACTGGAAAAATACCTTGTAATGTGCATGTGTATGACTGGAAAAATACCTTGTAATGTGCATGTGTATGACTGGAAAAATACCTTGTAATGTGCATGTGTATGGCTGGAAAAATACCTTGTAATGTGCATGTGTATGGCTGGAAAAATACCTTGTAATGTGCATGTGTATGGCTGGAAAAATACCTTGTGGCAGCTTGAAGAAAAATCATTTTGTCAAATAGTTTAGGATTATAAATTTAGATATGAAGGACAAATTATATAAATATGGATAACATGAAAATTGCATATATATGAAGTTTACAAGTTTTTTAATTTTGTACATCCAGGATTTGATGATGAAGCTTATTATTAAAGAAAACATTATTTCAAATCCTTTAGCTTTGCATAGCTAATAATCTAATGCTGGTCATTCATTTTATTCCATTGTTTTAAGCTTAGAGACATTTTAGAAGAATGTCCTTGACAGAATCATTAAAAGTAATTTCATTAAACTGTGACCATATATAGTTTTGCTTTCATTCCTAACATCAAACCTAATTCTCCCCAAGCAGAAATTGCTTAGACAAGGTAAGTAATGTAAATAATTTTGCTAAATTACTGATGTAAAATACTAACCATACAGCTGCCCCTCACAATAACCAGGTTTGTATTATGAGTGGTATTATAATGAAGTTGAGCTGTACAATGTAACCTTCTTGAGAGGTGTGCAAAACTTCTTACTGTGCAATCAATACAAATGTTACTTGTCACAAGGTCTGATTTTTTGCTAGTTTATTCATTTTTGTTTCTAATCCTTATGGTAGGAGTTTTCAAACCAAAGCGACAAGTTGTTGAAGTTAGATCTACCTTACTACCACCATCTTTACCAATTTCAAAAGAAGAGGAAATAACACAGAGAATTACTAAGGTAAGCTACCTGTCTTTCTTTGGAAAGGATTTATGACTCTAGAACAATATTTGCAGTCATTGGTATCAATTATGTCTTAAAGTCAATTAATTAGTTTGAGTTTGTTGTAAATATATCAAGTTAATGTTTTGAGAGGCTAATCCCTCAAGGTTTGGTAATAAGATCAATTATAGTTCAGTTTCATGGTACTCTCATAGTAAATCCTTATATTGATTATATATAAGTAGTTTTAGATGTTCCCATGCATTTTGATTAATTTATTACCATCTTTTTTTGTTTTGACCCCTCTTCCATTGATGTAAAGCCTCAACTTATTTTGCTTTCCAGGGTATAGACATTGCTTTTTGATCAAGAAATTGTTCCATCATCTGCAAACATGTCAATATTTGTATGCTGAGTACAAAGTCATTGATAAATAAAAGAAAGAGAAGGGAACTCATTACAGAGCCTTGTGGAACAACACTTAACTTATATCATGGGGTAGAGTGGATATTTCCAATAAAGATTAGTTTATTCCAATCACATAAATATGAATTATACCAATTGTATGTATAATCATAAAATCTATAACTATGTAGATTACTTATCAGAATGTCATGTCAGATTTGATCAAAGGTTTTCTTTTCTTAAAATCAAGAAATATTATACCATTTGTGTTAGCACTGTTCATTTCTTTCAGCCATTGATAAGTTAATAATTACTTATCATGCTGCTATTGCATAGCTAACCTATTATCATGCAGAAAACTCACCATTCATTTAATGTGAATACATCCTCCCACAGAATAGAGAAAAATTTGTGAGATGACAAACACTTCTCACATCTTTAACAGCATGAATGCCTCATGTAGCAGGTTGCTATCTCCTGTAGAGCACCGCCAGAGTGGGTTGCACCCTTCTATTAGGGAGGTAGATTACTACACTTGTGGGTTGTGCCCTCCCATTAGGGAGGTAAAGCACTTTGATAGTGGATTGCACCCCTTCATTAGGTAGCACTGCAGTAGCAGGTTACACCTTCCCTTGAATGAGGTGGAGCACCACAACCATCGGTTGTGCCCTCCCTTTAAACAGGTTGAGAAAGAGGGAGTAGAGCACCGCAATGTATATCATGATTCTGGAAACATTTGCCCCTTCTAAGGAGGTAAAACACCACACCATGATGTACACAATGATAAGTCAGTTGAAGACAAGATCTTCTCCATCTATTACTCACCAGCCTCACAGTATGAGGACAGGGCAAGGACAGAGCTCCTCATTTGTCTCTATGATTACACTCTGTGCAGGATTTGCAGTCCATACACATGACTCAGGGTAGTGACAGAGACTGTATCAGTATTCCTCTGTTCCCAATTACACACCTAAGTTTGCACCATGGCATTAAGGAGGCTGAGCATGACAATAGTGGGTTGCATCCTTCTCTTACATACATAGAGCACTGTGACAGCAGGTTGTACCCTTCCATTAGGGAGATAGAACACTACAACAGCAGGTTGTTCCATCGCTTTCAAAAGGTATAGCACTGCAACACATCTCATGTTTTTTTCCTCTCTCTCTCTCTCTCTCTCTCTCTCTCTCTCTCTCTCTCTCTCTCTCTGCACATTATTACAGCAAAATATGTAGTTCAGAGACATTGAATTTCTGTAGACGGACCTCTCCCTCTATGAAGGGGATCAACTCTATTTCACTGTTTTTGATCAGTTTGATGAGAGCATCAGCGGCCCCATGTAAATGAAAAATTCAACATGGCAATAGCAGCAGAACAAATAAATGTTATTAAAATGTAGTTTTTTTGGGTGCAAAACTAATATTAGTAATGCAATACTTCCATGCCACTATTGCCGAATGCCCTTCTCACACCCCACTCCAATGTCTTGCATAATCTTCATCTGTGAAAATCTGACAGGTTTATATCTATCTAATGTGTATGACCATGTGACATATAGAATTGTGTGTACAAGGTCATTCTGACTTTTCTCCACACAGTTGTAGGATATATTCACATCAAACGGACAGTGAGTTTATGGCACAAAATAAGTAAGCTATGCAATAGCGGCAGGTAAGTATTGCATAATTAAAACTCAATTTTACCCCTGAAAAAGATACATTTTTGAAAGAGCTGTTTGACATGACTGTTCCTTGTATAAAATGGGAAAGGTATCAAAGTAGTTATGTCTTGCTAAAGCTGGTAGTATAGAAATGACTTTGTAATTTCCAGGATCACTTCTGCATACTTGTTTAAAAGTAGGATTAAGTTTAGCATACTTTCATTTATTTGGGAAGACACCTGAAGTATTACTGAGGTTAATCAAGTAGAAGATCATGATGTATGGTAACTGGTGCTGATAAGGTATATCATGATGTATGGTAACTGGTGCTGATAAGGTATATCATGATGTATGGTAACTGATGCTGATAACTTATAATATTTGATTCCACTTCATTTGTACCACACAACATTTTTGTGTTGATTTTTATTAAAGTGTAGAGAATGGCTCTTTCACTAAAAATATCCAGGGTAAATTGTAGATCATCAGGAACTCTGACCCTTACTAAAGTTACAATATGATTCAATTCAGTGATTTAACCTTTTTCTTACAAAAGTTACATTGGGATTCAGTTCAGGGATATAACCTTTTTCTTACAAAAGTTACATTGGGATTCAGTTCAGGGATATAACCTTTTTCTTACAAAAGTTACATTGGGATTCAATTCAGGGATATAACCTTTTTCTTACAAAAGTTACAATGGGATTCAATTCAGAGATATAATCTTTTTGTTCCCTTTCAGAATATATACATTTTATATTGGTAAAGAACTGGTTAAGCATGTCAGCTATATCCTCCATGGAAGAAGCAATGCTTTCATTAAAACTCAGACAATCTGGAATGGTGTACTTTTGAAATGGATTAGACTTGAGCAGTTACTGCCACAATGACCTAAAATGTTTGTTTTCTTAGATTCATTTATCAAAATATTTACTTTATTTCACAATATTCTTTTAGTTTTTCTAGTCTTTATGTTTATTATGCCTGAATTCCTTATTTAAGAATTTACTGTATAAATTTTGGGTGATATTGATTTTTTTTGTTTATTTCTTGTGGTGAATGTTTGTTTAGAATATTACTAAAAAGCCATTCCACATGTCAAGAGTTGTGTTGATGTCAAAAATATTTTCAGTCTCATTGGAAGGCATATTTCAGTCAGGTTGTATCTAAATAATTTTCTTCATATTATATTTAAAGTTAATACATAAAATCCTAAACTGATTCAGATGCTTATGACATAGATTGGTGAGCTACATTGCATTTATATTAAATGATTTAAGAAATTGAATTGTTTCTCAACCAAATATACTTTAAATACCAGTATTCTGTTTTTATTTCCTGTTTCCATTCGAAGTGAAGTAAGAAAGTTGAACTGAATATAAATACTGGTATTCTGCTATCATTTCCTGTTTCCATTATTCCAATGTTTGTACAGTGAAGTAAGCAAGTTGAACTGAATATAAATACTGGTATTCTGCTATCATTTCCTGTTCCATTCCAATGTTTGTACAGTGAAGTAAGCAAGTTGAACTGAATATAAATACTGGTATTCTGTTATCATTTCCTGTTTCCATTCCAATGTTTGTTCAGTGAAGTAATCAAGTTGAACTGATTATAAATACTGGTATTCTGTTATCATTTCCTGTTTACATTCCAATGTTTGTTCAGTGAAGTAATCAAGTTGAACTGAATCAAGTTATATACAGAATAATTTAAATTGTGTACAATGCAGTCATAAACAAAATTCATTTCATTGTTGGTATTATTTCCCATTACCCTAAATGGTTTCCAATTAATTTCTAATGTAAGTTGTATATGGAAATTTTGCTTCCTTATTTTGCATCATTCTTGAATAGCAAGAATTATTTGATTTCTTTTAAAAATGAAGCAAAAAGTTGACCATATGATAATTTTTACTAATATTTTATAATCTTATTATGATAGAAAATGTTTAAGGTGAGTTATTTCCAGTCTCTTCCTTTTCTTGATCTGTTTAAATGCTACATTGTCCATTCATGGTATTGGTTCTTAACTCATTTTATATTAACATTAAGCCTGAATTAACAAATTAATGAATGATAACAAAATATAGCCATAACAACTGTTGCAGCTTTTCACAGTTCTAATATTCCCCAAAATACTATAATGTAACATAAATTTAGCTTGCCAGAATGATTTACTTTCTAATTTCTTGTAGAACTAATTAAAATAAATGGGGGTTTTATCACCAAAAAAACATTTTGTACATATTTCTAAAGACATTTTGTTGTTGTTCAAAGGATGTATCAGGGAAATTGCATAAGCCATAAATTAGCATTAAGTAATTTGTTTTAGACATAAATTAGCATTAAGTACTTTCTGTTTTAGATATAAATGAGCATTAAGTAATTTCTGTTTTAGACATAAATTAACATTAAGTACTTTCTGTTTTAGACAAATTAGCATTAAGTACTTTCTGTTTTAGACATAACTTAGCAACAAATTCTTTCTGTTTTAGACATAAATTAGCATTAAGTACTTTCTGTTTTAGACATAAATTAGCATTAAGTACTTTCTGTTTTAGATATAAATGAGCATTAAGTAATTTCTGTTTTAGACATAAATTAACATTAAGTACTTTCTGTTTTACACAAATTAGCATTAAGTACTTTTTGTTTTAGACATAACTTAGCAACAAATTCTTTCTGTTTTAGACATAAATTAGCATTAAGTACTTTCTGTTTTAGACATAAATTAGCATTAAGTACTTTCTGTTTTAGATATAAATGAGCATTAAGTAATTTCTGTTTTAGACATAAATTAACATTAAGTACTTTCTGTTTTAGACAAATTAGCATTATGTACTTTCTGTTTTAGACATAACTTAGCAACAAATTCTTTCTGTTTTAGACATAAATTAGCATTAAGTACTTTCTGTTTTAGACATAAATTAGCATTAAGTACTTTCTGTTTTAGATATAAATGAGCATTAAGTAATTTCTGTTTTAGACATAAATTAACATTAAGTACTTTCTGTTTTAGACAAATTAGCATTAAGTACTTTCTGTTTTAGACAAATTAGCATTAAGTACTTTCTGTTTTAGACATAACTTAGCATTAAGTACTTTCTGTTTTAGACATAAATGAGCATTAAGTACTTTCTATTTTAGACATAAATTAGCATTAAGTTCTTTCTGTTTTAAACAGTTTTGGTTAATAAGAGCTGAATTTGTCAAATATTCATTTTTACATTCCCTTCTTTTTAATTTTTCATAACTTTGGAAAGATTTGTGGAATAAGGGAAAATGTGAAAATAATTAAAAGATTTAAAGAGAAGAAAAAAAATTTGATTTTTATTTTTGTAAATTTGTATTGTAAAAATAGATTAATCTTATTGGGAATGGGATAACTTCAGTAAAGGAGGAATCTGCTCATTATTTAAGGCAAATTTGACCATGTTTTTGAGTCAATTCATAATCTGACAAGGACAGATGATGAGACTAGTACATTTGTTAAGCAAATCAGACCTGGTTATAACATTTAAACATAAACTGCTGGGTGAACATACATGTACATAAATGCTTCTGTTAATTACTTGCATTTTGGGAGATGAAATCTTAAAGAATTTTGTATGAGACAAGACTATTACAATAGTTAGCATGTAAAATGCCACCCAAAGTTGACCTCTTTTATACAACAGAAGCTAATTTGTTGTACACAATACACCACCAACCAAAACCAAGTTATTTTTAGAGGCCACACATAACCTTTCATACCCATAGGTGATGATGCATAGGTCATTTGACTGTTCAATATGCAACTCCAAAGTGATGGTCAGTTCATCCTTTTAGCTACAAAGTTTTTCCATCACTTCAGGATGTCCCTTGCATTTCAAAACTCCTGTAATTTAAATTTTGTAGTTGCATTGATGTGACACCAGTTACATCAATTGTTTGAAAAACAGTATGGCAAAGTGTGGCAGGGTTACATATGAACAAAAGGGTTTCATTTCTGTACTTAACACTACAATTATCGCTAGCATTGATATGACTCAAGGTGACACAAGTGAACAAATTATTGGAGTTTGTTATATACAATCAGACCTTCTGTGGTGACCGCTCGCATTCAAGGACACATCCGTGTAAAGGTCATATTCTCATGAGAGATGTTCCAAGTCATCTTTAATATTATTAATTTCTTTTGTAACTTTGATGATTGACTTATATCCACTCTAAGACAGATAATAATGCTTACTAACTTGCTTTTATAAACAAAATAAGCTAATTTTAGTGACTATTCTAATACTTGTCATTATTCAGAATGAAAGCTTCCAGTGAAAAATGGTGTATGCCATACTAACAGTAAATGAAATAATTGTTTACACATAACCATGGGATGATTTATATGCAAAACATTCTGGCCATTGAACATGAACAAATCAAGCAATTAATATTTAAAGTGGATGTGTTTTATTTGTCATTATAGGGATCAGAATTAATAGGAAACTTTTTTTGTGCCAGTACAGTTGTAATGTAATTTTTATATCAAAAGCTATAATGCAACATTCTACTCATGTTACTCTCTTGAAAGTAAATAAAATCTGATGAATTATGGAAGTATGCTAATTGCAAGTTGTAACCCATGTTGTTGTTTTTTTTTAATTATCTGATATTTAACATTAATGATAACCTGAATAGCTATTTGCATCACAGTTAAGTCATCTGATAAATTTACAATAGCGGTGTTTTATCCGTATTATAATGAAGAATGTTATTGTGACATTGCTGTTATAATGTATATTTTGATATGAATGTGCCTAGCTGGGGGAATTAGACAAGACAAGAGTTTTTCTTTCATACATTTATTTCTATATGAAGCTAAGTCTACATGCTGACCTACAGCAATATGGCTGACTCTAGCTTATAAATGAAGATATCAGAGAAAAGCATATCCTTGAGGTCTATATAGACTCAATGCTGAGCTAAACCCATGGTCAAATTGTGTAAACTGCTGAATTATATTTATTTCTAGCATAATACAAACAAAGTTATAACAGTATATCCACACACCTTTGTAACATTTAATGTACCGTTATTAGAATTTCTAAAAATGTTATATTTAGTGGGAAATTACATGTAAGTTATTTCCTTGTTAAACTAGAACTACAGAATTCTATGTTTAATGCTTTACACCTACTAAAAGGGCTACAAACAAATTGTCACAAAATTAAAAGGAATTTTGTTTCTGTGATTTATTGTAAGTCTACAACTACATGCAGGATGACTCCTCAATGATAGATTTATTTGTATGATGATAATTGTGACATGTCTGACTCTGTGGCTACACTGAGTTATGGATAACATCAAATTTAACAGCAAGCACATCTACTAACATTAACAAATGTATCCCTCAATCATAGGCAGCTAATCTATAACAAGAAATAATTAAACATATAAAGAAAAATTGACTCTAAAATATTGATAACTACAGTACCATCTAAAATAAATAAAAATTTAGCACTGATATTGCCTTGTTGATGATGTGCTAAACAAGAAAATATTCTGATAATAATAAAAATTAACCTAGAAATAAATGGACTCTTTAAACACCTCCTGCACTTATTTAAGTTTTTTACAGAGTGATGAAAGAATAACTTTTGAAATATCAATGCAGGTATTTGTAGACAGTTCCCATCCCCAAGAAGTATGGCCATTTTCCAAAAAGTCTTATGGAAGATATAACAAACAATCATGTACAGACATTTAATACTGTTAACTTGTCCAGGATCCCGGGGTGGTAATAAATCAGCTCTTTATAAAAAGAAATTGTAAAACTGAGTTCACCTTATATTGATATTTACTTTGATCTGTATTATTCTACACAAAGAAAACTAAGTTTACTTGTATTTCATCTGGACCGAAGAACAGGGCACAGATTTTGCATTTACCATATATACCAATGTATGATGCAGGTATGGTATATTAAGTATAGTGTATAGGGATCACTCTGATCTACTGACTAGGCTACATACAGCTGGATACATACATGTTATGGTCAGATATATATAGTACTGTCAGTAAATATCAAAATATAATAAGTATTATCAATAGAAATTATATGTTCCATTAAATAAGGCTTGATAATTCTGATTTCTTTGTGAATGACTTCATTCAGGTTTTCTAAATCATTATCAAAGATGACAAATATGAATCACAATAGAGCATGTAGGAATCCTATCACAACACAAGAAAAAATGGGTTCAATATGAAACCTCATGATTGCTTCATTTGAAAACCTTGTACCATGTATTGCCATCATTTGTTGTTACCTGTAATGAAAAGACAGTCAAATTAATTGGTCCATCTCTTGTGAGTAGCTGTGCAAGTTATTTCAGAACTTGGTACAGGGATAATGGACAAGTCTAGCAACTGTTAAAATATATCTATCTAACATGGGTAAGTTATGTGTTTGAACACAGTAATTTAACTCTCTGCAAAAGAGACTTAAGGGATCACATTTTGTTCTTTATTTGCAGGTGTTTTGAATATAAAGGTTAAGCTGATGATTAATTATATTTTTGTTCCTGTTCTTTTATAGGGCATCATCACTGTATGTTTCTCAAATTTCTAGGCCACATAGTTATATATAAGTACTAATTTAGAAATACTTTTACAATGTTCATTTGGTCCTAAATGAAATGGTGTCCATTTCACATCTAATATAGCTGCCATCTTGAAACTCTTGTCATTGCTACTCCGTTTGAACAGATAGTCATATCAGTTTGGTGTTTTCACTAGAAGACTTCTTACAGCATCTAGTTAGTCTTTAATAAAACAAAAATTGTGCTTTTCTGACAGCTAGTAAAACTGCCACAGCAACCTTTTTGAAACTCTAGCCACTACTTCAAGATGGAAAGCCATTTCCTCCAGAAAATTCAGTATGATAACTCATTGATACTAAATGCAAATGTAAGGATTTAACATCCAGAATGAACAGGATGTCAGCCATCATGAAAATCTTGATATTGTTACTTCTCCTAAATGGAAAGTCATACTGACTTAGATTTTGTAAATGCAGATTAATTATATAATATCTCTTTGATAGGAAAATGCCAGCAGATTAATTATATAATATATCTTTGATAGGAAAATGCCAGCAGATTAATTATATAATATCTCTTTGATAGGAAAATGCCAGCAGATTAATTTTATAATATCTCTTTGATAGGAAAATGCCAGCAGATTAATTATATAATATCTCTTTGATAGGAAAATGCCAGCAGATTAATTATATAATATCTCTTTGATAGGAAAATGCCAGCAGATTAATTATATAATATCTCTTTGATAGGAAAATGCCAGCAGATTAATTTTATAATATCTCTTTGATAGGAAAATGCTTGCAGATTAATTATATAATATCTCTTTGATAGGAAAATGCCAGCAGATTAATTATATAATATCTCTTTGATAGGAAAATGCCAGCAGATTAATTATATAATATATCTTTGATCGGAAAATGCCAGCAGATTAATTATATAATATCTCTTTGATAGGAAAATGCCAGCAGATTAATTATATAATATCTCTTTGATAGGAAAATGCCAGCAGATTAATTTTATAATATCTCTTTGATAGGAAAATGCCAGCAGATTAATTATATAATATCTCTTTGATAGGAAAATGCCAGCAGATTAATTATATAATATCTCTTTGATAGGAAAATGCCAGCAGATTAGTTATATAATATCTCTTTGATAGGAAAATGCCAGCAGATTAATTATATAATATCTCTTTGATAGGAAAATGCCAGCAGATTAATTATATAATATCTCTTTGATAGGAAAATGCCAGCAGATTAATTTTATAATATCTCTTTGATAGGAAAATGCCAGCAGATTAATTATATAATATCACTTTGATAGGAAAATGCCAGCAGATTAATTATATAATATCTCTTTGATAGGAAAATGCCAGCAGATTAATTATGTAATATCTCTTTGATAGGAAAATGCCAGCAGAATAATTATATAATATCTCTTTGATAGGAAAATGCCAGCAGATTAATTTTATAATATCTCTTTGATAGGAAAATGCCAGCAGATTAATTATATAATATCTCTTTGGTCCTGAATGAAAATGCTACCAATCTGATCTAAAATAATGCTGCCACTCTTGTCACTAATTATACAGAATAAATGAACATATCAATATGGGTTCTCATTTGACCTAAATGAAAATAGTGCTGCTACAGTGACCAATTTGAAAATCTTGATGCTCAAGAATATCAGAGAACTTCAAAGTACTCAGCAGTTATAAAGATCAAATGGTCTTATCTTGAATTCCTGGAAATTCTTTTCAGCCATTAAAGTATCAATACCTTTGAGTTGACTCTTCTTTATCTGTACATTTTAGAAATTTACTTATGGTGTAAGGAAGAACAATATAGAGTCATAGATCAATCAAAGATCAATGGTCAAGACCTCTGACAGATAAATACATTTTTTCTGCACATCAACATTATTTCTACAATGGTATCCCTGAACCATACTTTATGGATATCTTTCATTTCTGGTAAGGAAGAAGGTTACTGACTTTTGAGTTAAAAGGTCAAAATCAAAGTCATTGGCTGAAAAAGGTAAAATTATTTCCACACAATAACATTACTTTCATATTACAGACTTGGCCTACACTTTGTTGATAGCTAGCACTAAGGTAAAGATGAAGCCTATTGATTTTGAGGTCAAAAGGTCAGAAATTGAGGTCATTCTGACTGTAAAAAAATAGAAAATGGCTGCTGATAACAAATTTCAGTTTTTGACATATGTGACTACCGGTATTAAACAAGAGACAGGAATGTAATATGCCATTCATGGTGCTCTCTTTTTTAATCATTCAATTGATCAAATATGACAATCAGTTTTATTGTGCAAATTATGTAGCATTGAAATCATGACTCAATCAGGTCCATTGTGTGCAAGTTTAAAAATTTTCAGCATAATACAATAATGGATTTTGAGAAGGAGATTAGCAGGAGAGTAAAATAACTGAATTGATCCAATTTATTTATAGACTAACACATTGAAAACCCATTGTAAAACTTTCATTGAGTGCTTGTCAAACTGAACAGAATTGAAAGCAGCTTTTGAATTAAACAACACAATAAGGAAACATAAGTGGAGATGTACACTAGCTGTACAAGAGACATTATTTATTTATGATATATGTGTAAAAACTCTATTTTACCAACATAGACATCCAAGAGTTCAAAGATAGCACTGCCTGTGTTTTATTCAGCTTGCTTTATTTTGATCCCAGAGGAATAAACTGGATTTCTTGCAATCTCAGGTGTTTGGAGATTAGACCACCAAAACCTTCAAAGAATTTATGTACATTTAAAAGCTGTTTTAAGGCAGGTGAGAAAGAAATGTCTTTTATAGCTGTTTGTTACATAATAGAACTTTTTCTCTATAGTAATTTGTTTAAGGGATCTTGGGAGAAACAATCTATTTAAGACAGAATGTTGGAGGGAATTTTAAGGCATGTTTGACTTATTTTCTGATTAGAAATCAATAGGTTGAATTCAGAACCCTTAACAAAAATTCATGACTGTTATTGTTTTCAATAGGACTCCATGTGTCCCTTCTTTTCAGGTATCAAAATGTTGGATCTCATTCACCGTTGACCCTATTTACAGATTCATGTTATTTTTCACAAAGTTTGCAGCATCATAAATGTCATATTTTTTCAATCTAAAGACAAATTTGGTATGCCGGCTAATAATTCTGAGGTCTTATAAAGTTGTTCTCATCCTTATTTCACATATTGTTACCAATTTTTGTCTCTTCTTTTTGGAGAAAACTTTGTGGCTTGTTATTTAAGTATTATATCATTTTATTACATGTAGTAGTATGTTTTTATTACTAGCCACTGAATGAAAGGCGGAGAGTGGTTGAACTTCATCACCCATCCATTGTGAGACTTGGTGAGGATACAGCAGATGCCCTAGGACCAGTATTATCCCCAAGCAAGATTTCCTCCTGGATTTATGAAAATGAAGAGTCCAGTCAAGGGACAAGTCCAGAAGTTGAAGGTGATTCAGAAAATATAGCTGAGTAGCAAGTTGTACTGAATTCATTTTTTAGCTCACCTGGCTTATTATAAAGCAGTGTCTGTCATAAGTCATCCTTCCATCAGTAATTGCTTCTTAGTACACTAGAATCCATAATTCTGATTGTATTTGAATCAGACTTGTTGATATTTTCAAGATATTGGATGAGATTAATAATGGGTTCAATCCATTTATGATTAATGAGATGGGTGTACAAGAGATTTGATGAACATGTTACCACTCAGTCAGCTATATTTCTGATCAATATTTGATCAGCTTCAAATATTTGAATATATTATCAAGACCTTGGACAGGTCCATTAATGAGCAAGATCCATGCATTTTAGCACTATAGAGACTATATTTCTGATTTTTGATCAAACTTGGAATTTAGCCTTAAGTTATGGGATTTTGCTACTTTAGTTAGGAGCCAAGTTAATACATAATAGTGGACCCATTTTATGTCAGATTGATTGAACTTCAATCTATTCTTTAAACTGTTTTTCTGAACCAAAATTTAGCAGTCTTGGTAATTAGATTTAAATAATGAAAATATGAAATGGGTCACCGGTAAAGTGATCTTGTATCTGAGACCATCAGATGGTAGATTTGTCAGCATCAGTGCATATTATGATAATACTACTAATAATAATAACAATGATTTTATTTAAAGAGCTAATAATATTTGTTAAATGGTTCAAATCCTTATGACCTGCTATTATTTGCATATTTACAATTATAGTACATATACATAGTTGCAAACACAATACAGAAAGCCACATACAACTCTTAATTCTTGCTAGAAAAAACAAAATTGAGCAGCAATACACAAGTTTAAACCAACAATAATCACTAAATAAACATCTAAGATAATAATAAGCATTATTTATATCTAAACAGACAACCTTATAAGAACATGCACCAACTAGGTACATTTTGTATATATACAGTACAAGAATGGTGAGACAACAAAGTGGAAGGTTAGTGAATTTATACTTTAAGTTGTATTGTATTTCTCAAATCAAACAGGTTGCACTTTTCATCTTGAGAATTAGATCATACTGTAGTATCATCAGTTTTCATGGGGGACCAATTCTTGTGGTTTTCATTATTGCTCAGACCACAAATTTAAATCCCTAATGAAAAATGAACCATATAGGATGATGACCTCCCCTGCCCACGTTTTCTTGCAGTGTTTCATTCATAGAGATTAAAACATCTACTAGTGTTTAATAAATCAATGTCAAAGTCAATACTGTAATCTGGTAATATTTGCTGTTACATGTGTTTGTTTGTTTTTTTATTTTAACCTTTTGAAACACAAATTATAAATCATTTTGTATTGCTTCAATGCACACATTCGATAAAGAATCTGATAGCTGTATTTTTACACTCACTGCATTAAATCAATATGGGAGGTAAGTATGGATAAAGAGAAAATAGAGAAAAAGCATAAGGTCCTCAAACAGAAGCAATACTTAAAATGAAAGAAGAAAAAAATTACAAAATAACAGTAGATGAAAATTAAATATTAATACTTATTCAGATCAATTCTTCATTCAAGTACAACTGTTGTTGAAACATTTAAATCCATCTGAAAACATATTTCATTTTATCCATACATTTTTATTCCAAAAGAACAACAATCCAGTAAATTACTCATTTCTTGAACACTGTTACAAATGAAACGCTAGGTATATATACTAATTACAGCATAGTATTAAAGCTCAAACTTCACATATTTTTGGACAAAGCCACTATATCATCATCGTGTCATTTAAGTCTCATACTCAAAAATGCTTCTCAAGTAAATAATTCCCAAATTGCTGAATTAAAACAAGTCCAGCTTTCTCAAAACCACTGATAATTTGGTCTGATCTTTAACTAATTGTCGTGTGAGCTACAATTATCTATTCAGTGTGAATTGGCTTGATTAATGAGGTTGCAAGGTCTATTAGTACTCTGCACTGATAATCATTTTTTTCCATAATAGTGTTTATGACTTGTTTGGTACACCACTTGTCAATGTGTGACTTTAATTCTTTTATAATAACCAATAGGTCTAGAGGTGGCTGTGTTGGCTTCCTTTGATGTTGAGCACTCAAATGAAAACATGACAAAACTAATTAATCTTGACAGCTGTTTTATTTGTGCTCATAGAGATGGAAGTATTGTTTTAGTGTTGTTAACTGAATTGGCTTCGACTGATGTATTCACTTGGTCAAATGCATGGTGTTGAACTTTCCAGGTCTTTGATTTGTGCTTATACAGGTAGTAGTATTGTTTTAAATATTAATGTTGACTGCTGCTTGCATTGGCATAGTTTTATTATTTTGTATTCTTTTTTGTTGGGTAGTTGTAGAGGTTAAACCATGAAATTAAACTTACTAATATGCAAACTTTGACTATGTATGCAAAACCATGAAATTAAACCTACTAATATGCAACTTTGACTATGTATGCAAAACCATGAAATTAAACCTACTAATATGCAAACTTTGACTATGTATGCAAAACCATGAATTTAAGTACCCACAAAAATGCCTTTTGTAAATACAAAACCACAAAACATTGAGCCCAACAAAAATAAATGATACTTCAGTAATGCATTTATATTTGCACTTTCTAAATATAGATCAACTAAGATCATCATCCATCAATTTTATTTTTGTGTTTTAGCTGGACAAAATTATAACATATTCAAAGGCTGGTTGTTTTGGCATCTCCTTGGTTTATGTTTGTCAGATTTGTCTTCTGTTTTACAACAGCAATCCAGGCCAGTTAATTGTTAAAAACTGACTTGGGTTAAGAGCAAATTGTCTGGCGTCTTGACCATTACTTTGATATGCTATTTCTTTTACTCCATAATATAGCATGATAGCTGCATAAAATAGGATGTATTGTCCCTTACATCAAAAGAAACTACAACTTGGTTTTATTGTATAACAACAATTTTCACAACATTTTTTCTGAAACTTCATTATTATTTAAGTTTAATGCAGAGGCGCCCATGATTTGAATGCAAGGAATGTACTTCATTCAGTGCAAGTTTAGACCTTCAATGTATATGCTGTGGTGCCTTTATGTAAATATACTCAACAGTCTAAATGCAAGCATTGAAATAAACCCTATTGTTGTTCATTGTTGTCATACTGGGATCACATTTTTTGAGTTAGGTATTTATAACATCAAGGCAAAATAAAATATAATTACTGGTGCATTGATACAAAATTCTAATGCATGAACACGTAAACAAATAATACTTGAGTCAAAAGAGAGAGGTACTGTTACAGCAGCCTGTTAATGCTGAATTCTTATCACTGTCCAATCAAACTATACAAAATCTGAATTGGGCAGAAATAATAAGAAAACAGAACATTACTAAATAAATCTTTTGACTTTTTAAGCAAATTATGTTGTAACATTTCCATGTAATAATCATACATGACAATCATACATGAGCGGTACAGTCGACTCCGTTTACACAGCCTCGGGCCCGTCATGAGACTGTGCAGTTAGCCAGGATGTGCAGTTAACCAAAGTACGGTACAGTACAGCTTTAAATCAGCACGGCACGAATATATGTGAAGAATAAATATAAACAATGATTAGAATCCACTCTTTCAACTTTTAGTTAAATGTTAAGCTTGTTTTCCTTCTTCCGAACACAACTTCGCTGATTCAACCAATGGATCAAGGAATTATAGCAAATTTCAAGAAATTCTATAGATCGCTTGTTATTCGAAAACTGCTGTCAGACATTGATGGGCCATCTCCCGAAGAAAAAGCATTCAGGTCCAAGGTCGTCTGCTTCCTGTTTTGCGCTGTGTTGTCATTTAAATTGAATTCCGTTGCGAATTTTCCATCTTTCCAACCGTCCATTTGTTGGTTTGATATCATTCAACCCCGAACGGTTTAGAGCAATGCTTCCCATGCTGTACTCTTATTTTTCCCACACTATTTCTCTCTAGTGCATGCGGATATACATGTATATACACACCAATGGTGTCCTTTACATGTCAATCATTTACAAAGTCACATTTACCGGCTTAATTGTTGGCTTATTTGAAGCGCTACAGCAGTGGACTGGCAATAACTGATCCTGACTATACATTGTGCAGTTAACCGGAATAAAATTGTATTGAATAATGTGCCACAGGCAGAAAATTTATCGTGCTATTATCCGGATGTGCATTTAAGTGAAGTGCAGTTATCCAAAGTTTGTTCCCATTGAAAAGCATTGGGAAAAAAACGGGACCAGCGTGATTACGTGCAGTTATCCGGAGTGTGCAGTTAACTGATGTGCAGTTAAGTGGAGTCAACTGTATATGCATAATATTTATTAATATAAATTTGTTTAAATAAATGCATTTAGAACTTGCCATGTACACCTTGTGATGCTGTCTTGGACTTATAGGTCAGCTTATGTGCAGGTCATACACTTTTTGATGTTTTTACCTATTCTGTTTAGGGTGTTGGCTTTTATGCAAGTATATATGCTAACCAGACATTAGGTGACTTTATGACATATGACTTGAATACATTCATTCCCTTGTATATTGTTGTAAACCATCATCCCAAGGATTTTGTCGAGATGAACCATTTGTTGACAAATTTCATTCCACTTAGGATCCAAATTGTCTTTCCAGATAGTTTTCTTTTATTTGGTAGTAATCATTAATACTTTAGTCTTGTTTGTCTTTACTTTTGTGCAATTATGTTTACATTAGCATTCAGTCTCTTGTATAAATTAGTATTTTCACTGTAATGCTTGCTTGACAGGTGCTCTTTAAAGATCAATACAATCATGTGACACATGAAATATAAATGCAGTTGTTTCCACAAATCGTTATATTTTAATTATCACTAATTAGTAGCAGTAAGAATACATACTCAGATTTTGAACTGCATGATTCACATTTGTTGAATTTTTTATCTCAGAATAAATATTAATACTGATTTTTGTATACTTTTAACTTATCTATGAATAATGTGAAATCATGGATGACATGTGACAACTTTAGCTGCAGATGAATGATGATAAAACTGAGGCCATTCTGATCAAAACACAAAGACTCTCTCATTCACATCCTTTACTTCCAACAATAATTATCAGCAACAACAACATTAATTTCACACAATCAGTACAAAACCTAGGTGTTACTCTGGACAGTGCTCTCACATTGCACCAACATGTCATGAACATATACAAGGCTGCATATCTTGAGCTGAGATGCATCAGCTCCATTCGCAAATATGTTTCAGTTGATGCCACAAACACTTGTATGTTCATTAGTACTTTCAAGACTGGACTATTATAATTCAATTCTGTCTGTTTCATCTCAATATCTACTCCAGAAACTTCATGAAGTTCAAAACAAAGCTGCTCAAACCATCATTAGAGTACCATGATCAGAGCACACCTCCCTCTGCTTTGTACCCTACACTGGCTATCCATTTGATCCAGAATCAAACACAAAATTTGTTCTCTGTGTTACATTTTACTGATGGACTCCAGTCCAACATAAATGTACCTATATGGCCTCACCCATGTGTACACACCAGCAAGATACTTGCACTCCTCTTCTGACAATTGTATACTCATTTTTCCCACTATAAAGTCATATGGACAACATTCTTTTGCATATCAGGGACCAGCAGTGTGTAGTGAATTGGCCATAGAAAATAGACACAAATACACACTGATCTCTTTTAAGAGTGCTCTTAAAACTCACCTTTAATGACTGCAAGAACAAACCTAACGACCTAATAATGTTTTGCACCTTAGATATTTTCATCATTTTTTATGTTTTCCAATTTCATGGTGTTATGTTTTTTGTTGTTTGGAGTTATATCATTATAGTAGTTGTAAAACACTTAAAGCTCTAAAAGTCTTAATTCTTCTTATTATTATGATGTTCTGGTCAAGATATACAAACCTTTGAAAAGTCAGCCTTTATGGCAGCTGCCTGAGACAATATATGGTTGCTCAACTCATCTGACTACAGGATGCCAAACTTTACAGGGTTCAGCATTGATGGCTATTAATAATGAGTCATCCTCTGGGAAAAGAAGAAAACAATGCATCTAAAGTCAAGTCAGGTGGTGACAAATGACCAGGGCAATATAAGGGCATATAACTCTTTCATGCATCATGTTGTGTATAGACTATCAATTAGCCAGGTTGATTTAGTAACCAGGAGAATGATTGTTTAAGACTGAACATTTATTGAATTTAATAAAATGAACTCTGGAAACACACCATTGCATGCATTTTTGGATATTACGCAAAGAAATGTATAGCACATGTAATATGCCTGCTGTTATAGACAGAAATACTTGTGACATTGAAAGTATACAATAAAGAACCCTATCAGGATTTGACCTAGAGAAGTAAAACATTAATTGCTGTGCATGAGAATTTTGGCCAAATTCCAGCATTCTCAATAGAGGTGCTTCAAATATTGATCAGTTGGAAATTTTGAATGATACCTGTTTGATACAAATTATAATGGGACATTTGTTTCTTCACATGACATTGATCATAACTGATGATGCAGAAATGGTCAAAGTTGAACTGAAATGAAACCCCAATATTAACTCACAGGTCTGGGGGACTGAAGTAAAAAAAAGCATATGCTGTTAGCAAGAACTATGTGACATTGAACAGTTGGTGAGAGCTGCAATTATGCCCATAGTCAAACTTGATTATCTTGTAAATACAAAGGTTGCAACATTACTGCAAAATAAAATATTTTGTCTGTGCAAGCAGCACATGCCATGTTTTTTTTTTGTCATGATGGCAGAATAAATAAATGCTAGATTAGACTTCATCATCAGTGAGATGACTATGCATGTAACAGTGAGATGACTATGCATGTAACAGTGAGATGACTATGCATGTAACAGTGAGATGACTATGCATGTAACAGTGAGATGACTATGCATGTAACAGTGAGATGACTATGCATGTAACAGTGAGATGACTATGCATGTAATTTCCTGGCATTGACCCCAACAGGCACTATAAGTGAATAGTGTTTAAAAAGATTTTACGCATAAAATAACCCCAAACAATATGGCCCCATGAATTTTATCTATAAAATAACCCCAAACAATATGGCCCCATGGATTTTATCTATAAAATAACCCCAAACAATATGGCCCCATGGATTTTATCTATAAAATAACCCCAAACAATATGGCCCCATGGATTTTATCTATAAAATAACCCCAAACAATATGGTCCCATGGATTTTATCTATAAAATAACCCCAAACAATATGGCCCCATGGATTTTATCTATAAAATAACCCCAAACAATATGGCCCCATGGATTTTACCCATAAAATAACCCCAAACAATATGGCCCCATGGATTTTATCTATAAAATAACCCCAAACAATATGGTCCCATGGATTTTACCCATAAAATAACCTCAAACTATATGGCCCCATGGATTTTATCTATAAAATAACCCCAAACAATATAGCCCCATGGATCTTGCCCATAAAGTAACTCTAAACAATATGGCCCCATGAATCTTGCCCATAAAGTAACAATATGGTCACAACCATAAAAATCATTGTTGAGGTGGGGTGGAGGATGCATCAGTATCATAATGCAGGGGAAAATGTGGACAGTTAACTTCATGCATGACTAAATATGTACATGTATTAAGGCATAACAGTGACCAATATCTGCTTATTGGATTTTTCACAGATTTAGAAAATTGAATCTATCAAACTTGAAAAGAAAGCAAATTACCAAAATGCATCGAAATGACTGATGGAAGATTCTGGTATAAATAAAAGCAGATGAAATGTTATGGAATAGAACTCACTTGATTCTGTATCAGGAAGTTGTCCCTTTGGATTTCTCATTGATTCTGTATCAGGTAGTTATCCCTTTGGATTTCTCATTGATTCATTTAAAGCCTTTCTTACAGATACATGTACATAGACTATTGAAAAAAAAGGAAAAAGATATACAAAGTGTTGGTCTGAAAATTTAAAATGTAATGTTAAAGAAGCTAAGATCCAGAAACAAACTTCACTATTGAAACAGTAGCATCCAAAGATTGATCTTCAAAAAGAAAGCCTAAAATCATCCTATAAAGCTTGTGTCAATTAATTGTTAGTTTTTTTTAACAAGAATAAGGTAATGAATATTAATAAAGAGAGCTAATCCTAGTGTTAAATTCAGCATGTTGAATGAGTTAGATAGACATGGTGCTCCTATTTGCCAGATGTCGTACACTCCAAATTGACTTCATGTCAAGATGTTATTTTGCAATATGTGCATAGAATGAAAAGCCTTCCATGTCTGTGTTTCAGAAAGAAAAACTGTCCACCTGGAGTTATGGAATTTAGTTTTGATAGGCTTTGCTGATTGCTTATTGATTCCCAAATCTCCTTAAAAAATTACTCACACTTCAACACTATTATGGCAACAGAAATAATCATGCCTTTTTTTCTGCTTTACTCCATATACTCCATATATTTACTCCATATATATATATATATATATATATATATATATATATATATATATATATATATATATATATATATATATGGAGTAAATTCTGACTTCAAAGAAACATTGCTGCTGTTCACAAACTTGTCAGTAATCTTTAGTACAAATGCTTCTGAAGCTTTTTCTGTAAAACATTGATTTATGCTAATAAAAATCTTAATTTTCTCCTCTGAGAGTTATAATCTAAAATGTGCATTTCTGAGTTACTCAGCGAGAAAGGAGCATTATGATATATAATGTGTATTTGACTAGTAGACCTTTAAGCATTATGATATATAATGTGTATTTGACTAGTAGACCTTTAAGCATTATGATATATAATGTGTATTTGACTAGTAGACCTTTAAGCATTATGATATATAATGTGTATTTGACTAGTAGACCTTTAAGCATTATGATATATAATGTGTATTTGACTAGTAGACCTTTAAGCATTATGATATATAATGTGTATTTGACTAGTAGACCTTTCAGCATTATGATATATAATGTGTATTTGACTAGTAGACCTTTAAGCATTATGATATATAATGTGTATTTGACTAGTAGACCTTTCAGCATTATGATATATAATGTGTATTTGACTAGTAGACCTTTAAGCATTCTCATTCAAGGCAATGATGTGCATTACATGTTCTTTTTCTACATGCATTTAGCTTTGATCTACTGATAACTTAAAAAGAATTGGGTTGTTCCACTCTGTAAACTTTACCATTGCACATTATCACAATGGGTTCCCCTACATCAGTTTTCAAGGACTTAACACTTCACCCTTGCTAGTGGTTGTGTATACCCAACTTCCTCACTTTTTATTGTTCATTTGACACTTTGTTTTATAAGCTGTCCCATGGATATTTTTACATGAGCATTAGAATGAATTGTTTACTGTTTATACATGCTATATATTTTGTTCATATACTGAAGTATTGATTTGTTCTTGCATATGGTCAGAGTAAATGTAAATCAATTGATTTTCGTGTTATTCATTTTTGTGGTTTGAAGAATAGGTCATTTTAAAAGGTGCTTCAATTTATGGATTGTTGAAGAGTATCCTTTTTTACTCCACAGCTGCAATGTTTGTTGGGTCTATGAGTTGGAAATGTATTGCAACAATTAAATCAATGAAAGTTGATCACCATAATTAAAGAGAAGTCTTTAAGTTTTTTAAGTTTATTTTTAGATGTAGCTGAATCAAATCCAGAAGAGGTGAAAGCAAAGACCTTTGATGAATTGTTGGCCAATTTAAATCCAGCTTTAATTGAAAAAACAGACCAAGACCAGTTAAAACAGATAAGGAAAGCTTCTCATGCACGGTTTATACAGGTATACAAACCTTTCTATTAATCTTTTTTGTTCAATTTTCTCTTTATCCACTGACAATTGCATGACTAAATTGGTAAAACTGTTATATTGTGAAGCATCATTAATCTTGACAGCCCTTTTGCAATGACAAGTAATGAATCAGAATTCATGAATGGCCTCATAAACTAAAAAAATAATTTTGTTAAAAAAATTGGTGTTGAGAAACTGGCATGTTCAGATAAATGGAGTCTGGATTAATGGAACTTTCCAGTATGTATTGCATTTTTCATGTATGTAATTATACTGTTTAATATACTGTACATGACACAAAAAACAGAAAGCTGTCATTAAGTTCCATTAGTCATCACAATTTAGCTGTTATGATACATTACTGTATTGCAACTTGTTATTAATTAATGGTAGAGAAAGGTTTGGTGATTTTGTGATCTCAGATTGTTATTGCAAAGGTAATTCCCATTCAAATTTATTATCTGCTAATATAAATGTGGCCAGATTTTTTTATATCTTTGTATGAAACTTGAAAATAAAAGCAAAACAGAACAGTCCCCTCGTTTTAAAAAAACAATGAGAATATTGGGTAGTCACCATTCATATTATGTACATGTCTGTACACATTGTATCTGAAATAAATGTTTATTTGAAATCTTTGGTACTGGTATACAAATTCATTAATAAATGAATAAATCACTTTCATCAACAAAGTAAATAAAGAGTTCTTGAGACTGCTGTAACATAACCAATGCTGTGAAAATGTCAGCGTTTGCCACACCATGCACTGAAAAGTGTAAGAATGCAGTAATCCATAAATCTGTCTGTAGGGTATAGGGTATTCTTCTTGTTTATTGAAAAATTAAACAATACTTACCTAGTTGAAGTTTGATGATAATTTCATTGAACCTGCATTACCCTTAGGGATCACATGAGATGACACACAGCTCACATGGATGACTAAGTCATTAGAAAGGTCACAGGATACAAATTATGGGGAGACAGGAAAGTTGGTTGGGCATATGATCCCAAAGGGTATCACAAGTTCAATGAGATTTTCATCAAACTTCAACTTTGTAATTATCATTTAATTTCTGATTTCATTAAACCTTTAGCAAATATGTCACATTTACCAAAGATATGTTCCATTTTCTGGAAAACTGCAACCACAACATCGATTTAGAATCAAAGTTTAACTTAAATGATTGAAAACCAGTCTTCCTGAGCTATATATCTTTTGCTCTACACCATTCCTATATTTCAAAAGCTAGATCATTGAGTTTCTCTTACCTTATCCCCTACGTTATTAATGTTCACAATGGCATTATTGTTCATAAGCAGTCTTACATGCTGATTTTATTTCCTGAGCAAAGGCATTATAAAGTGAAAGAACCTGCTTTGAGTTCAAGCAAATTAATGTGTCACAGTCTTTCTAATGATATTCAATGTCACCACCACCACCACCATTGATAACCTATAATCATAACTAACACCACCCAACACAGAACTTGTGTGACTGGCACGGAGGCCAGGCTAGCATTGAAATGCACATTCTGAATCCACAAGTGTACAAGTTTGCAATGTTTGTGACTCAAGACCATGTGATTGGCATGTAATTTCAATCTAGTCCATTTTATATGTCGGGGATTATGTAATACAAGATATCATTTGGTACTCCAGGTTGACTGGCATCCATTTTCCCAATCACCCTACTGAAATCCTGAATGGGAAAGTGCTGGTAATCCCAAGTAAGGTGCATAGTCATGGCAATAGCATGATGAATAAAGCCCACAAACACAATAACTTATGTTGGAGAGAAAATAGATTTATCTACATGGGTGAATATTAAATCAAACTGTCATCAATGTACACATTATTTACAAAAACTGCTCCAGTAGCCTAGTGGTTGGAGCATCTGCCTTGTGTGCAAGAGGTCATGGGTTCAGTCCCTGACAGAATCGTACCAAAGACTTATAAAAATGGTACTAACAGCTGCCTCGCTTGGTGCTCCACATTAAAAGGTTAGCGCTAGGACTAGTTGACCTGGTGTCAGGATAATGTGACTGGGTGGGACATCGTGCTACATGTCTGTGGCATGATGTCGCAGTGCTAGATGTCACTATAAATTGCCACAGTGCAGACATCATAGCAATATGACTACCTGCTCACAGTACTCAACATGCCTGCTGTAAAGGTAAGTACATTATTTCTTGTCCCAGTTTTTGTTTTAGGCCATTACATCAATTCTAATTGTTAATTAAATTCATAAATGCAATAGTAACACGTGATATTATTACAGCTATTAAAATGTAGAGGATAAAGCTAATGTTAATTATGTAATACTTACCTGCTACTATTGCAAAGATTCCATCCATCTGCCATGCTCTGATGTCCTGTAGCCTTGGCCCATGTCAAAAGAGGAAGGTATTTCATATGTTGGGTATGACTAGAGGGTCAGACTGGGATCATGTTGTTTTTATCCTCTGCCTCTATTTACTAATTAGAGGATGGAATATTAGTTGGGACTTGGGTCTTAGTGCTCTGAAAAAGAAAGGAAATGCAGTAGTAGCAAGTAAGTATTAGATAATTAAAATTTGCCCTCCCCAAAATATTACATTCACATTTGTCTTCCTTTTTTGAAGCCAGGGGAAAACAATGTAAATTTTGTGCAAAGAGTGGGTGGGCTTATCACTGGTTAAAGTTTTCCATGTGAAAAAGAATGTGCTAACTTTATTATATTGTGGGTGAACTTATGATCAAGTCTGGTCTTATAATGTGTTATTGACAACAAATACAGTAAACCCCTAGTGGTTATAAAGCGTTCATTAAGAAGAAGAGTGTATTCATTAAGCACTGGGTAAGTTTTTACTATTTTATTGTGCCTTCTGAATTCACTGTTTTGTTCACAATTTTGTTCCAGATGTTAGATTGTCATTTCTTTTTATATTGTTTTTGAATTCTTTAATTTCAGTTAGATGTTTCAGTGTTGGTTGTGCACTTTGAATCATTTCAAAGATTAATTGTTTATTTTCATCTCTTCAGTTACATACCTATTATGCACTGTACAACATGCTAATGCTGTCAGCTGTATGATACACAGGACAAATAAAATGTTTGACATTTTCTAATGATTTTTTATTGCAAGAGACAGCTTCGGGTTCAATGACTTGTGTAGCTTTTGTGTTGTCCCCAGAATCATACATTTTGTTTTACCTTCATTAATTACCATCCTATTTTGTTGTGCCCAGTTTTGGACTCTAATAAGGTCTAAGTTTAATCTTGTTTGGATATCTTCAGTATCAGAACTAGATGTATACAAGTTTGCATCAGCTACAAACAAATTTGTATTTGTGGATTCATTATTTAATGATAGATCACTGATATAGATAAGGAAGAGGAGAGGACCCAAAAATGAGCCTTGAGGGACTCCTGAATGAATAGTGCGAGTTTGAGAGCTAATATTGAAAATGCTTACTTGTTGAAACCTTTAGGTATGATAGCTAAGTCAATACCATATACTGTATATGACACAAACTAGAGATGGCTAAGTCATTACCATATACTGTATATGACACAAACTAGAGATAGCTAAGTCAGTACCATATACTGTATATTACACAAACTAGAGATGGCTAAGTCATTACCGTATACTGTATATGACACAAACTAGAGATGGCTAAGTCATTACCATATACTGTATATGACACAAACTAGAGATAGCTAAGTCATTACCATATACTGTATATGACACAAACTAGAGATAGCTAAGTCATTACCATATACTGTATATGACACAAACTAGAGATGGCTAAGTCATTACCGTATACTGTATATGACACAAACTAGAGATAGCTAAGTCATTACTGTATACTGTATATGACACAAACTAGAGATAGCTAAGTCATTACCATATACATGTACTGTATATGACACAAACTAGAGATAGCTAAGTCATTACCATATACATGTACTGTATATGACACAAACTAGAGATGGCTAAGTCATTACCATATACATGTACTGTATATGACACAAACTAGAGATGGCTAAGTCATTACCATATACTGTATATGACACAAAATAGAGATGGCTAAGTCATTACCATATACTGTATATGATTGAATACAAAAATACTACACATAAAATAGAGATAACTTGCAGAAATCTATGAATTAAATACTTTTCCACCAAAATTTATAACTTATTTTAGTAATTTCTTTGAATAGAACATTTTGCATGACAGACAGTTTTGATTGTAGTAAAAAGTAATTTAAGATACCATATTTACTTGTGTGTTAAATTTCACTCATCTGTGTACAGCATATTTGCTATCACATAATGTGAGATCAGTACAGTCTCTTCTCATTTTGATCCAGAGAGATTTCAGAATACTAAATTTGGACCTAGTTCTGGGTATTAGGTTGTTTGGATACATGGCAGGCATGAATAATTAAGATGATGCTGTTCTTTTTACATCTTTTAGTTGAAGGTTGGGTGTTCATTTAGTAAAGGTTGATCTTATGTTTCTTAGTTATTGTTGATGTGACTATAATTGTAATCAAATATTAATTTTTGTAAAGATCCCAGAAATTGCACCCAAAGAAGAAGTAAGTACAATATCAGTAGTGTAGAAATTGAAGTAAAACTTGACTGTTGTGATGAGTGCTTTTGTGATGGGACTCAGCAGTGTGACAGTAGATTTTTATATTTAAAAACTGAGGTATAAAAAAGGGAGTATAAGTTTGATTGGGACCTCAACTAGCATTAGATACATTACCATTATTATCAAGAAATGGATCTTCATAAAATCTGTACCCTATTTTTCAGAAAATCAAACGCTTCCCTTTGAACACAAGACACTGTTACTACTTAACTCATCAAGAGTAGATGTGTATTAATATACTAGTATATATGTACTACATTGTTCATATTTATTCATATACTTCTCTATGTATCAATAATTATTGGTAAAACAAAAGTTACATAATATATGTAAATTTACTTATTTATGAAAATGTACAGACCTTTTGAAAGAAAAAGGATGTACAAAACAATAATTATACTTGTTGTTTAATGATGGTGTTTGATAAATTGGAAGATAATATTTGTTGTAAATGGGTAATTTTTACAGTTATAAGTTTTGTAAAATTGATTATTTTGGGACATTTTGCATGTTTTATTTACCTGATTTTGGTACTTGGTGGCACAGACTGTGTTCATAACCTAATTTACTTGAAGTTGAACTTGAATATGCCATCAACTCTTCTAAAATTTCTCTATTTGTGGTAAACAGGTGGTATAAGAACGAATGACTAGATGTATATCTGTTTTGCTAGTATGGAGAACAGGCAGACACACAGACAGACAAGTTGTAGCAGTGAAGGTCCTTATTACAGTGTCTTGTGGTTCAATGATGTTCTTCCTTGAGTCAACATCATATATCTTATTGTTTGTTGTCTCTATTGTCTCTGTTGTTTTTGTTGTCACTTGTTGCTATCTTTCCATATTAGTGATTGTATATGCTGTCTTTTGCAGTGTTTGTGAATTGCAATATGAATCTGCATAGAATTTGCTAGCCCTAGATTTTGCTAGCCCTAGATTTTGCTAGCCCTAGAATTTGCCACTTTAGCTGAGCTAGGATTTGATAACAAGGAGCTCAGACTTTTGGTACACAGTGTTTCTCCTTGTGAGTAAAAAACATCAAATTATTTCATGGATCTCTGACACACAAATGTATGTAAAGGGAAACACTGGTACAAATTACAGGCTTTGTAAGTGAGAGTTTTTATCTTAAATTTACCTAATAGATATAGTGTGCATTACATGAATGCACATCCAGAACATTTTTCTCCACTCTGAACATGTCTCATTGTGCACATGTTCATGCATACAATGCTTCTCTTGTGGACAGCTAACTATCAGGATTAAGTTTCTAGATGATTCTGATGAAAAGCTATGAACACCAGTTCTTCCCCTAGATCAATGGTATCAACGGTCAGTAGGCAAACATTAAAACCAAATGAACAAAGGATTTTCTTCATTAAAGTCATGTAGGATATTTAGAATATGGATGTAAAAGAGATGACAACATGTTCCAGGGCATTGGAAGAGTTGAAGACACAAAATTTGTGGTTCTTTGTTTTCATTTATATGTTACTAATAATTATTGTAGATATATTTGTATAAATGTCTGGCACTAATTTCAATAATTTGCTACTTTCATGAGATAATACCACAGGAACTAAGTTATATATATTGAACATTAATATGAAATCATCATCAGAATACTTCATGCCTAGAGAGATTCAGAATAGATACAAATATAATCTGAATAAATTATTTGATTATAAGATTTTTATCATTAAAGTTTCAGATATATCATTTAATTTATAACATGAAAGTTTTAGATTTATCATGACCATTCCTTTGTTTTGTGAGAGATGTAAATTATAATGTACTTTGGTGACCTTCCAATGCTTTGATCTCAAGAGATGTCATAAAATGAGGTCAGCAAAGGTGACTTATCATGGACAAATGCAAACAGCCAGTTTATCTGACCAGGGATTAAATTTAGCTATTTTTTGCTTTGAAAAGTTGTATAATTTTGTTTTGAAAATATATTCATGCAAGTCAGATTTCCTGTAATTGGAAGTCTTCTTTATATGACTATACCATATGTCTATATATGCTTTAGACAATAATTTGGGGCAATGTTTTTATTTTTTATTTCTTTAGTTTGAAGACAAAAAAAAGCCTTTAGGTTTCTTCTGGACAATGTATAACTTGTAATTAGTTCAATCTTTAATAGCATCATGAGATAGATGAAAAATTCAATCACAGTAAAGACTTCACTTAAAAAAGATAATTTGTTTTAGTTACAATAATTTAACTTTACCTTAATTTAATGCAGTATTTGTTGACCCAGGAAGCAGTTTTACATTCAGACAAGAATAGGTCTTGTAATCTATCCTGGTTATAGTGAATTCAGGGAATGGTATGTTGTTAATTGTCTGTCTGCCCCCCCACACACACACACACATGCATCCCATTGGTCCTGATTGAAAATAGTACTACCCAGATATCCAGAAGGGCTATCACCATGGCCATAATGAAAATAGTACAACTCAGATATCCAGAAGGGCTATCACCATGGCTATAATGAAAATGGTACAGATCAAACATCCAGAAGGGCAATCACAGTGGCCATAATGAAAATAGTACTGTTTAAACATCCAGAAGGCTATCACAGTGGCCATAATGAAAATAGTACTACCCAGATATCCAGAAGGGCTATCACAGTGGCCATAATGAAAATAGTAATACCCAGATATCCAGAAGGGCAATCACAGGGGTCATAATGAAAATAGTACTGTTCAAACATCCAGAAGGGCTATCACAGGGATTATAATGAAAATAGTAATACCCATATATCCAGAAGGGCAATCACAGGGGCCATAATGAAAATAGTACTGTTCAAACATCCAGATGGGCAATCACAATGGCCATAATGAAAATAGTACTGTTCAAACATCCAGAAGGGCTATCACAGGAATTATAGTGAAAATAGTAATACCCATATATCCTGTAGGGCTATCACAGTGGTCATAATGAAAATGGTGCTGTTCAAACATCCAGAAGGGCAATCACAGAGGCCATAATGAAGATGTTTTTATTACTACTATTCATCCTGAATGACTGGTCATATCAAAATTAGGTTTTCATTCAAAGATTTTTTATGGTGCCTAAATGGCCCTAAATAAAACCAGGGCTAATCTGAGTTTCACTATGACCACTACAGCAGACATTTGTAAAATCTTGTTATCTCTTACTCATCCTTAACCAAAAGTCTTATTGAAATTGGATTTTTACGGAACACTATTTATGGTATCTAGTTAGTCCTAAATGAAAACGGTTTTAATCTGAAATGCTGTATAACAACCACAGCAGCCATCCTTTAAAAACTTTGCTATCGCTACTCCTTCAGAATGAAAAGGTTCATTTACATGGAGTTTTCACAAGAAGAAATCTTGCGGTACCTAGTTGGTTATGAGTGAAAATGGATCAACTTGAAAATCCTATCTGGTGTCTATAGTTGGCAGCTTGAAAATTTTGTAAATGCTGCTGCTTGAGGTTATCACTGAAAGACTTTTAGTTGGTCTTAAATGAAAATATTATCATTTTGGTATTCTTAAAAAATCTTCCTGTCACTGTGTCTTTTCAATGGATGATATTATCAATAGAAAGTTTTCACTGAAAGATTTTGTATAATATCTAGTTGGTTCCAAATAAAAATGATATGACCTAGAATATGACTACCACAATGTCCATCTTGAAAATCTTGTCAACATTACCCTTAAATGGAATTTCATGGGGTTTTCATTAGAAGAGTTTTTGTGATGTCTAGTTAATTCTAAATAAAAATTATGCAAACTGACCCTTGAAAATGACCATTGTCAAAATGGGGTTTTCAAATATAGACTTGTTATGATACCATGTTGGTCCTAAATGAAAATAGTGTCAGTCATACATCCAAATGGCTGTTGTGATGAACATCTTGAAAATCTTTTTGTCCCTGCTTCTTTTGAAGGAATGGCTATATTGACTTTAGGGTTTCACCAATAGACTTTTTATGAGACTCAAAAAGACTCATTACAAATGGTATAAATCTGCAATTCATTGTAACTAATTTGAAAAACATGTTAAAGAATATCAGACACTGTAAGCACTCAGAAGTTAAAAGGAAGAAATGGTCTTATCTTAAATTTCTGGAAATCCTTTACAACCACTATAACATCAGTGCCTTTGATGGACTCCTGTCATTTAAGAGATTATTACATAGACAAATATGTCCTATTAATACTTCTGTCAGGTTGTAAAAAAATAAATATATTGAAATAAAATCAGTAAAACATGCTGGATAGATCCATAAATAAGGGATATTTGAAAACTTTAAGATGATTACACCATTTTTATAAGATATGCCCATTATGTACAAGACACCATTTTATAAGATATGCCCATTATGTACAAGACACCATTTTATAAGATATGCCCATTATGTACAAGACACCATTTTATAAGATATGCCCATTATGTACAAGACACCATTTTATAAGATATGCCCATTATGTACAAGACACCATTTCTTGTACTGGGACCTTTCTTAAACTTGCAGCATTATTGCATCCAGTTCTTAATCTAAAAAGATTCTAGAAAAATAATTTATAAATTATTTATGATGGAAATTGTACAGGAAAATGTTTCTTCTCTACAATAATGTATCTGACTTCAGTTTAATGACCTTATTTGCATTATGAAACAGTTATTTTTCTTACTTCAAACTACAAGTTTATACACTATTGTGTTACATCTTCATTTAGCTATGACATAAATACACAAATTAAATCTTTATTTAACCATAACATAATTGAAATACACAAATTGCATCTTCATTTAGCCATAACATTATTCAAATACACAAATTAAATTTTCATTTAGCCATGACATAAATACACAAATTACATTTTCATTTAGCCATGACATAATTGAAATACACAAATTACATTTTCATGTAGCCATGACATAATTGAAATACACAAATTACATTTTCATTTAGCCATGGCATTATTGAAATACACAAATTACATTTTCATTAAGCCATGACATCATTGAAATAAACAGATTACATCTTCATTTAGCCATAACATAATTTAAATACACAAATTACATTTTCATTTGACCATGACATAATTGAAATACACAGTTTACATCTTCACTTAGCCATGATGTAATTGAAATACACAAATTACATCTTCATTTAGCCATGACGTAATTTAAATACACAAATTACATTTTCATTTAGCCATGACATCATTTAAATAAACAGATTACATTTTCATTTAGCCATGACATAATTTAAATACACAAATTAAATTTTCATTTAGCCATGACATAATTGAAATACACAAATTACATTTTCGTTTAGCCATGACATCATTGAAATAAACAGATTACATCTTCATTTATCCATGACATTATTGAAATACACAAATTACATTTTCATTTAGTCATGACATAATTTAGATACACAAATTACATTTTCATTTAGCCATGACATCATTTAAATAAACAGATTACATTTTCATTTAGCCATGACATAATTGAAATACACAAATTACATTTTCGTTTAGCCATGACATCATTGAAATAAACAGATTACATCTTCATTTATCCATGACATTATTGAAATACACAAATTACATTTTCATTTAGTCATGACATAATTTAAATACACAAATTACATTTTCATTTAGCCATGACATCATTTAAATAAACAGATTACATTTTCATTTAGCCATGACATAATTTAAATACACAAATTACATTTTCATTTAGCCATGACATCATTTAAATAAACAGATTACATTTTTATTTAGCCATGACATAATTTAAATACACAAATTACATTTTCGTTTAGCCATGACATCATTGAAATAAACAGATTACATCTTCATTTATCCATGACATTATTGAAATACACAAATTACATTTTCATTTGGCCATGACATAATTGAAATACACAGTTTGCATCTTCTGATGCCTAAATGTTCAAAGATATAAGGCCACTGAAGTTGTGACACTGTGTGTTGTAGTCATGAAAAAGTATAACTTGGTGTTATCCAGTTCATACATTGTAGTCATGAAAAAGTATAACTCAATATTATTCAGCCCGTTGATGGTAGTTCTTACACTATGCATTGTAGTCATGAAAAAGTATAACTCAATATTATTCAGCCCGTTGATGGTAGTTCTTACACTATGCATTGTAGTCATGAAAAAGTATAACTTGGTGCTATCCAGTCCATACATTGTAGTCATAAAAAAGTATAACTCAATATTATTCAGCCCGTTGATGGCAGTTCTTACACTATGCCTTGTAGTCATGAAAAAGTATAACTTGATATTATACAGCCCATTGATGGTTATCTTACTAGTAGTATCATTTCTAACAAACTAGCATACAGAACATCCATTGGTTTGTTCAGTAAAATGCAATGGACTCTCTCAATGTCGATCCTTTCAAGATATATTTTGGTCAATTATTCAATTGTTTAAAGACTCATCTTTTCAGAAATAAAGTTTCTTTAAAAATAAAAGTGTTCGCAGCCCAAAAATTGACAAAAGAGATTTTAAATATTAATGGTTAATAGAGCCATATATTTAAGATCTGGTATTATAGCTTGTTTTCTCATGACTTTTATGTAATCTTTCATAGGCATCTTTACATAGAACAACACAAAAGCCATCTAAAGATAGAAGTTATGAGGATGAGTTACGTCGAGCAGAACTAGCAGAAGAGAGACGCAAGCGTCAACATGACATGCTTGAGAAATTGAGGAATAAGAGAACTATGTTGCAAGAAGAGGAGGATGATATTATGTCCCCTCATTTTGAGGACTGTAAGTATACAACTCTGGTACAATTCATTGATGATCAATTCTTTAATCAAGGATTGTGAACCACATTTGACACTCAGAAAAGGTTATAATTTGAAAATGTAAAATTATTTCAATACAAACTTTCAGTTAATAAAATATACAAAAGCCTTACAGTAATTTGTATTTTTCTGATTAGTTGTGTTACCATTATCATTTTTGAAGAAATGGAAATATGGATAGGATTGTTCCAAAACATACAATTCACATAGCTCATGTACATACTTCAGGTATCATTTTGGACAATTTGATTATGCATATGTTTAAATGGTGTTTATTCACTTTTTTCACACCTTGTCTATCAAAATTTCATTGACGATTTTTGTATAAATTCTTCGAAAAATGCTTATGGCAAATTCAATGATAACATACTTCAAAATTGTTAGGAACATGATGATACCTTGATTCCTCATGCACTAGTAATAGTTCCATCCAGTCATGTACTAAGGGAGGGCAAGTGGGCATTCTACCCTAGATGACAGCCAGAAAGGGGATGCCATTGGGAGAGTTGAAGTACTAGTACAAGTTTTCAAACCAAATGAAAAATCTGCCAAAGTAACAGTTATTTCCAATTTGCTTATAACAACACTGTATTGTTTTATAATCTACTACACACATAATGTAATTTTCTGTGTGTTTACATTAAAATATTATTTGTAGGGGTGCCAAAGGAATGATCTGCCCCAGGTACCAAATACTTTAAGTATGCCCCTGGTTCAATATAACATTGACTTTCTTGACCCAGTGCAATACCAACTTACCATTGTAAATTTCCATTGTGATCAATAATTTTCATCTGGAGAATAGATTAGATAATCAATAATTTTCATCTGGAGAATAGATTAGATAATCAATAATTTTCATCTGGAGAATAGATTAGATAATCAATAATTTTCATCTGGAGAATAGATTAGATAATCAATAATTTTCATCTGGAGAATAGATTAGATAATCAATAATTTTCATCTGGAGAATAGATTAGATAATCAATAATTTTCATCTGGAGAATAGATTAGATAATCAATAAATTTCATCTGGAGAATAGATTAGATAATCAATAATTTTCATCTGGAGAATAGATTAGATAATCAATAAATTTCATCTGGAGAATAGATTAGATAATCAATAATTTTCATCTGGAGAATAGATTAGATAATCAATAAATTTCATCTGGAGAATAGATTAGATAATCAATAATTTTCATCTGGAGAATAGATTAGATAATCAATAATTTTCATCTGGAGAATAGATTAGATAATCAGCGTATATTCTTATAACTGTCATACATTCAATAAAGTGTCAAATTAAAATTCTGAATTTAGGCTGTCAAGATCAACATATATCCATCTTAGTTTTGTGTTTTAACTTTGACATACTAGTTGTTTACTGCAGCTCTTTTTCATTTAAATTTATGGATATATCTTTGTTTGTTGACAAAAATCAAGGCCAGTTAACTGTTTAAAACCTGAAACTGGTTTGGGTAAAGAGGGAATTTTGTCCTAAGTCAAAGCTTGTACCCATTTTTTCTACAACCTTAATCCTTTAATGGCCTTGACCTAAATAATATTAACTCCACCACGTTATTATTAGTTATTTTCAAAGCATTTTATTTTCTGAGATTGTTTTTATTGTATTTTTGAGACATTTTAAAATTTTGTGCAGTTAGCATCTATGATTAAAACAAAAACCAAGAGATGTACTTCATTGAGCACAAGTTAAGATTTTCAGTGTACCTGTAGCAATGTAATATTGTAAACATGTCAGATACAAGCACTTAACGGAATACCAGCTTTTATGCTGATACCACATTAATTAAGTATTTAAATTTCAAGGCAGAAAATGTAATTACAGGTGACTTTTTCCAATTTTAATGCAATAATGTATAAACTGAAAAAGCAAATGAGGGAGACGCTACTGATATGATTACTTCATTGTGCTATGCTTGTAGATTGTCATGATCTAGTGAAATTAGACATAGGTAGAAATGATACAAAAATAGTGCAAATACAAAATATATTTTGATTTTTTAAACTAATTTATATTATTTTATTATTTATAATATTTTAATCTGATAATTCTTCTTCATCATTCATTAATGTGCTGGGTTCCTCTGGAGCATACATAATGATAATCCTTTAACAATCGCAAAGTTATGTTTTTGTTTTAAAAGGTTGCAATCAATAAAATATACCAAGCAATCAATAGAGAATAAAATAAGTTCTGTGGTGTCTGATGGCTTATGGTACATGTAAAAACTGCTATAATTTGTGTCCCTGTTCTTGAAAACGTTATTATTAAAATCATATAAGGTTGTCCTAAGACTAGTCTAGTGTTCTAGGATTTTACCGTCATCATGGTATTTGAGGGTTGAATTTTGTAGAACTGATTCTTATTCAACTTTAGCCATTACCTAGTACTGACTTTTGTTGGGGAATCATTTGACCATGCAAATAAAAGTTTCAAACATTTGCTCAAAACTTAAATATTAGAAATTATATCGTAAACCAAGTGAAAGGTTATAAATTCATGGGAATTTTTAATCCAAGCATAGTAGTTGGAGGTTGCCATCAGTTTAAATACCAGTATCTGGTCCCAGATTCACTCAAATTCTTAAGCTTTCTCCTTAATTTATGAATTTATATTATCTTGCACATGGTATTCAGACAATGCCAAGAGTTTTATAACAGGTAGAGCAATTGGAAAGGACAAAAATATGTTTTTACATGTTAAAATTGGGCAGGTGGAAAATGTTTAAACTTCGAAGAGTCAAAGAATGTCTCAAATTTAAGGAAATCTCAAATTTCCTTAGCAATAAAGAAAGGCTGTTTTTATAAAAATTGAATATATTCTCCTAGTAATTTATTCCCTGAATCCTACTGTTTATTTTGTAATTTTTTTAAAAATCATAACCATTAAAGTAATATGAACAGTGAATTTGAAGCAGTCATTTTGAAATTCAAAGTAAAGCTGGTCACTTTAAATTATCTCAGGATATATTAATTTGATTTTTCCATTTAAAGCTATCATCTTAGCATTAGTTTGGAAAATGTTATATTTTCAATGCCAAGGGTGGGAAGGAATTTGGACAGTATAATAGCTTACACATTGGAACTAGTTTTGTAAATACTGACAGCATCATTAGTTTTGTTTTATATATTTATCATTCTTGTCTGTAGTCCTGTATTCTTGAGCAATTATTCCTTGAGACCAGTCTTGAATGTTTTAATTGAGAAGTATAAGATATGTCTATATCTTTATTTCAGATGGATTTCTTTCCAAGTATTGTATATTTTCCAAAGGCCATATGGAAATGTACAGGCATGCATTTGATGCTGTAAGTATTATGATTGTAATTTTCACTAATAATTTTACCATACAGTTGAATTCAAGTTGCTGAATTGGTTTCAACTTGGTTGCATTATTCACTATATCATGCCCCCAAAATAGAAGCTTAGTTCCTTTCTCAAGGACATAGTGTAGCAACTGACCCAAGCAGACCTATCCCATAAACCTTGCATTATGAATCTAATGTTCTGCAGAAGAACACCCATGACTACCTTTAGGTGATGATGAAAAAGATATTTAAAAATAAAAGATGCAATTTTACCATTCTATGTACATTAGCATAACTGTTCATGTAGGCTATAACAGTAAAAGCTAACTTCAATTGATATTTGGATTTATTTCTGCTATAACTTAATATTATACCTATCAGTGTCTCCTGGCAATGTTGTTATGACTTGAAAGAAAGAATCTCCTGAGCATAGCTCTAGAAAACTGCACATTAGAGTATAAATCAGGGATTCATTTCAATAAGATTGACCTTCTGATACAATCAAAGCCTGTAAACTACAACTGGATTTACAGCATCTTAATCTACAGCAAGGTCAGTGCCTAGTAATAAATAAATACCTTTGATGGGTACAGAATTCACTGTTCTGATTGTCATGAGACTGAGACTAGGGTGTTCTTTTACATGTTAGAAATGAAGACTGAACTCATGTGATATGTCAGACTGTACAACCTGACTATATTATAACTGTGCTATCCTAGCCTGATTGAGTGGTTTCACATTGACTGTACAACCTGACCATATTATAACTGTGCTATCCTGGTCTGATTGAGTGGTTTCACATTGACTGTACAACCTGACCATATTATAACTGTGCTATCCTGGTCTGATTGAGTGGTTTTACATTGACTGTACAACCTGACCATATTATAACTGTGCTACCCTGGTCTGATTGAGTGGTTTTACATTGACTGTACAACCTGACCATATTATAACTGTGCTACCCTGGTCTGATTGAGTGGTTTTACATTGACTGTTCAACCTGACCATATTATAACTGTGCTACCCTGGCCTGATTGAGTGGTTTTACATTGACTGTACAACCTGACCATATTATAACTGTGCTACCCTGGCCTGATTGAGTGGTTTTACATTGACTGTACAACCTGACCATATTATAACTGTGCTACCCTGGCCTGATTGAGTGGTTTTACATTGACTGTACAACCTGACCATATTATAACTGTGCTACCCTTGCCTGATTGAGTGGTTTCACATTGACTGTACAACCTGACCATATTATAACTGTGCTATCCTGGTCTGATTGAGTGGTTTCACATTGACTGTACAACCTGACCATATTATAACTGTGCTACCCTGGTCTGATTGAGTGGTTTTACATTGACTGTACAACCTGACCATATTATAACTGTGCTATCCTGGCCTGATTGAGTGGTTTTACATTGATTGTACAACCTGACCATATTATAACTGTGCTACCCTGGCCTGATTGAGTGGTTTCACATTGACTGTACAACCTGACCATATTATAACTGTGCTACCCTGGTCTGATTGAGTGGTTTTACATTGACTGTACAACCTGACCATATTATAACTGTGCTACCCTGGTCTGATTGAGTGGTTTTACATTGACTGTTCAACCTGACCATATTATAACTGTGCTACCCTGGCCTGATTGAGTGGTTTTACATTGACTGTACAACCTGACCATATTATAACTGTGCTACCCTGGCCTGATTGAGTGGTTTTACATTGACTGTACAACCTGACCATATTATAACTGTGCTACCCTGGCCTGATTGAGTGGTTTTACATTGACTGTACAACCTGACCATATTATAACTGTGCTACCCTGGCCTGATTGAGTGGTTTTACATTGACTGTACAACCTGACCATATTATAACTGTGCTACCCTGGTCTGATTGAGTGGTTTTACATTGACTGTACAACCTGACCATATTATAACTGTGCTACCCTGGCCTGATTGAGTGGTTTTACATTGACTGTACAACCTGACCATATTATAACTGTGCTATCCTGGCCTGATTGAGTGGTTTTACATTGACTGTACAACCTGACCATATTATAACTGTGCTATCCTGGCCTGATTGAGTGGTTTTACATTGACTGTACAACCTGACCATATTATAACTGTGCTACCCTGGCCTGATTGAGTGGTTTTACATTGACTGTACAACCTGACCATATTATAACTGTGCTACCCTGGTCTGATTGAGTGGTTTTACATTGACTGTACAACCTGACCATATTATAACTGTGCTATCCTGGCCTGATTGAGTGGTTTTACATTGACTGTACAACCTGACCATATTATAACTGTGCTATCCTGGCCTGATTGAGTGGTTTTACATTGATTGTACAACCTGACCATATTATAACTGTGCTACCCTGGCCTGATTGAGTGGTTTTACATTGACTGTACAACCTGACCATATTATAACTGTGCTACCCTGGTCTGATTGAGTGGTTTTACATTGACTGTACAACCTGACCATATTATAACTGTGCTACCCTGGCCTGATTGAGTGGTTTTACATTGACTGTACAACCTGACCATATTATAACTGTGCTACCCTGGCCTGATTGAGTGGTTTTACATTGACTGTACAACCTGACCATATTATAACTGTGCTATCCTGGCCTGATTGAGTGGTTTTACATTGACTGTACAACCTGACCATATTATAACTGTGCTATCCTGGCCTGATTGAGTGGTTTTACATTGACTGTACAACCTGACCATATTATAACTGTGCTACCCTGGCCTGATTGAGTGGTTTTACATTGACTGTACAACCTGACCATATTATAACTGTGCTACCCTGGCCTGATTGAGTGGTTTTACATTGACTGTACAACCTGACCATATTATAACTGTGCTACCCTGGCCTGATTGAGTGGTTTTACATTGACTGTACAACCTGACCATATTATAACTGTGCTACCCTGGCCTGATTGAGTGGTTTTACATTGACTGTAAGCTTTGTCAAAGAATCATCTTTATATTACAATATATGGTGGTTTTTTTATCCAGGTAGATGATGAGGGGAAGGGCTGGTTGTCTGGACCTGATGTCATGATAGCTCTAAGAGGAGTCAACAGTAAATTGACAGAGGCAGAGGAAGAGTATTTACACAGGGTATGTGTCATAAATGTTTTTGGCATTGTTCTGTCTTCTGCAGACCTGTTTACATATATGTTATTGGCATAATTCTGTCTTCTGTAAACTTGTTTACAAAGAAAATATGTTTTTGGCATAGTTCTATTAAAACTAACAATAAAATATTCACTTTGCATAGAGAATACAATAATACTGGTGGAATCTGTACCATTTTCTGCTGCACAGCTTGATGGATATTTAACCATTCTGAAATTAAATGGAACTTTTGTTTTCTCATGTCTTATGTTAAGCAAGAAACATAATATAGCTATGTCAGCTAAGTATAAGTCCATGGAGATGGAGGAAAGTCATAATCCAGTTAATATATGGGCAGTACAAAACTCTACAGCAGAAGACATGGAAATGCATTGGTCCTTCACAAATAGAGAAAAATTATGGCGCATTAAATGAAAGGTGCTTTAATTGTAAACATCACATAGAATCCAAATACAATATAATCCAAATACCATATTTAAATTTTTAAAAGCCACAGCTGATTGCACCAATTTTTAGCACAAAGAGTTTTATGTTTTGACTTTATCCAAGACATTTTGTATATAATTAATTTAAACTTGATGTCACACACAACATAGACATGGTGTTAGAATCTTAAGCCTGGTAGTACGGGAGCCATATTTTTATGGAAAATGTCATTTTACTCTGCATACAAGACTATTAATTTATGAATGATATCTTGCTCTGCATGTAAGACCATTAATTGATGGATGATATCTTGCTCTGCATGCAAGGCCATTCATTTATGAATTATATTATCTTGGTCTGAATGCAAGACCATTCATTTATGAATGATATCATCTTGGTCTGAATGCAAGACCATTCATTTATGAATGATATCATCTTGGTCTGAATGCAAGACCATTCATTTATGAATGATATCATCTTGGTCTGAATGCAAGACCATTCATATATGAATGATATCATCTTGGTCTGAATGCAAGACCATTCATTTATGAATGATGTCATCTTGCTCAGCATTGAAAGACCATATATTTATGTAATGTAATAAACCTTTAGTATGCTCATACCATGCAAATATGGATCAAGAAAATGACATACTTCACGTCAAATCAACCAACCATAAAGCATATGCAAATAATATCAGGGAGAGAATGTGAGTCATGATCCAGTAGATGAGGGAGATACTGTGAGTGATGATCCATTTGATCAGGGAGATACTGTGAGTTATGGTCCAGTTGATCAGGAAGATACTGTGGGTGATGATCCACTTGATCAAGGAGATACATGTAATGTGAGTGATGGTCCAGTAGGTTAGGGAGATACTGTGAGTGATGATCCAGTTTATCATGGAGAAAATGTGAGTGATGATCCAGTGGATGAGGGAGATACTGTGAGTGATGATCCAGTAGATCAGGGGAGATACTATGAGTGATGATCCATTAGATCAGGGAGATAGTGTGAGTGATGATCCATTAGATCAGGGAGATAGTGTGAGTGATGATCCATTAGATAAGGGAGATAGTGTGAGTGATGATACAGTAAATCAGGTGAGATACTGTGAGTGATGATCAAGTTGATCAAGGAGATTGTGTGAGTGATGATCCATTACATCAGGGAGATAGTGTGAGTGATGATCCATTAGATAAGGGAGATTGTGTGAGTGATGATACAGTAAATCAGGTGAGATACTGTGAGTGATGATCAAGTTGATCAATGAGATTGTGTGAGTGATGATCCATTAGATCAGGGAGATAGTGTGAGTGATGATCCAGTAAATCAGGGAGATAATGTGAGTGATGGTCCAATCAATATTGATTTTGCATCTCTGCAACAATACATCATGAAAAATTACTACAACAGGCTCATTTTTCAAGGTAAATGTTATCAACATATGATATCAATGTAAATAAAATAGCATTTGTTTACCAACAGCAGCCTTTCTTATATTAGAAAGGTGGTTAATGATTATAATTAATGGGATAGTCTTAGCTGAGAAGTAACTGATTTTCCACATGAGTGTACCATTATTTTTCATGTTAGTTGCTATACAGGTCATGTGACACAGTTGACTTGACAAGTTTGTTTATCAATGAGTATATTATTTATAGAGCCTTTTCTTGTAGTGTAAGATACACTGTAATCCTAGATTCAGAAATGTTTGACAGGCTTGAATGAGAGACACCATTTCATTCTCAGTTATAATTTACTGCATCAAGTATTTCAGTTTTAAATGAAAAGAAATGTTTAATCCAAATTTATCAGAAGATTTGTCAAGTAGCTTCAGTGCACATGTTGCTGACATAAATAATACTAAAACATATGAATTTAACCACTGTCCTTTACAGAATAATTTTATGCAAGGAAAAATGCATGCTGACACTGTATTCATGATTATAAGTTCGCTAATTGTTTCATTTCAAATTTATGCACTTTTGACAGTTTACAATAGATGCAAATGAATTAGACAAATTCTACAAAGAACTTTAATGACTTAAAAATTTTGCCAAAATGTTTTATTCTAAATTTAATGTGAAATCAAGTCTGCATTATTATTTTAATGAATGATTAATGTGAAGTCAAGTCTGCATTATGATTTTAATGAATGATTAATGTGAAATCAAGTCTGCATTATTATTTTAATGAATGATTAATGTGAAGTCAAGTCTGCATTATGATTTTAATGAATGATTAATGTGAAATCAAGTCTGCATTATTATTTTAATGAATGATTAATGTGAAGTCAAGTCTGCATTATTTTTTTAATGAATGATTAATGTGAAGTCAAGTCTGCATTATGATTTTAATGTATGATTAATGTGAAATCAAGTCTGCATTATTATTTTAATGAATGATTTAATGTGAAGTCAAGTCTGCATTATGATTTTAATGAATGATTAATGTGAAGTCAAGTCTGCATTATGATTTTAATGAATGATTTAATGTGAAGTCAAGTCTGCATTATGATTTTAATGAATGATTAATGTGAAATCAAGTCTGCATTATTATTTTAATGAATGATTTAATGTGAACACAAGTCCACAAAGAATGACATTATAAGATGGAAAAAAAATGGGGTTGCAATACGTTACTTTTCTTTTTTTAAATGGACAGTTGCAACACTGCGAATATTTAATACTGTAGACTGCTAATTGCAGTATAATTTTTATTTGTCCCCAGCCATAATTTCTCTGGTCACATGGCAGATGTCCGTACACTATGGCATCCATGAAAAAGAAATTTCACTTCAGTTACAACTTAGTGGGGTGCAAAAGGTCTAAAGGTCATGCTTGCTTTTCTCCACCCTTGGGTAGGATATATTCACATCACATGGACTGTATATTTTTGGTGTTGTCAGTTTCCTGATATTTCTAAGAGATCTTTGCAAATGGTTCACTATGGAATTTCTCAAGAATGGTAATTTTGAGAAGAAAGAAATCATAGATCTGGTTAACTTTTTTTTTAAAACGTAATATTGTGTCAATTTATGGTAATGAAAATTTGATCCAAACATAATTTTTAATGGATGTGAAAATTTAAAATTGGCACAAGAAATTTCATAATTTATATATAGAACTTGATACATGTCGGCAGAAATGGTAAACAGGTCTTCTTTGGCCATATAAGACACCATGATGAGTTTTTGTTATCTGTGTTTGCAGTTTTAATCATTCAGTCACAATCTACTGTTTGCACATGTTCATGCTAAAAATAGTTTTATAAGATTAGTACATGTTTTTACAAGTTTTGTTAATGTTGCAGAACTTATCTAAATTGAATACACCTTTCCAAGCTTAGAAAAAGCTATAACCTTGCCTCACTCTGTAATCTGGAACCTTTTCAAGTATCACACTTAAACACAAGCACAAGGTATAACAATTCATTCAATCTAAATTATATTTTTATCTTTTAATCAGAAACCCTGTGTCATTTCTTAAGAAGAAAATTGATGACTTTAAGAGAATGTGCACAGAGGACAGATAATTTTTAGTACCTGCTATAAATGGAGCATTTTTGCTTAATGAAGTCTATCCATATGTTACCATTTAAATTTTCAAGACAATAACTTGAGTAATCCACTATCTACTTGTGTCAACACTTGAGTAATCCACTATCTACTTGTGTCCAACACTTGAGTAATCCACAATCTACTTGTATCAAACACTTGAGTAATCCACTATCTACTTGTGTCCAAAATAGGGGCCCCAAGTGGCCGTGTGGTCTAAAGCGCTGTCCGTTACGGACCACTGCCATCTCACCTCTGTCTGCGTGTGTTCAAGTCTGAGATTCGGCAAATGTAGTTATGTGAGAAAGCTTGCCAGTAGCTTCTCGTGGGTCGGTGGTTCTTTCCGGGGTTTGTCTGGGTTCTTCCTCCACCAATAATACTGGCCGCCATGTATAGCCTATATTGTGCTGAAAAATGGCGTTAAACCATAAAAAAACAAAACAAAAAACTTGTGTCCAACACTTGAGTAATCCACTATCTACTTGTGTCCAACACTTGAATAATCCACTATCTACTTGTATCAAACACTTGAGTAATCCACTATCTACCTGTGTCCAGCACTTGAGTAATCCACTATCTACTTGTCAAACACTTGAGTAATCCACTATCTACTTGTGTCCAACACTTGAGTAATCCACTATCTACTTGTGTCCAACACTTGAGTAATCCACTATCTACTTGTATCAAACACTTGAGTAATCCACTCTCTACTTGTGTCAAACACTTGAGTAATCCACTATCTACTTCTGCACAGAAACTTAATTCACAACCATCTGCAATTGCATTAGGAGAAAGGAAGAAACCTATTGATTTCTGGATCAAATGTGAAGGTCACTGCTACTGCAAGAAGAAAAATGATTTCTGTGCAAAATTTGATTCTTTAGCATATACCTTCACAAGAAGTCTCTGGATGACTTGCAAAAAAGGTGTGGAAGGGGCTTATTGATTGGGAGTGGGAAGGTTAAAGGTCAAGGTCACTGTTACAATTTTATTCTTGCATCATAATTTTAGTTCTGGACCATGTGCATCAAAAGGTCATGGTTATTGTAGCTCATAGGAAAATGGGTTTTGCATAATAGAGTAAGTTCTTTGAGCAAAATTTATGGATGGCTTACACTTTGGGTAATAAAGAAGCCTTTGGATTCAAGAGTCTAAAGGTCAGAGGTTATGGTCATGGTAAGTCTTATAAAATATAAGAAAATAATGGTTTTTGCACAATAAATATAGTTCAAGACAGTATTCCTTCAAGCCAAAGGCTCAGATCATAGATACCACTGAACTATAATCTCATGTGTCAGCCATGTCATGCTAATGCCTACATAGACTGTTAAACATGGATCCTGCATATACTATGTTGTTCATGGTTCTCTTGTCCATTATTGTGAAAGGTAAGTTAGGATTAGATTGAATCAGATGTTAGTAGAATTCAGAAATCATACAGAAATAGGACTTGGAAGTAACAAATAATCATTGAGAAATCAAAGCATCTTGATACTGGGGCTTAAACTATGTGATAATTAAACAATTGCTCAGGATATATAAGCAAATATTTAGTATTAGGAAGATATATATTACTCATTGGGACTTAGAATGTAACCATAATTTGTATTGACTTGATGACATATGTATGTGTTGATATTTGGATATTACTTCCAGAAGCACTCATAAAATGAACAGGACCTATATGCACCACATACTGCCTGAAAAAACAACTGGGTTAAGTATTTACCTGTGCAGTGATTTTTGTTACCTTCACTACTAGTGAGGAAAATGTTGTGTGTGTGTGTGTAAAACAACAATTCAGACACCAATATTCTCATCTGACAATAGTCAGTGACAAAAGCAGATTTACAGCAAGTTATAGCAGACAAATGCCAACCATTTATGTAACTGTATGGAGAGTGTATATCATATTGTGTTGTTCAGATTTACAGCAAGTTATATCTGACAAATGCCAACCATTTATGTAACTGTATGGAGGGTGTATATCATAAAATATTGTGTTCAGTAATACTGATGCTTTTTTCCTCAAAGGAATGTGTGTGTGCAGGCATGTGTGTGTGTGTGCGTGTGTGTGTGTATGTGATTTGGATTTTTAACGTAGCTTTAACAATTTGTCAATCATATTGCTATGATGTCTGCATTGTGGCAGTTTACAGGGATGTCTAGCACTGGGACATCATGCCACAGACATACATGTAGCATGATGTCCACCCAGTCACATTATCATGACATCAGGCTTACCAGTCCTAACACTAACCTCTTAATGCTGAAAGCCTAGCGAGGCAGCTGTTAGTACTGTTTTTGTAAGTCTTTGGTATGATTCAACCAGGGATCGAACCCATGACCTCCCACATCAAAGACAGATGCTCTATCCATTAGGCCACTGGAGCATATCTTCAAAGGAATAATATGTAAAATTTGTATTCTGATCAACCAATCTAATAATTTTAACACAAAACCAGAAACATTGATACATGTATTTTGTTAGACCTATGAGATAATGTGGCAACTAAGTGCCCCTAATTTTACTTTCCTATTGACAGTTTCACTCCATATATGAATTCTTTTCACAAACTAATAATTGTCAATTACAAAGCTGAACAAGACCAGGCCCATATGTATCTCTTATTGCATCTTGAGTTTGTAAGAACAAGCTTTTTGATGGCGATAAACTACTGCAGTAACAAATTATTACTAGATGTAATGAAGACAGATACATTAATTAAAACATCTGATTTTTCATGATTTATACTTCAAGGATGTATTGTCAGTAATTTCATTAACGTTTCAGATTCTGGAGTTGACTGGTTACAAGATTACTAATGGTGCTGATTTCAAACTGTTCTCAGTTCTAGCTGCCCTGTCACAGAGAATCACATCCCTAGAGTAAGTTCAATTATTGTTGACACTGAACACATTAAAAATCATTTCATAAAGTCACACACAATGTTATGGTGTCATAAGAGGCTATGACATGGTGTGCAAGTTGACACTGTATACCAGTCATTTCTTGTGGGAGATTATTCAGGTAATTGTATCCCCAATAATTATATTTCTGCTGATTTTATAAGAAATTTATGAAAATTGTAAGTTGTACTTATCAATATTTAACAGTTTATATGCATAATATGTATAAATTGTAATGCCCTTCATATCAGAAAAGATTTTAAACATATATGGTCAAATTCTGAGGAAAAGATATTTTGGAAATCAGTTAATGTGTTGCTGTTTTTTATAATAATGATGACCATATGTGTCCTACATCTGTCTGTTTTTTATAATAATGATGACCATATGTGTCCTACATCTGTCTGTTTTTTATAATAATGATGACTATATGTGTCCTACATCTATCTGTTTTTTATAATAATGATGACCATATGTGTCCTACATCTGTCTGTTTTTTTATAATAATGATGACTATATGTGTCCTACATCTGTCTGTTTTTTTAAAATAATGATGACCATATGTGTCCTACATCTGTCTGTCTTTTATAATAATGATGACCATATGTGTCCTACATCTGTCTGTTTTTAATATTTAATCTATATTGTGTGCTTAATTTGCATGCATGATTAAAAATGTGTACTTTAGATTATGGTCTCTTGTAAAAAAAAATCTTTACAAAATATTTTACTTTAAGACCAGTTTTATTTACAATTAGACTGGGTTTTGCCATTGTATTGCATCAGATTCTGTTACAATATTGATCAAGTGAAGAAAAGTATAGATCAGGATTTGATTAATAACTCATTTCTGTTTTGAGTCAGTCTGTAGGAATTCACATGTGTTCAGACTCTACAGTTGTTGAAATCGGATATGATTTATTTCAACTACTAACATGCTCACTGACTTTTGGACTATATTTTATTTTTTTTATTTTTGCGAACTTAATCAAAGATATCCTGGATTACATTATTGTGTTGTATTGAGATTATTGGAATTTATTCAAAACATTTTATATATTTTGACTTGTGATAGGACCTTTAGGATTATTTGGTATAAAATGTTTGATAATGTGTCTTTTGAACTTTCATTTTGCATTGTAATTGCATGTTGATTTTATTTAAATTGTTGTTTTCACTTCTTTTCATTTACATATTTTATGACAAATCAGGATACATGTATTAGCAAAATTTTATTGGGAGTTTTAACTTTAAAAAGAGAAAGTATTTTCAGTGGTGAAGTTTTCATTGAGCTGCATATCTTTTACTTTCATATCCCACTAAGGACCCAAAGCACTTGGGTCATTATGTGAGAAATTTTCATGTTTTTTTCATTTTTATGATAACTTCTGTGTGGTTTCTGAATCAGGGAACATTATTTTGACTAGACGTGAAAAATGATTCGCTACTGTAAACAGGAGATTATTTTTACAAATTAAATTGGCAAACGGTGCTTCAACATGTATATTTCTACCCACATCTAATGCAGATTCTGTGAACATGGATATCAGTGATGCATATTTGAACATGGATATCAGTGATGGCATATTTGAACATGGATATCAGTGAATGCATATTTAAACATGGATATCAATGATGGCATATTTGAACATGGATATCAGTGAATGCATATTTGAACATGGATATCAGTGATGGCATATTTGAACATGGATATCAGTGATGGCATATTTGAACATGGATATCAGTGATGGCATATTTAAATATGGATATCAGTGATAGCATATTTGAACATGGATATCAGTGATGGCATATTTAAACATGGATATCAGTGATAGCATATTTGAACATGGATATCAGTGATGGCATATTTAAACATGGATATCAGTGATGGCATATTTAAACATGGATATCAGTGATAGCATATTTAAACATGGATATCAGTGAATGCATATTTGAACATGGATATCAGTGATGCATATTTAAACATGGATATCAGTGATAGCATATTTAAACATGGATATCAGTGATGGCATATTTAAACATGGATATCAGTGATAGCATATTTGAACATGGATATCAGTGATGGCATATTTGAACATGGATATCAGTGAATGCATATTTGAACATGGATATCAGTGAATGCATATTTGAACATGGATATCAGTGAATGCATATTTGAACATGGATATCAGTGATGGCATATTTAAACATGGATATCAGTGATGGCATATTTAAACATGGATATCAGTGATAGCATATTTGAACATGGATATCAGTGATGGCATATTTAAACATGGATATCAGTGATGGCATATTTAAACATGGATATCAGTGATAGCATATTTAAACATGGATATCAGTGATAGCATATTTAAACATGGATATCAGTGATGGCATATTTGAACATGGATATCAGTGATAGCATATTTGAACATGGATATCAGTGAATGCATATTTGAACATGGATATCAGTGATGGCATATTTAAACATGGATATCAGTGATAGCATATTTGAACATGGATATCAGTGATGCATATTTGAACATGGATATCAGTGAATGCATATTTGAACATGGATATCAGTGAATGCATATTTGAACATGGATATCAGTGATAGCATATTTAAACATGGATATCAGTGAATGCATATTTGAACATAGATATCAGTGATAGCATATTTAAACATGGATATCAGTGATGGCATATTTAAACATGGATATCAGTGATGGCATATTTAAACATGGATATCAGTGATGGCATATTTAAACATGGATATCAGTGATAGCATATTTAAACATGAATATCAGTGATGGCATATTTAAACATGGATATCAGTGATAGCATATTTGAACATGGATATCAGTGATGCATATTTGAACATGGATATCAGTGAATGCATATTTGAACATGGATATCAGTGAATGCATATTTGAACATGGATATCAGTGATAGCATATTTAAACATGGATATCAGTGAATGCATATTTGAACATAGATATCAGTGATAGCATATTTAAACATGGATATCAGTGAATGCATATTTGAACATGGATATCAGTGATAGCATATTTAAACATGGATATCAGTGAATGCATATTTGAACATGGATATCAGTGAATGCATATTTGAACATGGATATCAGTGATAGCATATTTAAACATGGATATCAGTGAATGCATATTTGAACATGGATATCAGTGATAGCATATTTAAACATGGATATCAGTGAATGCATATTTGAACATAGATATCAGTGATAGCATATTTAAACATGGATATCAGTGATGCATATTTGAACATGGATATCAGTGATGGCATATTTGAACATGGATATCAGTGAATGCATATTTAAACATGGATATCAATGATGGCATATTTGAACATGGATATCAGTGAATGCATATTTGAACATGGATATCAGTGATGGCATATTTGAACATGGATATCAGTGATGGCATATTTGAACATGGATATCAGTGATGGCATATTTGAACATGGATATCAGTGATGGCATATTTGAACATGGATATATGTGTTGGCATATTTAAATATGGATATCAGTGATAGCATATTTGAACATGGATATCAGTGATGGCATATTTAAACATGGATATCAGTGATGGCATATTTAAACATGGATATCAGTGATAGCATATTTGAACATGGATATCAGTGATAGCATATTTAAACATGGATATCAGTGATAGCATATTTGAACATAGATATCAGTGATAGCATATTTGAACATGGATATCAGTGATGGCATATTTAAACATGGATATCAGTGATGGCATATTTCTTGATGTGTTTAATATACTTTTATATGATGCAAGATGCATGTTGTAATTCTTGCCCTTTAAAATCAGCTCTACAAGAAGGCAGAAATGCATATTTTGGTTGCTTAGAATATGGCATTTTAGCATTGGGAGAAAAGACATCCTTTGACATCTCTACAAACTTGAAACTAAAGTCAAACTAACCCAATTTTATGTTGATTGAGCTGTCTAGTAATCCAACCATAATCAACTGATCTCTTTAATCCTTTTTACTACCAATCACACACATAATAATCCATATTGACAAACTTCAAACATTGAAGCCAACTGACCTTGTCAGCAGAATCCAAAATAATATTAACTGTTTCATGCTGTTGGAAGGAAATTTCCATTACAATGACCCTCATCCTGGTCTTCATACTTGCCTCAGATCTTGATATTAATTGATAAATTAAACAAGACTTACCAAGTCGAAGTTTGATTGTAATTTCATGAACCCCATAAGTGCCTTAGTGATCACATGAGATGAGATGACGCTGGTCACGTGGTCAGTCTTGAGAGCAAAGCAATGGAAGCCTCAATGTGTTAATGGGTGGGAAATATTAAGGGTGGGCATGTGATCACTAAGGCACTTATGGGGTTCATGAAATTACAATCAAACTTCGACTTGGTAAGTCTTGTTTAATTTATCAATTTCATTTCCCCCATAAGTGCCTCGTGATCCCATGAGATTTCAGAGCGAAGCTTCCATTGATGAAATTGAGTAACTACAAATTAATATGTTGTTATTAAACCAGACAACCCAAATTTAAGATGTACATTTCATTAACATTATACAATTCTGGATGCAGACAAAACCTTTGTACTGAATTCAGTCTGGTCTGAAACGCTCTTTTTAGACAATTTTCTGAAAATACAGGCACTAGCCCGGCCAGCTGCCTTCAAAATTGTACCCAACTGTACCCCTTTTGCACAAGCTGCAGAAACAGATGCAGCCCTTGTGCTATGAGCCTGGAAAAACTGAGTTATCAATACCTGACTTTCGCATAACAGTCTTTATCCAGTTTAATATTTTGCTATTGGCATCCTTTTTATATTGAGATTGCAGGCCGATAAATAACTGTGTCTCAGACTTTCTCAAAAGCTTGGTCCGTTGCAAGTAACACTGTAAACAAGAAACAACACACAATTTTTTGTCAAAAGGATAAGATTCAAATATAAAAGGCGCCAGATGTTTACCTGGTTTAGATTGTTTCAGCAATGAAGGAATGTGTATTTGTACACTGTTTTCACCAAATTTAATGCTATCTGTCTGCATAAGGTGAAGTGTCTGACACCTCTGTCCCGTCAATAAAGCAAGCAGCATGACTAACTTCATAGTAAGTTCATGTAAGGATAATTGATCATTGCCTTGTAAAGAAAGAAAATAGTTAAACACAAGCCGCACATCCCACACAAAAGTGTATTTTGGCAAGGAAGGCTTTCCAATGAACACTCCTCTCATAAATCTCTTAAGTAAAATATTCTTGCTTTTTCTGGATTTAGAAGTAAGACTAACTAATGATGAAATTGCAGATCTAGCTGTATTTACATAACTATAACCTAAACCTCTATCTACTAATTCTGTTAAAAACTCGTTAACAGTAGTCACAGGTGGGTCAAATGGATTAATATGTCTCTGATTTGAAAATAGCATCCACTTTTGGAGATGACCCCAATACTGATTTTTAGTTGATGTTCTCCATGAATTGATGATGAAACAGGCAGCCCTTTCTGATAATCCTTGATTTTTTATTGCTGTCCTGATAAGTGAAAAACACCCATCATCAGTTTTTTGGAGGGGATGTTTTCGTTGTGGATTGTGTGCCAGGTGTAGGATGTCTTGTGGACATGGCAATAGAAAACAAGGGCCGACCACAGCATGCAGGAGACTCGGAAACCATGGTGATTTAGTCTGGAAGCAAATAAATCCACATCTATGTGCCCATACACTTTAAGGATCGCATTGAAGACTGGAGCACTTAACTTCCATTCAGAATCATCATTAATATTTCTAGACAATCTATATGCATCACAATTTTGTGTTCCCCGCAATTGAGAAACACTTAACCATATACCCCTAACTGTACACGACAGCCAGATATCGCGCGATAATTTATGCAGTTTAGAAATGTGCCCCCTCCCCCATTTTTATCACATATGAAACTGCTACAGAGTTATCCATGTAGATGCGCACATGTGTGTTCTTCACATTGGAACAGAAAGATTGTAATGTCAGAAAACATGCTTTCAGTTCCAAAAAATTAATATGATACAGTTGTTCCTTACGATGCCAATGACCACCTGTTTCAGCTTTGGCTGTATGATTTACTCCACCCCAACCAACAAGGGAGCTGTCACTGGTCAAGACAACTTGTGGTTCACCATGCGAAACTACTTTATAACTGGAGGGCACATGAGATATCCACCAAGATATACACTGTCGGCTAGCTGCCGAAAGAGACAAATAAGCATCAAAATTACCTCTATGTATCTTTAAGTAGTTATCTTTTCATGTTATAGATCTTTATAATATAAAGGTGCATACTCTACACCTGGGTCACAAGCAACAAGCATTCCCACAAGTTGAGCCAATTCATGAATAGTGATATTCCGTTTCCGCAGTATATCAGAACAATGAGCAACGATACTGTCTGCTTTATCTCGAGTCAGTCGGACAGTCATTGTGACAGAGTGTAACAAAAATCCAACAAATATTTTTTGAGTGGGTTCAAACACAGATTTTCAAAGGGTAAGCGGTTAAGCCCAATGCATCAAATGTACGAACTGTTTCTATAACATTTTTCCGACACTGATCATAAGATTCCCCTAACAAACAACTATCATCAATATATGCCACATCTGTGAACCCTTTTGGTCTCAATGATGCAAAAACTGGCTTTAGTAGCTTGGTGAGAACGCGTGGTGCAGATGCCAAACCATTTGGCAAACAGGTAAATTCATATATATTCCAAAACCACTGAAAACGCAAATATTGCCTATATATCTGAGCTACAGGAACAGAATAGTAAGCATCCTTCAAATCCACTGAGGAAAAGAAACAATTTTTTCTCATGGCATGAACAGCTGTTTTCAAAGTTTCCATTTTAAAATGTATCTTCTCAACATTGATATTAAATTGTTTTAAATTCAAAATAAGGCTCACAGACCCATCTTTTTTAGGTCTAATGAAAATGTTTGAAAAATATTGTCCGGGTTTTGAATTAACCTTACGAATAATACCTTTTTCAAGAAATTTGTCAATTTCAGCATTAATCTGTTTCTGTTCAGTTAGTGAGACTGTAAGTTGGTTTGGTATACAGGTTGCTGTTCAAACTCTATTTCATAGCCTTGCACAGTATTCAGAAATCCAAGGATCAGAAGTAATATTCTTCCATACGTCAAATGAGGCTGAAATTTTCCCAGCAACGAAATTGTCCGGTGTATTGATCATACAAGAAACATATGTACTTACATGAGGCTGCATACAAATAGCCTGGGAAGATCCTACTGATCCTTCTGATGTTTGAAAAAACCCAGTGCCTTGTTTCTGGACTTTTTCGTTGAAACCCTGCCTCCAGCGATAATTTTGCTGCCCCTGATAATTTTGGTTCCGTTGGTGTCCGGTCCGTGAATAAGAACGTCCTAAAAAAGGCACATTGCTTTTAAAAATTTGATGCCACTTGACGTTTTGCTGCTTCCTGTTGCCTTTTTCCTAGCAGCTGAGTCCCAGCCTTCTGGGATTCATTTAGTTTAGTTACCTGCCCATTCAGGTTATCGCCAAAGAGCCAGTCTGTGATGGGATTCGAGGCAGCACAGGTGGCTGATACATGTCGGTTAGCTCAGGTTTTATAAAGTCACGACGCAGAAACTGAAGTCGTTAAACAAGAACGATGACATTTTAAAATTGTCCATGACAAGATACCTAACTGAATCTAACGGCAATTCTCGAAGATTGTTTCTATGCTTTTTAAACAAGTCCAATACCCTTAGGGTAGGAACCAAAATTTGCCCTAACTGAGTCTGCAACTTTTGCAGGAGGATATCAACACTCGTGGCCTGTTTGGACATTGCATTCCAGACCTCAATATTTACTCTCGGCACTTTTAAATTGTCACAATTTCCTGGTCTGGGATACTTTTCCTGCACGGAACATAGTCCTTTATTGAGGATTTCGCTAATTTGTCCTCCACATTTGGGTTAGTTTTCTGATGTTCATGGACAAAACTTTCCAAGTCCGCAAACAAGTCATCATCATCGTTCGCAATTACGTCAGCGGAATCTGCAACATGATCTGGCATAATTAAAGCGGCAACATCAACATCCACATCCGAGTCGACGTCAGTCGATGCATAAACCGCAGTTGATGTGCTTGACATTTGGGTTTGATTTGCAACATTTGCTAAGATCGCTTCCAATTTTGTCATGCACTCATACATTTTGGACACGACATCCGCGTGTTGTGTCCACAACTGACATTGCATGGCCAATGCTTTATCCAGGGTAGCCATATTGGTTGTTTGGGCAGAAGTTACGTGACTTGCGCCAGCATCAGACAATGACGTCATGTCTTCTTGTCGTAATGGTCGACTTAATATAGCTTTTCCCATCTGCGCAACATGTGCCCCACTAGACCGCATATCTATGGTGGCTGTTGCTGATTGCGAATTCATTCGTTTTCCCATCAAACCCGTTCCGGAAACCGTACTTACATCATCTGTGACGTTTCCTTTGCGTTTTCGACAATTTTTGAGTATTTCACTCATTAAGCCTGTCCCCTCAGGGGACTGCCTTGGGTTGTTCGCAACCGCCATTGTTGATACTGAAGGTCAGTTAAACTCGCAAAAGTTGGGAGACTATCTACAACACTTTGCCTCTGCAAAGGTGCAACCCAAATTGCGGTAATTTGTGCTTCAGAATGCACAAGCCCGATAACTGAAACACTCTTCTTCCGAAATCGTAAATTACGCTGTTAATTTTATATGTTTTTCTTCTTTAATTTGCTCCCAAACTGACACTTCATGCGACCGTTGTTCTCTGACCACGTGACCAGCGTCATCTCATCTCATGGGATCACGAGGCACTTATGGGGGAAATGAAATGATGATTGTACTAGGATTACCTATTCCTATATTAACACAAGCCTTTAGAGGAATCAATTTTTGTTGTGTTTCTTTTAATATTGGAGAGGATTTATTTCAGTTATTCTTTGGAATTGCAAAGTACTCATTAATAATTTCAGACTTAATCATTAATTTGGATTATATCCTTATGATGTATTAAGACTGTTTACACATCAATACTATTTAAGGCTATTGATACATCAGAACTTTCAAGACTGGAATTCATTTGGAACACCACTGGAATCCATTTAGAGTGCTCTATACTTTTGAACATTTTCTAAAACTTTTTTGACTATTTGGGATTTACTTCACAATACTGTAAGTACTATTAAAATGTTAGGGAAATAAATTCTTTGTTGAATTTTACTCAACTTAGTTTTTACTCGTTGCTGTTACTGAAAGAGGAAAGAAAACTCCATTGCAGAAAGAGGAAAAGGGAAAAATAGAAGAGACAAAAATACAAATGCAAACTCAGAAAGAGGAGAGCAGGGATCACCAATTAGGATATGTTTTCCTTTTTTGCAAAAAAAATATACCAACTGGCAATCTTTTTAGTGATAGATTGAGAGTATAGGCAAATGCAGTTGCAAAGAGAAAAAGAAAAAATGTAAATGCAGTTGAAATTAAAAGTAGAAAAGCAGAAAGCACTCCCCACCTAAACAAGTTCAGGTTTATATGTTACCAGAAATAATAAGTTAGTACACCCTTTTAAAAAAAATAAATAAATTATTCTTATCATATTTTGGAGAAAATTGCTGGAAATTTGAAATGGCCAAGATTGCATAGGACAAAATGTATTTATTGGCTAAGGTCATCAAGTCTACTCTTCACTGTCAGTACAACAAAGTGCTATTTATGTTGTGGTTCACAAGTGTATCTTGAAGAGTTATGAGTTGATCCTTGAGGCATATTAAAAAAAGGGTTTGGGAACTGTGAAAAGGAAATTGGAGAGATCCATGTCAAATTTGCTAGGTGATGCATGGCCAGGATGGTTGATCAAGATTTTGATAAGTGCAGACAACTCATATTAGTTGAAAGAGTCCTTAATTTGTGTCTATAGAGACATCAAGAATATGAGAAAAAATTAAAAACTTGAGAAGATGCTTTTCATACAGTTGATGACAATTCCCTGACTCATGAAGTTACCTTTGTCAATAAGTTTTTTTCTCTGCTGTTCTTTAGGAAAATTTAAAAAGCCATCTCAGTCTCATACAAGTACTTCCAAACCTCAATCTGGCACAACTTTAGAAATCAAACTTTTCATAAGACTAATCCCATTCAAGGATTCTTATCTCTTCCTACCTGCACTTATTATAAGAAGAATCAGCACATTGTTTCTGTTTACTACAGATTGAAAACTAAGCAATAGAATAAAGACAGAGCTATTCCAAATGTTCTTATTTTTAAAACATTATGGTCATGGTTATGTAATGAAATCAATACATTTGTTGCATCAAACTAACCCCAGTCCAAGTTTGTTATGGAAAATTATCAATCTGTTAATTCAAAAGGTTCTTTATTACTTATTGGTGATTAAGAGATACAGGAACCTTTTATTATCAGGTACTTTGCTGAGATGTTTTCTTGTAGTGAAAGTGTTCATAGAGTAGAGTGTGGCTTTGTAAATATTTCTCTCCATGGTATAAATTTGTCATCAGACTTAGTCTCAGGACCCATAAAAGTCAGGACAGTGAGGTCTTTATCCATTGAGGGTATTCATTTAATGCTAGACAATGACTTAACTGGAGATAAGTTTGCGGTTTATCCACTTGTAATTGACAATCCTTGTTTACATAAAAAAGTAAATCAAATGAGACTGAAATTCCAGATTTATTCCCAATTTGTGCAGTTTGTATAGCTTTGGCAAAAGGAGCTCTTGAGAATGATGTTGACCAGGAAATTATTAGCTGACACATTTATTGGTCATTCTTTTGATCAGTCAAGAGTTACTGATCAGAGTGATCCTTATTTTACTACTGATTCTCTTTACTTTACTCAGGTTGACAAAAGACAATCATTCATTGTTAGACAGGAGCAAGATCCTGAAATATCAGGTTTGTTTCAGAGTGCTATTAGTGAAACTGAAGCCACACAAGTACCAATTTGTTATTTTGTGGAAAATGGGGTCCTTATGACATTGGGGTAACTTTCACTTCGACACTTCTGGAAACCCATTCATGTCAAACATCCTAGATTCCAATCATGTTTTCAACCTTAAACAGTCAGCTAACCAACCCACCCATAAACTTGGTCACATTTTTGTCTGGATTCTTTATAGATCTGATGATAATATTCTGCAATCCACCCTTGTATCCCATGAACTTGCATCAGATCATCTCTGCATTATATGCCATCTCAATGTATCAGTCCCAAACCCTCCACCTTTATTTGCTACAAGAGAAACCTCCGTATGATAAATAGAACCAAACTAATGCATAACATACAAGAAAACGTAACAACTTGCTTACCTCCTACAGCAGAACAATTTGACAACTGCCTGTGTTCATTGCTTGAAAAACATGCCCCAGCCACCAGATAAAGAGTATCAATAAAAAAAAAGTGATCTCCATGGTATAGCAGTGTTAGGGACCAGTTTTGCACTGCTAAAAAACATCGCCGTAAATCAAAGAGGCTTTGGCTTTCCACCAGACTCATTATTCATAAACAAATCTTTAAAGCCGCTAAGAATAATGTTACAAATACAATCTATTTAGCCAAATTATTTCAATACAGTACTATGATCACGGAGAGTTCCAGCTGCAAAGAGCTTTTTGAGATAACTAACAAGCTAATGTCAATGTAGAAATGTGCACCACTTCCAAATACCTTCTCTCCAGTAAACCTGGACCTATTTACAAATTTCTTCCATGACAAAGTACAAACCATTAGAGATATGATTGACAACACAATTTCATTTGACTCATCACCATACAGTAATGATACAGAATTTCAGCGACAACCATTAGGAGCATTTGAATCTGGCGATATGGATTTAATATGGATAATACTGATGAAAAGTGCACCAAAGTCTTGTGAACTTGATCCAATTCCGACATCACTGCTGCTTGAGTGCTTAGACCCATTTTTACCATCAATAACTGATGTTATTAATATCCCTCTCTCATCCAGGGGATTCCCATCATTTTTGAAAACTGAAGAAACCAACACTTAACCATAACGATTTAAAGAACTACTCCCCAGTTTCTAATCTCCGTTCATATAAATAAATCTTAGAAAAAGTTGTTCTATCCCAACTTGTATTTCATATGAATTCAAACAGTCTTTTCAGCAATGTACAGTCTGCATATCACCCATGCCACAGTACTGAAACTACTCTTCTGAAAGTATTTCATGACATTCTTTCTGCTTTGAATAGCAGAAAGATTACAGTCCTCACCCTCTTTGATTTGTCTGCAGCATTTGACACAATTGACCATGATATATTACTTCACCATCTCCAGCATGTATTTGGCATTCAGAATATAGCCTTACAGTCATACTTAGTCAACAGGACACAAATTGTATCTGCAAATGGAATAAACTCCATCCCAGTTGATATATGTTGTGGTGTTCCACAGGTGTCTGTTCTTGGACCTGTTCCCTTCATTCTATACACTCAGTCGCTCTCAAGTGTCATAGATCATCACCCAGTGTCTCACCAATTGTACGCTGATGACACCCAAATATACAAGTCTAGCCACCCAGATGAAGTTGATGCTACCATCCAAGGAGTAGATAGGTGCAGTTCTGATGTAAATCATAGATGACATGTAACAAGCTGCAGATGAATGATGATAAAACTGAGGCCATTCTGATCACAACACAATGACTTTCTCATTCACATCTTTTACCTCAAACAATAAATATCAGCAACACACCAACATTAGATTCACACAGTCAGTAAGAAACCTATGTGTTACTCTGGACAGTGCTTTCACATTCCACCAACATGTCATGAACATATGCAAGGCTGCATATCTTGAGCTGAGACGCATCAGCTCCATTCGCAAATATCTTTCAGTTGATGCTACTAAAACAATTGTGTGTGGTCCCGTCAATAAAGCAAGCAGCATGACTAACTTCATAGTAAGTTCATGTAAGGATAATTGATCATTGCCTTGTAAAGAAAGAAAATAGTTAAACACAAGCCGCACATCCCACACAAAAGTGTATTTTGGCAATGAAGGCTTTCCAATGAACACTCCTCTCATAAATCTCTTAAGTAAAATATTCTTGCTTTTTCTGGATTTAGAAGTAAGACTAACTAATGATGAAATTGCAGATCTAGCCATATTTACATAACTATAACCTAAACTTCTATCTACTAATTCTGTTAAAAACTCGTTAACAGTAGTCACAGGTGGGTCAAATGGATTAATATGTCTCTGATTTGAAAATAGCATCCACTTTTGGAGATGACCCCAATACTGATTTTTAGTTGATGTTCTCCATGAATTGATGATGAAACAGGCAGCCCTTTCTGATAATCCTTGATTTTTTATTGCTGTCCTGATAAGTGAAAAACACCCATCATCAGTTTTTTGGAGGGGATGTTTTCGTTGTGGATTGTGTGCCAGGTGTAGGATGTCTTGTGGACATGGCAATAGAAAACAAGGGCCGACCACAGCATGCAGGAGACTCGGAAACCATGGTGATATAGTCTGGAAGCAAATAAATCCACATCTATGTGCCCATACACTTTAAGGATCGCATTGAAGACTGGAGCACTTAACTTCCATTCAGAATCATCATTAATATTTCTAGACAATCTATCTGCATCACAATTTTGTGTTCCCCGCAATTGAGAAACACTTAACCATATACCCCTAACTGTACACGACAGCCAGATATCGCGCGATAATTTATGCAGTTTAGAAATGCGCCCCCCTCCCCATTTTTATCACATATGAAACTGCTACAGAGTTATCCATGTAGATGCGCACATGTGTGTTCTTCACATTGGAACAGAAAGATTGTAATGTCAGAAAACATGCTTTCAGTTCCAAAAAATTAATATGATACAGTTGTTCCTTACGATGCCAATGACCACCTGTTTCAGCTTTGGTTGTATGATTTACTCCACCCCAACCAACAAGGGAGCTGTCACTGGTCAAGACAACTTGTGGTTCACCATGCGAAACTACTTTATAACTGGAGTGCACATTAGATATCCACCAAGATATACACTGTCGGCTAGCTGCCGAAAGAGACAAATAAGCATCAAAATTACCTCTATGTATCTATAAGTAGTTATCTTTTCATGTTATAGATCTTTATAATATAAAGGTGCATACTCTACACCTGGGTCACAAGCAACAAGCATTCCCACAAGTTGAGCCAATTCATGAATAGTGATATTCCGTTTCCACAGTATATCAGAACAATGAGCAACGATACTGTCTGCTTTATCTTGAGTCAGTCGGACAGTCATTGTGACAGAGTGTAACAAAAATCCAACAAATATTTTTTGAGTGGGTTCAAACACAGATTTTCTAGGGTAAGCGGTTAAGCCCAATGCATCAAATGTACGAACTGTTTCTATAACATTGTTCCGACACTGATCATAAGATTCCCCTAACAAACAACTATCATCAATATATGCCACATCTGTGAACCCTTTTGGTCTCAATGATGCAAAAACTGGCTTTAGTAGCTTGGTGAGAACGCGTGGTGCAGATGCCAAACCATTTGGCAAACAGGTAAATTCATATATATTCCAAAACCACTGAAAACGCAAATATTGCCTATATATCTGAGCTACAGGAACAGAATAGTAAGCATCCTTCAAATCCACTGAGGAAAAAAAAAACAATTTTTTCTCATGGCATTAACAGCTGTTTGCAAAGTTTCCATTTTAAAATGTATCTTCTCAACATTGATATTAAATTGTTTTAAATTCAAAATAAGGCTCACAGACCCATCTTTTTTAGGTCTAATGAAAATGTTTGAAAAATATTGTCCAGGTTTTGAATTAACCTTACGAATAATACCTTCTTCAAGAAAATTGTCAATTTCAGCATTAATCTGTTTCTGTTCAGTTAGTGAGACTGTAAGTTGGTTTGGTATACAGGTTGCTGTTCAAACTCTATTTCATAGCCTTGCACAGTATTCAGAAATCCAAGGATCAGAAGTAATATTCTTCCATACGTCAAATGAGGCTGAAATTTTCCCAGCAACGAAATTGTCCGGTGTATTGATCATACAAGAAACATATGTACTTACATGAGGCTGCATACAAATAGCCTGGGAAGATCCTACTGATCCTTCTGATGTTTGAAAAACCCAGTGTCTTGTTTCTGGACTTTTTCGTTGAAACCCTGCCTCCAGCGATAATTTTGCTGCCCCTGATAATTTTGGCTCCGTTGGTGTCCGGTCCGTGAATAAGAACGTCCTAAAAAAGGCACATTGCTTTTAAAAATTTGATGTCACTTGACGTTTTGCTGCTTCCTGTTGCTTTTTTCCTAGCAGCTGAGTCCCAGCCTTCTGGGATTCATTTAGTTTAGTTACCTGCCCATTCAGGTTATCGCCAAAGAGCCAGTCTGTGATGGGATTCGAGGCAGCACAGGTGGCTGATACATGTCGGTTAGCTCAGGTTTTATAAAGTCACGACGCATAAAACTGAAGTCGTTAAACAAGAACGATGACATTTTAAAATTGTCCATGACAAGAACCCTAACTGAATCTAACGGCAATTCTCGAAGATTGTTTCTATGCTTTTTAAACAAGTCCAATACCCTTAGGGTAGGAACCAAAATTTGCCCTAACTGAGTCTGCAACTTTTGCAGGAGGATATCAACACTCGTGGCCTGTTTGGACATTGCATTCCAGACCTCAATATTTACTCTCGGCACTTTTAAATTGTCACAATTTCCTGGTCTGGGATACTTTTCCTGCACGGACTTGAGCTTGTCGGATGTTAGCACGGAACATAGTCCTTTATTGAGGATTTCGCTAATTTGTCCTCCACATTTGGGTTAGTTTTCTGATGTTCATGGACAAAACTTTCCAAGTCCGCAAACAAGTCATCATCATCGTTCGCAATTACGTCAGCGGAATCTGCAACATGATCTGGCATAATTAAAGCGGCAACATCAACATCCACATCCGAGTCGACGTCAGTCGATGCATAAACCACAGTTGATGTGCTTGACATTTGGGTTTGATTTGCAACATTTGCTAAGATCGCTTCCAATTTTGTCATGCACTCATACATTTTGGACACGACATCCGCGTGTTGTGTCCACAACTGACATTGCATGGCCAATGCTTTATCCAGGGTAGCCATATTGGTTGTTTGGGCAGAAGTTACGTGACTTGCGCCAGCATCAGACAATGACGTCATGTCTTCTTGTCGTAATGGTCGACTTAATATAGCTTTTCCCATCTGCGCAACATGTGCCCCACTAGACCGCATATCTATGGTGGCTGTTGCTGATTGCGAATTCATTCGTTTTCCCATCAAACCCGTTCCGGAAACCGTACTTACATCATCTGTGACGTTTCCTTTGCGTTTTCGACAATTTTTGAGTATTTCACTCATTAAGCCTGTCCCCTCAGGGGACTGCCTTGGGTTGTTCGCAACCGCCATTGTTGATACTGAAGGTCAGTTAAACTCGCAAAAGTTGGGAGACTATCTACAACACTTTGCCTCTGCAAAGGTGCAACCCAAATTGCGGTAATTTGTGCTTCAGAATGCACAAGCCCGATAACTGAAACACTCTTCTTCCGAAATCGTAAATTACGCTGTTAATTTTATATGTTTTTCTTCTTTAATTTGCTCCCAAACTGACACTTCATGCGACCGTTGTTCTCTGACCACGTGACCAGCGTCATCTCATCTCATGGGATCACGAGGCACTTATGGGGGAAATGAAATTGTGTGTTCATTAGTACTTTCAAGACTGGACTAATTGTAACTCAGTTCTGTCTGGTCCATCTCAATATCCACTCCAGAAACTTCAAAAGGTTAAAAAGACAGCTGCTTGGATCATTTTTAGAGTACCTTGATCAGAGCACACATCACCACTGCTTTGTACCCTACACTGGCTATCCATTTGATACAGAATCAAACACAAAATTTGTTTTCTGTGCTACGTTTCACTGACAGACTCCAGTTCAACATACCTATCCAGCCTCACCCATGTGTATACACCAGCAAGATACTTACGCTCCTCTTCTGACAATCATATAATCATTGTTCCCACTATGAAAATGATGTCATATGGACAACGTTCTTTTGCATACCAGGGCAAAGCAATGTGGAATGAATGTTCTTAAATTTCACATTTTTTGACTGCAAGAACAAACTTGAAGACCTAATAATGTTTTGTAACTTAAATACTTTCAGCATTTTTTATGTTTTCAAATTGCATGGTTTTTGTTTTCTGTTTTTCTGTAGTCATATTATTATAGATGTTGTAAAGTGCTTAGAGTTTTTAAAGCTTAGGCGCTATACAAAGTCCTCATTATTATTATTATTATTATTATTATTATTATTATTATTATTATTTATGAGACACGGAGACCACCTGAGATATCTGCTAGTAACATCACTGAGCTGTCAAATCAACAGAAAGTTTTTATTCTTAGTCATTTTTATTTTTTATTGGCCAAAAATTAAAAGAGATGTTCATAAATACTGTAGATTGTATAAAACTTGTGAAATGATAGGAAAACCCAATCAGAACATACTGGTACCCGAGGCCAATTTGCAACCTATTTCCTCATTTGATGAACCATTTAGCAAAACAATGGTAGACTGTGGAAGTCCCTTACCAAAGATCAATTCAGGCAACCAATACTTGTTGACCACAATGTATCCATCCACAAGATTCCCCAAGGCCATTTCTTTGAGGAATATTAAAACTAAAACCATAGATAAAATTGGGCTTTTTTTAAACACTTTTTGGCTTTCACAAATCTTTTCAATCTAATCAAGGCTCAAATGTTGTCAGGAATTTTCCAGCAAGTTATACTTGAATTAGTCATCCAACAGACTAGATCTTCTGCTTTTCAACCTGTATGTCAAGGGGCTTTAGGATTTCATCAAACTTTGAAAAATATGATTCAGTCATATTTCTTTCGTACAGGAAATGATTTGGATCTGGACATTAATTTGCTTTTGTTTGCTGCTAGGGAATCAGTTAAACAAATCATTACGTTTTAATCCTTTTGAACTAGTTTTTAATGAATGAAGTTATTAAATGTGAGACTTTTTTTCAAACCAAAGATTCAACCAATCATTTCAAATGTTGATGAAAGTGATGGATGTAGGCAGGCCCACACCTAGGGGGGGACAACCATGGCACTTGTCAGGGGCCCGAGCTAGATAGGGGCACATATTTGAAACACGAAAGGGGCCCGAACTCTGTCAGCTGCCTGGGGCCCAGAATTTCCTAGGTGCGGGCCTGATGTAGGGGTTGGTGGAGTATTGATTCAAGAAGGCATTAAAAGAGTAGATAATCCAGTGTGATATTTTTCTAAAAAGAAAGATTAAACAAACACCAAAGAAATTATTCCACAATTGAGGAGGAATGTTTGGCTTTGATATTGGCTTTGCAACAATTGAAAGTTCATATTGTTGTTCTGATTGTTGTATTCAGTGATCGCAATCCCCTTCCTTTCATTAAATGATTGGTTGAAATTTGGAGTTAAAAGAACTGGTGCACTCGTAAGGATGGAGCTTATCAAAAACAAGAATTGGGGAATATTAAGGTGTAGTTTGATGTTATGATAATAGGCACATCAAGGGAAAATATTATCTAATTCAGATGCACTTTCAACCTTATAGAAGCACTATGTTGCTTTATGAATATTTTGTGTAATTCATAAGATTTCTTTCTATGTAATTTTAAATAATTGTAGTATCATATATATATATTTTATTAACATGTAATGAAAAGCTTTATTTTATAAATCTTTTTTATGAGAGGAGGTATTATACATGTTTAATTTGTATTGTGTGCTGGCTTTGGTCAGTGATTATATGTCATGGATGTTTAATTTGTATTGTGTGCTGGCTTTGGTCAGTGATTATATGTCATGGATATTTAATTTGTATTGTGTGCTGGCTTTGGTCAGTGATTATATGTCATGGATATTTAATTTGTATTGTGTGCTGGCTTTGGTCAGTGATTATATGTCATGGATATTTAATTTGTATTGTGTGCTGGCTTTGGTCAGTGATTATATGTCATGGATATTTAATTTGTATTGTGTGCTGGCTTTGGTCAGTGATTATATGTTATGGATATTTAATTTGTATTGTGTGCTGGCTTTGGTCAGTGATTATATGTCATGGATATTTAATTTGTATTGTGTGCTGGCTTTGGTCAGTGATTATATGTCATGGATATTTAATTTGTATTGTGTGCTGGCTTTGGTCAGTGATTATATGTCATGGATATTTAATTTGTATTGTGTGCTGGCTTTGGTCAGTGATTATATGTCATGGATATTTAATTTGTATTGTGTGCTGGCTTTGGTCAATGATTATATGTCATGGATATTTAATTTGTATTGTGTGTTGGCTTTGGTCAGTGATTATATGTCTTGGATATTTAATTTGTATTGTGTGCTGGCTTTGGTCAGTGACTATATGTCATGGATATTTAATTTGAATTGTGTGCTGGCTTTGGTCAGTGATTATATGTCATGGATATTTAATTTGTATTGTGTGCTGGCTTTGGTCAATGATTATATGTCATGGATATTTAATTTGTATTGTGTGCTGGCTTTGGTCAGTGATTATATGTCATGGATATTTAATTTGTATTGTGTGCTGGCTTTGGTCAATGATTATATGTCATGGATATTTAATTTGTATTGTGTGTTGGCTTTGGTCAGTGATTATATGTCATGGATATTTAATTTGTATTGTGTGTTGGCTTTGGTCAGTGATTATATGTCTTGGATATTTAATTTGTATTGTGTGCTGGCTTTGGTCAGTGATTATATGTCATGGATATTTAATTTGTATTGTGTGCTGGCTTTGGTCAATGATTATATGTCATGGATATTTAATTTGTATTGTGTGCTGGCTTTGGTCAATGATTATATGTCATGGATATTTAATTTGTATTGTGTGCTGGCTTTGGTCAGTGATTATATGTCATGGATATTTAATTTGTATTGTGTGCTGGCTTTGGTCAGTGATTATATGTCATGGATATTTAATTTGTATTGTGTGCTGGCTTTGGTCAGTGATTATATGTCATGGATATTTAATTTGTATTGTGTGCTGGCTTTGGTCAATGATTATATGTCATGGATATTTAATTTGTATTGTGTGCTGGCTTTGGTCAATGATTATATGTCATCAATGATTATATGTCATGGATATTTAATTTGTATTGTGTGCTGGCTTTGGTCAGTGATTATATGTCATGGATATTTAATTTGTATTGTGTGCTGGCTTTGGTCAGTGATTATATGTCATGGATATTTAATTTGTATTGTGTGCTGGCTTTGGTCAGTGATTATATGTCATGGATATTTAATTTGTATTGTGTGCTGGCTTTGGTCAGTGATTATATGTCATGGATATTTAATTTGTATTGTGTGCTGGCTTTGGTCAGTGATTATATGTCATGGATATTTAATTTGTATTGTGTGCTGGCTTTGGTCAATGATTATATGTCATCAATGATTATATGTCATGGATATTTAATTTGTATTGTGTGCTGGCTTTGGTCAGTGATTATATGTCATGGATATTTAATTTGTATTGTGTGCTGGCTTTGGTCAGTGATTATATGTCATGGATATTTAATTTGTATTGTGTGCTGGCTTTGGTCAATGATTATATGGCATGGATATTCAATTTGTATTGTGTGCTGGCTTTGGTCAATGATTATATGGCATGGATATTCAATTTGTATTGTGTGCTGGCTTTGGTCAGTGATTATATGTCATGGATATTTAATTTGTATTGTGTGCTGGCTTTGGTCATTGATTATATGTCATGGATATTTAATTTGTATTGTGTGCTGGCTTTGGTCAATGGTTATATGTCATGAATATTTAATTTGTATTGTGTGCTGGCTTTGGTCAGTGATTATATGTCATGGATATTTAATTTGTATTGTGTGCTGGCTTTGGTCAGTGATTATATGTCATGGATATTTAATTTGTATTGTGTGCTGGCTTTGGTCAGTGATTATATGTCATGGATATTCAATTTGTATTGTGTGCTGGCTTTGGTCAATGATTATATGTCATGGATATTCAATTTGTATTGTGTGCTGGCTTTGGTCAGTGATTATATGTCATGGATATTTAATTTGTATTGTGTGCTGGCTTTGGTCAGTGATTATATGTCATGGATATTTAATTTGTATTGTGTGCTGGCTTTGGTCAGTGATTATATGTCATGGATATTTAATTTGTATTGTGTGCTGGCTTTGGTCAGTGATTATATGTCATGGATATTTAATTTGTATTGTGTGCTGGCTTTGGTCAGTGATTATTTGTAGTGGATATTTAATTTGCATTGTGTGAAAGACCATAATTGATGGTAGGAGATTAGGCCTACATATATAATGTCGTGTAGGGTAAACACTTACTAGATTTGAGTTCTAGCTATTGCCTTGATTCAGAATTTTTTTTCTTCTTCTAGAAACATGCTTTATTTTTAAATTTTGATGGAAATTTCTCTTAAGATGACCTTCATCATAGTACTGATATTATGTCTCAGGTTTTTATATTGAAGTTGATTATATTATAATCATTCCTTCCTTTCTTAACAACAGTCTTTAGAGGAATTAATTTTAGTTGTGTTTCAATTAATATTTTACAGTATTTATTTTAATTTAAATTATTTTTGGGAATTACAAAGAATAAGTTTGGGCTAAATTAATTAGTTATGAGTTATAATGAATTCATTCAAGGACATTTGGGATAATGTCATTGCTATACATCTTGACTATTAACACATCAACACTATTCCAAGCTACTGGTACATCGTCACTTCCAAGACTGGAATTCATTTAGAAATACTGTATATTTAACTATTTTGATTCCTTGTGAGTAATTTACATGTATGTTTCACTAAACGATAATCAATTTATGTGTGAAAGATAAATTAATTGTGCATTTTACCTTCTAGCTCTTGGATGAAGAATATTATTGGAACAATGGATTTCAAGACACTAGAAATGAAAATGTTCATGTGCAAAGTAAGTCAAGATTTTCCTTTGCATACACAATAGATACCAGTTGAAATGCAATGAAATAATCATTGATGATGATAATTATGTTATTTATGATGTCAGAACCATTCTATAAAGGATTGTTTTAGTAAGGGTTGTTTCCCTTATTTGCTATGTTTAAAGTCCTGCATACACTGTATGTATGATCAAGTATCTTCTAAATAGCAAAACATGTCATTTTCATTTACTCTTGTGGTAGATCTTTTGGCCTGATATTAAAATCAAATAAATAATAAAGTAAACTACTTCAGTGAAGTTTTTTTTATAGAATCTTTGAACTGCATTGAATGTATGCATGAACATCCCAAAACTGCCATTTTCATGGACAAAGTAAAGAAGATAACACCATGTGTGTCAGGGCTAACGGTATTTGGTAGATGCATGATGAATATATGTTTTACTAACAGGCAACATAAAATTAAATGTGAAGATAAACAATTGCAACGGTAATCTAATTAGAATGTTTTTTTATTGATTGGATCAATTATTTTTATTTTATAGACTTAAACTTTAATACATTTTTTTAAATAAACTTCAATAATCTTTTTATAATGAGGCCATGTATAAAGAATAATTCACATGTATGACACACAATTTTATTTTATAAAGCTGGTTTCTTTAAAAATTCTTGATTTGAAATCTTTTGACTCCTCTTTATAACCTTTTCTAAATTTTTTAGACTCTTTTTCATTATAAGCTTTTATTAATTTTTTAGACTCTTTTTCATTATAACATTTTCTTAATTTTTCAGACTCTATGGGAGTGCAATGTTGACTATGATGTAAACAAGATTTCTATCGATCAACTTTGTGTGGAACTGCGGGCAGGTGGTGTCAGCAAGGAGCATGAGTTGGAAGTTAGAGAAAAATTGGGTCATATAGAAGCTTTAGATTTGTTGGACTTCCTGACATATGTCCCATTGTTCATAATGATTCATCAGTCAGTAATAAATAATCCATTGGATGATTCAAGAGAGAAATGATGTACTGCAGTCACTAAAAAGATGCCATAAAAAGTGCTAACATTTTACAGTATGAGTAATAAATGTTTATCACATAACAAGGACATATTCAAACAGTGCATCAGCACCAGTCTTTCTGCACATGAAAATATATACTGTTTACATGTTTTTCAGGGCAATTGGAAACTGTTTACTCAGTTACCCATTGGACTTTTATGTCACCTGAGCTTACCTGATGACAAAACATAGGTATCATTTGATGTAGACATTGCTTTGAACTCAGCAGTGTTACAATTCTTTACAGTCATACTTAGTTTCGTTCCTTTCCAGCCTTTAGGAAAGAGCAGCATAGCAACACTGTTGTCAGGCCAAACAATCATGTTACCCTTCTTCAATTAAAACAATATTTTATATAAGGACAAAAATGAACTTTCATAATTTCATGGATTAAATCTGCTTGTAATTTATTATTCTGTCAAAGTGTCCATCTTTAATCTTAATGTTAATTGGTAAATTTATGAGTAATCAATGATTGATTGGCGATTTTCTTTCTGTATTAGTGATCTAGCTTGTTGCATTCAATAGAACACAGTGAATTTATGAACAACTGTGTAAAATTCCCATTTGAAATAACAGACTCATTTTGCTTTAACTTAAGAATAGCATATAATGTTCTAGCAAATTGGTTATTTTGTTTTTAAAATGTACTATTTAATATCAGTAACACCTTACCTGTTGTTATTACACAGATGGTCTTTTTCAGTTGGAAACTACCCTGACTGAGGAACAGTCTTCACATTAATGAGAACCAGAAAGTTCCATAACACTGAACCATATGGTGCATATATGGCATGGATTTCTTTATTCTTTCCTTGGGCATGATGTCAGATGGATCATGTCACTTTACATGCCTCATGGGTCAACAGTGAATTACTACCGGTAGATTAGTTCTTGTGCTACATTCTTCTAAATGTGGTTTTATACCCTGATCGAGTTACATAAGCTGTGTAGGCAAGTTCTCTTGAGTGCTTTTAGATTTTGTTGTGTGCACATGGTTTTAGTCCTTTGTACCCTTCACAATGTGTCCTTTATTGGTGTTTGTTTTTCCAGCAAGCTTTGGGTGAGTTTTCACAATAAAATTCCCTTTCCTCACATAATATCAGTCTTGGGCACACCCATTTTCAATTTATTGTTTCTTGCATATAATTAATTCACCATATCCACATAGTGAATTGTGCATTTTAATACATACCTCTTCACTGTCTCCATTGGACCTCTGTCGTCTGTAGGAGGCAGTCGACAAAACATCAAGGCATGCATTGTCCATGTCCATGGCTTTGTCAGCAGATCTTCTCCGCCTCTGAGGTATGTTGCTTTAGATGCCTCATAGGTCATACTTGAGCATAGAAAGAACCATCTGAGGGCTACCTGTCTGGAGGCAGAGGCTGTTTTGGGTGGTCTCATCTGCTCTGTGGGTGACACAGGATTTGAGGGACTACCAACACCGGTACTCATATCTGCTTCTAGCTCTTAAAAACCAAATAAGAAACAATTTCACCCTGACTTGTCACAGGGCCAATCAACTAATTCTTTTAAAGATTCACAGCCCAAGATGAAGCAACAACCCCAATTCTGAGCTCCCCCTTAGCAGTTTGGCCCTAGGAAGGAATGCCACAATGGTCCTAGGAAGAAGTTCACAGAGCCTTCCCCTTTTCCTGAGGAGAAGGAGAGAAAGCCCTAAGGACTTGCTCTCTATCATGTTAAACATACTTTTTCTGTCCATTCCCATGGGCACCAAACTACATCTATTTTTAGAGGCTTGGTTAGGTAGGCAATATGTTTACTGGCTGTCTCTTCTAACTTAAAGGACCACCACCACCTTTGGTTCCAGGATCCCACTCCCTTCACAAATAAGGTCCCCCATATGCTTCCACCAGTTAAACCTGGGGCACTTAAAAGAAGAGGTAAGCTGGTTCATTTTCTTCTTAAGAAAGGTACAGTAGAGAGTGTTAAAAACCAATCTCCAGCCTTCTACTCCAGAATTGTCTTGGTCCAGAAAGGGGGAGGGGAGAGTTCTTCAAATTTTGAGCTCTGCCATTTGCTCTATCTTTTGCTAAAAGAGCTTTTGTTAGGGCCATGGGAGTAGTTGCAGCCCATATGATATCATATCCAATTCCTCATATATTTCAACAACTGGTTGATTCACAGTGGCAGTCAAGAGTCCCTAAGACTAGACCTGGCTCATTGTTGGTTTGTAGTGTTCATATTGGGTCTCTATAAACTCAGAGCTAACTCCTTCTCAAGATTTTGTGTACATGGGTATAAATTTCTTCACAAACAGAGGGCAAGCTCATGTCTCTCTAGAGAGAGTAGACAAGATCATGTCCTTGTTGTAGGCACTGATAGTAAAGACCACAATGACAGCTCAAATGTTTCTTTCTCTGCTGGGGACCTTGAATGCTGCATCTACATCCTCTAGAGTTTTTCTCGTCTTATCTGTGTGGAAACTAAACAAGGAACCTCTGAATACTCTGATTTTTTTCTGAGTCAGGACTTTATCTAAATTAGTGGACAAAATGGGACTAATTTCTGGGCATAATCCTCATGCGCCCCTCAGAAACCCACACTCATCTGTGCACAGATGCATCAGATTCATGCAGTGGGGGGGGGGTACTTGCTATGGTCCCAGGAAGAACTGAATCTCCACATATATGATTTTCAAATGAGGGTAGCATTTTGAAGCCTTCATTGGGGTGTCCATCAAATAAGAATCAAATCTCCACATAAATGATTTGGAAATGAGGGCAGTATTTTGAAGCCTTCAGTGGGGTGTCCATCAGTTAAGAGGTGTCTGTGTGATAATCTGACAACACATCATTGGTTGTGTACTTCAGGAGACAAGGAGGCCAATATGCACATTTTACAGTCTATTACTGATCAGAAACTGTCTTTCATGAAACTTAAAGAACATGAGATTTGGGTCATTGCTTCCTCATGGGTCTGCATAACACATTCCTCTTTGGAGCATGTGATGATACCTGCATTTTGAAACTCAAACAACATTCCTTCTTTTACCTTGTTAGCAAAATGAAGTCATCTTTCACTGGGCCCGATCATCATCGCTCAGAGCGTGGCCTGTGCAGACTCCTACCTGCAATAATTTTCTGCTCTTCTTTGATGGTGTTTCTTGTGGGTTTTTAAAAAAAAATTCTCATGTTATTAGTTCATCTGCCTCCACCAAACTGACAAATTCAGCTATGCAGTAACAACAGTTTGGCTATTACTGATATGAAAAGGTTGTTTTTTTTTGTTACTAATTTTAAAGATATAATACCTATCTGTCGTTTATTGAGTCAAATGTCCATAATGCATGTGTGGTTTAGTCCAATGGAACTTTCTGATTCTCACTTTTGTGAGAACCAAATTTTGTTTTGCCATGGAAAAATAGTTATGCAGTAACAACAGGTAGGTATTATGTCATTAAAATTAGTTCCACCATTATAAAAAGGTTATGAAAAAACTAGTACTTATTGATTCAAAAAGTAAAATGTTGAAAATTTATAAAGATGTATGCATGTGACATATTGAACATGTTTTATGGTGAAAAACTACTTGGATGTCTTCATTCCAAAAGAAACTGCTTCATAATTCATGCATAGCCTAAAATGAGATTGGTTATAAGATCATTTGAATTTGGAATAAACAACAATGGCCAAAATACAAAACTAGTTCAGATGTAGTAGTAGAAAGGTTGAGCTTCATGGTTTATTATTTGTGTCAAGTTCCTGCTGAGATTTTAAAAGATTGAGTATTTTGCTTCAGGAGAATCAGGCTAATCTTACTGTTTGAATATTTGTTCTGCACACAGTTCTAGATGCATTTCAAATTGTACAATGGTCCATTATTACAAAAAGCTTAGCACAATTTTATCCACTGTGTAACATTTGTAGGAGCAAATGTGAATAAATATAAGCATAAATTCCATTTGATTGGCTCAATTTATTTTTATGATTTACACTTAATTTTTGCTTCATTTTAGTTCCTGCTTGACAAAAATTAAACAAAATATGATTTTATTTGTAACTTTTCATTAGTTTCAAGGTGTCCCCATATGTTTCAAGACTCTTGTCAGAGACATTCTGACCCAGATTAGCACTGGTTCCTTTTTTTTTTTGGGGGGGGGAGGTGCACTATATGGGCAGTAGTGACTCCTTCCAACTGTAAAGTTTCAGTTCATGGGTCAGCAATGCTACCATGCCATTTCTTGATTGGTTGATCATTACAGATGAACAAGTGAAATTTGTTCTTGTACAAACACAGCAACTATATCTAGTGTGAGCATTAGCATTCTTTTTGATTTACTGGTTTATTTTGTCCTCTTCTTTTAAACCACTGACAATATCAAGTATTGAAATGCTTCATGACCCCAAAAAAGGACATATTTATTTCCAGCTCATGACCCCAAAATTGGGTGATTTTATAAAAGCTTATGACCCTGAAGGGGCATTTTTGTTCCAGCTCAGTATCCTTAAGTACTCATTTTATAAGTGCTCAGCATTCCAACGGGGCATGTTTTTCAAGCCCATTACTCTGAAGGGCATGTTTTTTCAGCTTGTTTTTGGGGGCTGCAGAGTAGTCACTTTAATTAGTAGGGCCAGTTTCACCCCATTTTGTTTCATATCTCATCATGAGTCCTGTTACATCAACAGAGGAATAAAGCGAGTTAAATTTGAACATTAACTGTCCAGGATTTTTTTCATAGTTGAAAGGTTAACTGTCCAGGATGTTTTCATAGTTGAAAGGTTAACTGTCCAGGATGTTTTCATAATTGAAAGGTTAACTGTCCAGGATGTTTTCATAGCTGAAAGGTTAACTGTTCAGGATGTTTTCATAGCTGAATGGTTAACTGTCCAGGATGTTTTCATAGCTGTCCATTTACTATATGTACTGTCTGGCCGAAATAAATGCTTAAAAGAACACATACTCTCACCTCAACCTGCTTTCTCAAACCTTTTGCTCTTTTTATGCACACAATGACAAAAATGTGGAGGAATATGTGTGTAAAAGCCTTCTATTTTAATTTTTTATTATATATAGTTCAATTGTGAGAGGGAGAACTGTAACTCTATGCAGCACATTATCTATGTAAAATAACATTACCAAAGGAAACATTATGGCATATATTGGGTTCAAAAACACACATTTTATGAATAAGCAGACATTTAAACCATGGAATTAAATTATACTAAACATAATGTTACTCCAAAAATTGAATTTATTTCAAACTTTATGATTTTTAAAAAATAAAATGTATATATATATATATATATATATATATATATATATATATATATATATATATATATATATATATATATATATATATATATGCAAAACAAGCCTTCATATTCAGGATAGGCAAATAAGAGGTCAAAGTTAAACCATTGTGTGGAATTTGGTAGAAAAAAAAAATATTTCTTGACATTCTTTTTGCAAGTATCAATATGAATATTGTCATATTGGAGAAAGTAGGGTCAATCTATCATGTTTCTCAGTTTGACAACAACCATATTTATGGAAAACCAACCCTGCCAGTTTTTTCTCTCATTAGTTCCACATTTTAACACTTGCACAAAATAATGGTATAGTTCTTTTTAATTTTAATTTTATTTTTAATCTGTTAACATTGACAGACAATATCTTATCATAGCTTACATTTGAAATGGCAATTTATTAATATGTGATTGTACATTAATGTATATATGAACTGGACACTAATGAATATAACTCCAGATCACGGTATTCTAAAACCAAATGTTGGGGGGGGGGGGGTGCCTTACTAAAGAACCATAGAGATGCTTCAGAAGTTGCCAGTATATATGTGTTTAGTATTGTACACATATTAGACTAATTGTACAGATGTGCTTTGGTACACCTATTAGACTAATTGTACAGATGTGCTTTGGTACACAAAAAATAGACTTGTTGTACAGATGTGTTTGATACACATATTAGACTAATTGTACAGATGTGCTTTGGTACACCTATTAGACTAATTGTACAGATGTGCTTTGATACACCTATTAGACTAACTGTACAGATGTGCTTTGGTACACAAAAAATAGACTTGTTGTACAGATGTGTTTGGTACACATATTAGAGTGACCTGCAGTACATCCTCATTGGTCAGCATGCTGGACTCATGACTGAAAGGATGCAGGTTCAAATCCTACCATCTGACCAAACAGATTCAGATAATACAGTGTATCCTTGGGCAAGACAAAATATTCTATTGCCGTGGTACTAAATAACCAACTTGTGTTGGTGTGACATGAACAGACAAAATTAATATGCATTTTGTCCCAAGTGGTTTAGTTTGATACAGCATAGGAATGTTAAGGCTGTCAGGCTGAAGTATGCATTCCTATGATGTAACAAACATAACACTTATCTGGTTTTGTATTTATTACATACCCCCTTTCATTTTTACACATTCATGTAAAAAAAAATCATGTATACTGTTAAAATTAAAAATAAATTGAAAATTACGTTTAAGCTATCAAATATTGTTTTTCTAAATTCTAAACAATATTGTTCTGATTTCATCTCTTTATTTGTTACTTGAAAAGTTGCAAGAATTTAAAATGTAAACACAATTCCCGCAATGTGCCCCAGTGTTGACAAATTCTCAGGAATATTGTAACACGCTCTAAATCTTCTAAATTCACATCACCATCAAGACAGCTGCTGCTCTGTGATACATCTACCTTATATTGCAAATGTTTCTCAGTTCTATCAATATGAAAGATTTACTAAACAACTTTGATTTCTTGATAATTTTAATAGACCTCCAGTTTAACATGCTCCTCACAAAATATAATTTTGCAGGACATAATTTATAAAGTCTGAAACTGAAATGGACTTTAGCTATAAGTTTATTATTGTTCATGAATAACATTGTGAAAGGTCTCCTGGGAATTAAGAAACATGGGATAAAGTTTTTCGAATTGTGGTGCATTTCTAACCATGCCTTGAATCATGACATGGCTCAGTGAACTTTCTTAACTTTTTATGAATTTTTATTGTGCTTCATCTTTGAAATCATTGTCACACATTTGGTCCAAAAAATTGTTGTCCACCTCAACTAGATTTTCTCAGTCTAGATGACATGAAATGCACATACTCTCCATTATCCTCAGCCATTTTCTCCCAATATGACTGCATTTCTAAAAGTACAAATTTGACATTTTTGAATAATTTAAGATGTATAGCAATAAATCAGTCCTAATATTTATAATTGGACTATTACTAAATATATACATGTAAGTAGTTCCAGGTTAGTTGTGGAATATGGAAATGTGTTGTCCATCCATGTCTTGTTATTCATATTAGATTTTCAGTGCTTGATGCCTTTGTTAATTTGTCTGTCCATCCATGATCCAGACTTTCATTTTAAGGCAAAACTTCAAAAACCATTTAAAATATCTCTGAAATTTTGTATATTAGAATAATAGCATATATGTGAAATTTCAACTCAGTGTTTATATTTTAATCTCAATAATTGTAGAACATAGCCTTTAATCACCTATATGTGCATAATTAGTATTGTACTGACATGCAGTTAAACCAAATACATACATACGTAAATAAACACACACACACACACACACACACACACACACACACACACACACACACACACACACACACATACCTACCTACCTACCTACCTACCTACCTACCTACCTACCTACACATACATACATAAGAAAGACATAAAAATGGTACCAGCAGCTCCCTTGCTTGGTTAGGCTAGTGTTAGGACTACTCGGCCTGGTGTCGGATAATGCTACATGTCTGTGGCATGCTACACATCACTATAAATTGCCACACTGCATACGTTGGACTGAAATATTTGTGAAGGCTACATTAAAAATCCAAAATCACATCGTCCAGACTCTTGTTTACAAAGCATAACTGTAAAAGTATTCATAATATCTCAGTTAGAATACAAATTGGACTAGTGTTTCACATGTCCCACTGCTGTTCATAAGTGTATTACATGTTGTAATATTTGTCCTGTTTTTGTCCATCCATCCATCATTCAAACTTCTGATTGCAGCATAAATCTGTTGATTCCTCATAATCACTTGACTATACTCAGTTTAGATCATACCTAAACCAAAGGTCTCAACAAGCATTGGCAATATTAGCAAACAAACTCTATATTCATTCAAGGATCCCTCAAGGATCAGTTTTAGACCCTTTCCTCTTTCCTATCTATATAAATTATCTACTATTAAATAATGAATCCACAAATACAGCTTTGTTTACAGATGATGCAACCATGTATACAGGTACATCATATTCTGATACTGAAGTTATCCAAATGAGAGTATAAACTCAGACCTTATTAAAGTTTAAAACTTGGCACAACAAAATAATTACTGTTCAACTGTATGGAGAAATTACCAAATCTCAGCTTTTCAGGATTTATAAACTTCAGCAATGTGCAGCATGCATTATTTAGATGCATTTATTGATCATCCCTTAAAAGCATTGTTTACTGAACTCAAATATAGGAGATGATAGATTTTCACAAGGCAGTTATTTTATATAAATGTCTACATGGAACTGCACCAGAGTATCTTCAAGATTTATTCAGACATTTTTCAACACAGTGCCCATTATTAATATCACCTGGAAACCTTTTAGCACCAAAACCATGAATACAGCAATTTAAAAAGAACTTCCAATACTCTGATAGTTATGTGGAACAAGCTTTCACTACATGTAAAATCTGCTGCTGAAAATATTACAATATTTAAGAGACATCATGCGCATGTATGTGTTTCTAATAGATGATGGAATTTAGTATTTTAATACTAAACATGTTAAAATAAACAATAGTTAAAATAAACAGTAATTATTGCTATCTTCATATAATGTGCATTTGTTATACTCTCCTTAAGAGAGCCTCAAGGGAGAATAGTCCTTGACTAATGAGTCACCTACAATATATAGCATTATTATTATTATTATTATTATTATTATTATTATTATTATTATTATACTTTGTGAAACTCCTACATAATAAATCTCTGAAAAATCTTCTCATAGCAAACATTATGGAATGGGCTGAATATATATATATATATATATATATATATATATATATATATATATATATATATATATATATATATATATATATATATATATTTATGCCTCCATCTACTTCTTTAAATTTAAAAAACAAATCTTATGAATTTTTCACCACCTGTCTTCCTTGTTCATTTTTTTTTTGTGTGTGCATATGTTGTACAGTCACTATAGATGTATAACAAATGTATGTAGCATCTAAATTGTGTTGTTACAGTTTGCTCAATGGCAATATAAATTTCATGTAACTTTGAAATTAACATGTTAAACTGTTTGTTTTATATTTAATGCAATACACTTTCACACACCATACTAAATTTTTTAAATTACATGTATATGCTCACAAAAATGTTATTATCTACATTACAAGTACTGATTCAATCTTTAATTTGTATTAAATAATTTAATTCAGGTTTGAATGGTATAATTTAGACAAAAGCTGATTGTGATAAGTCTGAATTTCTGTTTTCTTAAAGTCAACTTAAAAAAACATAATGTTATTGCATAAAATTGTCTTTAAACTGTTATGGTTTCAATGCTTTTCATAAACAACAATGAACCAATAGATAAACAGACATTAACTCAGAAACTCAATTGATATTTTACTTGTGTTTTCTACTTAAAAATGTCTGCATTCCATTGTTTGTGATATCATTTTTTATATGCTTTTTATTTTTAAATTATTTCTATGCTAAATAGTTGTACTTTAATAATAAACAACTGTTATTATGTGTAAGTAAGAATATTTATCAAAATGTTATCATTATATTTAAAGTATATAATTTTGTTTCTAAACCATACAAATACATTTCATATCAGTGAAATGATAGTTTTATTATGTGAATCAAATATATGCATTCACCATGTCCAATCACATCATTATTCTTAATTCTGAGCCATAGCAAGGGTCAGTTCAAGGTCACAGTAACTCAAGGAAGGAAAATGGTCTCTGCACAAAATTTCAATGTTTCTCCTAATGGGGGTCAAATGATAAAAGGTCATGGTCATTATGGGTCAAAGAAAAAATGGTTTTGTAGAATAACTTTTGTTATTCAGTAAGTTGCTTTACCAAACTTTTTGGACATCTTGTATATAGAATACAAACAAGGAAGGAAGTTTACTACTAGATTGCATACCTTGACCAAAATTATCAAGGCCATTGAAATAGGCATCTGGCATAGCAGTTGCCTTACCCCTCCATCCTGGGCATTTTTGAAGATTTAAACAAAAGTCTTGAATATTAAACCACCTGAATCTAACTGGAAGTTTGCTTCTCTCAATAATGCTATTGTCATCACCTTGAAGGATTGCCATTTGATTTAAGCTCTGACCACCCACCCACCCCCTCCAGGAAATATTCCAGTGGACACCAACTTTTTAGTCATAATACTCTAGCATCATCCATATGATGGCAGTGCACTTCTTGAGGAAGCTTTCCAGATGGGTGTAGAGTCGACATCCGATCAGAGCGAGAGAGAGGGAAGACATATGAAGAGCATGCGGTAGGTGTTATTGTGACATCAGCAGTTTGTGTGGAGGCGCAGTGCTGGAAGAAGCACATGGTAGAGAATACCGAAGTGTTGAAAGGACGGATCTGGAAGTGAAATCGCATCACAATTAGTATTTCCAGTGAATGTAGTTCTAGTCTAGTTTTAGAACATTTTTTTTCCTCTCTCATTTTGGTGGTGATAGAAGAGTTATATTAATGCATTTTTGGTAGGGATTTAAGGGTAATTGTTTATTTTTGAGAATATGAGCTCAGAGAGTGGTGTCAGTGTGTATTTCCATGACAGTACACATTGAGTAATAAGGCCTTGGTGATGATCCGGAAGTAAAATATGTGTACTCTTTACGTGCTGTTCTGTTTACAGTGCAACATCTAAATAAAATGCTGGTGAATCCTTGACAGGAACTTCACAGAGAAGTCATCTTTGGGGGTAGTTTAGATTAACATGATTTGTATTGATTGTCACAGTGAAAAGGTCAGTACTGAGAAATATACGTAGAGAACATATAGTAAAATTAATTGTGATGCATGCCCAAGTGCCTGGAGAGCACATAGCCAAGGATACCAGAAGTACCAAAAGAGGTACAAGAGGCAGACAGATAAGTAAAAGTGACAACACTGAAAGGAAACACTCTTACTTAGGACCTTTAATTCATATGATGAGATAGTAATTTGCAACTGTGAATAGGACATTGTATTTGTTTGAAAGAAATTGCAATTGAGAAATCTGTCAATGAAATTGTTGAATACATTTGATATATTTTATTAAATTGTTATACCTTTCACCTTGAGTTATTTATACACCTAGATTGTCGGTATTGCTGGCTTGGAACTTTTTAACTTTTAGTTATCCACCTTCTTCAGTATTAGAAATAATGCCATTGGAGGCACGTGGCAGATATATTTGACAACTATAACTTCAGAGCAATATAAGACTGATCCAACATCAGTACCTAGTTGATGAATCTTTAAAAAGGAATCAGAAACATCCTTTTCTTCCAATGTCGAGGTAGTGATTATCAGTAAAAAGTTCATTAATGAGCTAATGAATGCATATAATAAGAAACTAATTATCTACAAGCATTGTTTCAGTGACACAAACTTGTTTTCTTCAAGCTCCACAGATGTCAATGATGCAGCATCTAAACTTTATTATATCTGACACTAAATGTTAACATGGTATGTTAATAACGAATAAGTGTCTCGATAAAAAAAAATAAACCAATTTTACCTTTTGAAACTTTTAAAACATATAGAATCTAAGAAAATCTGTCTTGACTATTATAAGGGCTGTAGAGAGTGAGCCTGGGGTAAGAAACATCCAGGCCTCTCCTAGTTATTGTTCAAACAAATTTCTTTTATAAAATTAAAGTGTTGTTTAGTCCAGGGATATATCTTCCGTCCCCCCCCCCTCTCCTTGTCAACCCTCTTTAGTATAAGATCACAGAAGCTGCTTTACAAACTTTAAAATTTCCAGGAATTAATCTTGATACGTCGAAGCAAGACCTGGATAAAGTCATTACCCATAATTCTTACCATACTGGAAATATTATGACTGGTTACACTCCAGATAGGATCAGTTGCTTTTTTTTAAACCACCTTCAAGTTCACCAGGTTCATATAAATACCTGGCGGTCATGTTACCGAGTAATGGTTTCTGTGAGGGAGAGTGCCCCTTAACCTGTATGTGTTTCTTAGCGTTGACGGGTTTCATAGAAATTCTATGTGTGACTTTGTTTTTCTAATGAGGCTATTACGGTTAGTAGTCTTGCAACCTATTTGCAACTTGTAACAATCGTGACCATTGCAGGCCACCAGATGGCCAGCTCCATGTTGATCAATTTGTTCAAACGCAGCTGCATCACATTTGCTGTTTTAGTTGATAATGGCTGTGTGTCTATGGCACTTACGTGCTGATCCATTTGCAACTGTGTATTGTGATTAAAACAAAATATTGGCCTGATGAACTTCGGTGGGAGTCTTAACATCAAACTGTCCATTGTGAATCGTTTTAGGTGAAGGTAAATTTGCCATATTGCTTGTCTGGACAACTAAACTGCTGCAACCTTACATGTGATACTGGCATCAGCGAGTTGACTTATGGCCGCTGTGTTTTTCCAGTATCATCTTGGACTATAATAAATTGACTCCATTACAATTTTTGGACAACTTATTGTCCCTCCCCTTGTTAGTTTACCACTCATCACTGAGTTTATCAGCCAATTGGCAAACAAATCCCTCAGAGATTTATTTTGTACAGATTTCAACGTGCGATAACATCTGTGATATGTCATTGTTATAGACCTTATTATATGCAACATAATGAACATGACATGCTTGATGATCACATTCACTTGAAATTCATCAAGTCTGATATAAAGTCTTGTTCCAGGACGACAAATATAATATTCAGGAATGTTTCTCACCAGTATACATAGCCCATCAAATTCTTGGTAATTTCCCAAAGACAGCAATATATTACCACCACTTGATGTCTCACAAGATGCCACAAATTTATTTTTTGTACTGCATTTCACACATGTACCTGTAAGTGTCCAGTGATCATTCTTTGTCTTTGTCTTAAATTCACTGGTAACATTTTTTTGCATTGAACACAATATAAAGTTATATACATATCATTTTTGTACAACGTGTGACTGACTTCTTGGTAACGTGATAGCATGAGCCAGTTAAGCATCATCCAGCATTTCCAAAGTCTATCCGTGCCATTATAATTAGTCTGCATTAAAAGATCTATGTTAGGACTGATCGACCTGGTTTCAGAATAATGTGACTTGAAGGGACATCATGCTACATGTCTGCAGCATGATGCCCCAGTGCTAGACATCACTTTAAACTGCCACACTGTAGACATTATAGCGATATGACTGAACAATTGTTGAAGCCAAGTTAAAAGTCCTAATCACACAAACACACGCATCCAGCCAGAATATTCTCATGAAATAGACATAAAAACACCAATGTCATTTATATCACGCAACGATTCACTCAAATCCCTAAATTGATAAGTGATAACTGCAATCTTTGGGTGTCTTTAATGGCATAGATACAAAGATGCTGTGACTATCTGACTTGGTTTCCAATGACATGGATATGATTAGGTTTTATCATTTCTTTGCTAGTGTTCAGAAAACCTCGTATGGATTTATTCCAGGAATTCAAGATAAAGATCATTTGTTCTTTTTAGTTGCTGAGTATTGAATCCCTGTCTGAAAATCTTGAGCCACAAGATCTTCAAATTAGCCTCTTCCTACTCTAATTTAGTACAAACTGGAAGCCATGAGAAGATTTTCTGTGAGAATCCCATGTTAATCAGGTGAATAAGTGACAAGATTTTCAACATGTTTATTGTGGCTGCCATATTTGAGGTTAGATCAATACCTTTTTCCTTCAGGACCAACACATAATTTGTCTTCTGGAGAAAACCCCATGTTGATATCTTTCTATTTATGAGAAGTAGCAATATCACATTTTGCAAACCGCTCCGGTTGCCAGGTGGTTAGAGTGTCTGCTGCAGAAGCGGGAGGTCATGGGTTCGATCCCCGGCTGAGTCATACCAACGACTTACAAAAATGGTACTAACAGCTGCCTTGCTTGGAACTCAGCATTAAGAGATTAGTGTTAGGACTGGTCGGCCTGGTGTCAGGATAATGTGACTGGGTGGAACATCGTGCTACATGTCTGCGGCATGATGCCCCAGTGCTAGACATCACTACAAACTGCCTCACTGCAGATATCGTAGCGATATGACTGAAAAATTGTTAAAGCTACGTAAAAAATCATAATCAGACAAACAAGATTTGCAAGATGACTGCCAGAGTGGCATTACTGAATATCATTCTTCAAGATGGCCACTTCAGATACGCACTATTATAACTTAAGATCATCTAGACACCATCAAAAGTGTTCCAGTGAAAATCCCATGCAATGTGTGACTTTCAACTGAAGTGTAGCAATAACAAGATTTTCAAGATGGCCACTGTGGTTGCTATATTTAATGTCCATGTGGAATGATTTTTTATTAAGGGCCAGCTAGATTTCTTATCAACTCTTCTTACCCCAAATCGATATGACCATCCATTCAGTTGTAGCAATGACCAGATTTTCATACTGGCTGCTGTAGTGGCCATAATGAATATCTGAGCAGTACCACCTTCATTTAAGACCAACTAGACCTTGGTATGAGCATGTTTGTTAGCAATCTTCAAAATAGTTTTGAAGTGGCTATAATAAACTTGTGCTAATGGACCATCAGACAATTGATATCAGGCTATCTTGGTTAAGACCTCTAGAGTTTTAAAACATCTTCCTTTCTTTATTCGAGTTGCACCATTTAAAACTATAATGTGCCATTGGTCTATTAGTAGAATGTATCTTGAGAGTATTTCCCTTTACATATTTTACTGGCCTTTAATGGTCAAAAAGACCACAAGAGCTAAATATAGCATGTGCTTTATTTTTATAAACACAAAATCTTCTTAGTAACAGCTATAAGCTGTGAAGAGGTCTAATAAGCAAAAATATTATAATCAAAGAACTAAAATGAATAAAGCTGATACATATTTATTGCTTAATTTATAAATACAAACTAGAATACATTAAAAGTCAGAGTTTTATACATAAAAGCACAGTACTCTCCCCAACCCCCTTCATACTTACACCACCTGGACATTGTGAATCATACCTAATTAATAATGATCTGTGTTTATCTAGGAAGTATGATATTAAGCACTGAATATACATATGGGTATCAAGCCACATGATATCATTCATACATCAATTCCTGACGATTCAAATTAATTATACGTACCATAAATGTATTTTGTATATAAAATGATAATGTTGTTGAATTCCATATAAAAATCTGGAGATGAATGCAACATATACTGTCATCAGTTTCTAATTATTTTCTTTTTTGTAAGGTTATTATTTGCCTTCACAAACTAGATCAAAGTAATTCTGACCAAGAGAGAAGGCTAGAGCAGATCTTGTTTTGATCTGGTCCATCACAAATAAAAATGTATTGTTTCAATATTTAATGTAGAATTATGCATTTAACAAATTTATTATTTCACAGCTCCAGTTGTTGTATACTGGGTCATACTGTTTATAGATGTACTACATGTGATTAGGAAGAACAAAATATTAAAATGTCACTGATATTTTAAAGCAATAACAACATACAAATAGCACACTAATGGGAAATTAGACAGTCTGGGTCAACCAGTAACTAACAGTGTAAATTATTTACCCAGAATAACACCAAGATGATGCACTCACTAGGTGACACTACACTCTGGCAGTTTTAAACTCTAATAAATGTTTAGGAAATGAGTGATAATTATTAAATTATATAAGAATCTACTAAAGTTTTCCATTGCAATGTTATGACTTAGGTAAATTCTCCATCTCAATCTTGTATGTTTTCATAATTATACAAGCATTATGATAACTATGCCTTGTAGTACTATCTGCAAATGGACTTCAACTCATTTTACATATCTTGCTCAATCTATCCAGACATTTTTAAAGCAAAATTCTCAATCTCAGACTTTTAAGTTTTATGAATTTTAGGTCTAGTGCTAAGACCTTGATTCTGCTCAAAACTGTGACATTTGATTAGTTGGTGATATTAGTCAATCTGACGTCAGAAATTTGAGCAGATCTCATCTTTAAGCATGGTAACATTTCTGTAGTATTGTGACCTGTATATAAATGAACACATATTTATACCAAGAATGCATTTTAACTTGCTGTTCCTTTTTATGTCAAGCAGAATCAAGCCATTATGTATTCAAATAAATTTTCAAGAAAAATTTGTGCACCAAACACTAACCACTACTTTATTCAATGAAGGCAACTCAGATTTATTTTTCAAACAAATTCCAGATCATTTTGCTGGGCAAAAATAATTTTGCTCTAATCTACTACTTGATTTTTTTATTTTATATGGTGGGATGACAAAGCTTCTGTCCTTTACAAAGAGTAGGAAAAAACTTTGAAATACCTTGGTTCAAATATATAAGTTTAGATATTCAGATCAAATCAATCTCTGACAATACATTATGTACAACTTCTAAAATACTAAAGTCTACATACATATACTAGATATAACTGTCTTTCCAATCTAAATATTATACTAGATCTGCATTACAATATATTTTACCCCTCATACTGGGGTCACCTCTTATACAAATATAACTAACCTCTCTCACACATTCATGCATACATGTACAGTATACTACTTTATACACCAATGCATACAGTTCACCTTGTATAATAGTTTATGCAAGAGCCATGTACAGGTAACACACTTAATACACTTTTGAGTTTTCATTACTGAGCTATTCTTACATGCAGAGTAATTTATTAGAAAATAAATTCATGTACAAAGTATACAGATTTACTGAATTGTTCTGAATAAGTACTAACCCTGAATGAGAATGTTGTTACACATTAATAGTTTTACTCTACATAATCACTGCATCACATTTTGCAATTACACATGGAGTGCAAATTGTTTAACTGTACGACTCAACACCCGAGATCATAAGCTACTGCATTTTACATAGTTTCACTATCCCACATCCCGATTTCGTCTAATTTCACAAAAATGCAAAATTATTTAGCTTTCTGTACTTTAACTTATTCACTACTGATCTGAACAGGTAACAGTTTGTGTGCCTTGAAAACATGTAATTTATAATCACAATGGCTCAAATTTTTCATTATTATCGATTCATATCCAAAGAAATTATGAGTAAACTCAAAATATTTCACTGGTGTCCTAAATGTAGATGATTCAACAAAATGTGTGTTTAATTTATTAGTTACCAATTCCATTAGCATTATGATAAATCTACCTTGTAGGTAGTACCTATCTGCAAATGGTGTGCACATGTTGGACTTAGTTAACTTTTATCCAACCAATCTTGCATACCTTGCTCAATCTATACAGATTTAAAAACAAAGATATTTCTGTCTTAAATCTGACCTTCTAATTAATATCAACCTGATGATATATTGATCAAAGGATTTGTCAAAACATAGATGCTTAAAAGTTTTACTTTTTAAATATTTATTTTAATTATCCTCTTTGACCTCAAAAGAAATGCTGAAGACTGAAATTTCTAAATAATTTTAAATAATCCACTTTTGAAATAGCCTTGTAAGCCCTATCTTTTAATATATAGCATTTTTTGACAGGACATGATTTTTAATCAATGAACTCATAAAATTTGTTCACAGTGTGCCAGTTTTTAAATGTGATAAACCTTAATACCATTATGATTAGGTGGTATTGGAACTGAGCCTTGGCATCATTTTCAGGCAAATATGGATAAATCCTATTTTGGTTACTGCAGCTCTGCAGCTAAATGTTGGTGCAAGACAGACCCTCCTCTTATGTCATATAACCACTACAGATTGGTGTCAAAGCATGTGCTAATATTAAAGCTACAATTAGGAAAGGGATTACAAACTGAATTATATATATATATATATATATATATATATATATATATATATATATATGCCAACCACTTTTAATGGTAATGTTTAAAAAAAATGGAGAAAAAATACATGAAGTTTTATGTTGCAAACATTTATCCAGTAGCTACTTTTATCAAACTGAATAAATGGAAATGAATTTGTTTCATTAAGTCTTGTTTGATTTCCAATGCCAACACTTAATTTGGGCATAAACTTCACTAATCCAATTCAAAACAAGTTCTTTTATTGGGCTGTATGGCAACTGGATTATCACGTGACAGATGCAATATATTGGACCTATATAGAGGATGGACTTGGTCTATTCATGAATTTTCTACATTTTAGCAACAAAGGTGACAAAGGCTTTAATTAACTTCAATTAAGCTTTAGACTTTTACAAAAGTGACAATATAGCATTTTTTCATGTGTTACTAATACATTTAATGTGGAGTTGTATTTCACTGCAAAGCTCCATTTCAAGGCAGAAAAAATGTCTGCAGCTTTTTCTTCTTCAAAACAATGAAGTGTACTGCAGAATTCAATTTCATGGCAATGAAGTATATTGTAGAGTTCAATTTCATAGTAGAAAAGAATACTGAAGAGTTCCATTTCAAGCCAATGATGTTTATTGTAGAATTCTATTTCATGGCAGAGATAATTATTATAGTTATATTTCAAGATAGAGATGTGTATTGTAGTAATTTTTTTTAAATGGCAAAATGTACAAAAGATTTTTATGGAAAGGCGAAAAAGTATTGCAGAGTTCTATTTCACGGTTAACAAGCGTATTATGGACTTCTATTTCCAGGCCCATACCTTAATTGTGAATTTCTATTTCACTGTTGAAAATTGTATGGTGGATTTCTATTTCAAAGCTGACAAGAGAATTGTGAATCTCAAATCAAAAAAGTGTATTGTGGTATTCTATTCAAAATCAAAATAGTGTATTTAGGTGTTCTGTCTCAAATCAAGGAAGTGTATTGTGGTGATCTATTTCAAATCAAGCACTAATATTTGTGATATTCTATTTCAAATCAGAAAAATGTACTGTGTTATTTTATTTCAAATCAAGCACAAGTGTATTGTGGTGTTCTATTTCAAATCAAGGAAGTGTATTGTGGTGTTCTATTTCAAATCAAGGAAGTGTATTGTGGTGTTCAATTTCAAATCAAATAAATCACACTGCTCATTTCAATAACATTTTTTTCTTATGGGAAACATTAGTGTTTTCTAACTTTCTCCACTAGCGTTTTCTAACTTTCTCCAATTTATATCTTTCTCAAATACATGTCTTCACTTTGACCTGCAGAAAGTCAACAAAAGACAACTACCATGGTCTAGTATTGTACATGTGCGATTTATTTCATTCAACAAATTTACTGGACACCATTTATGTTAAGTTTAAAAAGGCTACAAGACTATGTCTTGTGCGTGTCTGTGGGTGGAACATATAACTTTCTTTAATAAAGGTTATGCTGATGATGATCAATTTATGCAGCAAATATAAACCTACCGTACCTAAATAAAATGTAGCAGTACTGATGCATAGAGCAAAGTTTACAATCTAGACATGAGTTGCTGCTCTCTCCTCCTTGTAGTAATTTATCAACTCGACAGATACATTCTGCATACTTGCACTTTTATATATTTTCCTGCACTGACAAAATATTTGGCAAATTTATAACTTGTGGTAATGTGAAACAATTAAACCAAGGCATAATAATTCAATAAAGCACAAATTCTTATTGGTTTAGATTTGTTAACTATTCTCTAGTTATATACCTCTCTTTTGGTTTGTTATGGAACTCAAAAACTTAAAATGAAGGTTTTCATCAAAAATCATCTTTCTTTAAAATAAAATTAATCCTCAGCAAAGGGCAGGTGTGAATATGAAACACTGTAGCTTCATCCTCATCTGTTACACAAAATAGTTAACAACAGAAATGTTTCAAAGTACAGCTATGTACATGTTTATAAAATATACTTAATGAAGTGTGTATTATCTTTATTAGAATGGAATAAGTGTATTTTTGCCCAAGTTTCTTAATTAAAATTCCTGTAAGGCAATTAAAAAGCATGTTTTGCTTAAGCATCATGTAATTATTTACTTTTTATGGGTTAATAAAAGTATATATCACCTTCAGAAAATTTATAAACATGACCCTTTTTCTTATTTCTTGCAAATATTTGGCTTTTCTACTTCTATTACAACACATGATGGAGCTCAAATGAAACTGCAAACAAACATTCAACAAAAATCAAGGATATGGTTCATTCGAGTAAAGGCTAAAGTAATTTCAATGAACAGAATAAAAAAAGAAAAAGATAATAAAAATAAATGTTCCGATCCAATATATTTATCTTGATAATTTTCAATGCCAATAATGTTATACAAAATGAGGTTTTGCACTAAAATTACAAGGGACAGGCAAGTTAGCATATCTGATTTGAGGGAGAACAGCAAATAAAATTCCAGTATTTGAATACAGCTTATTTTCACACTAGCACCAAAATTAGTGTGTAATGCATACTCTGGCATGATTGTCTTTAAACAGAAAAATTGTATTTTGTCCTCTGTAGGCACAGTTGCTGAGGTCATCCTTGCTATAACACCACAAGTGGAGTGACATTGGAGATCCACTCTTACTTGTCACGTGCGCAATATTTAAGCAAAGATGACATCTAGCAATTTATCCAATCAGAGCAAAGTAGAAAAAGTAAGACAACACACCACTTAACAGTACACACCTTTGGCTATCTTCAGCTTCTAGAAAGAAAGAAAAAAACTGGCAGAATGGAGAGAGTTGTCTACTAATAAGAAAGATGTCTCCTTAGATATGGTAATCGGGAAAGGCTTCTCTTTTTAAATATATGCCAGGGTACTTTGATTTCACAGAGTTCATGTTAAAATGATAAAACATTTTGAAATTGCATCTATGGGTGAGTACTCCACTTCCCTGGGTCACATGTATGTTTTAATGGAATAGCCCTTACCAACAATGTATTTTTTTTTTAAAAACTTGACATACCTATGGGTTCTGAGTTCACTACTTTTTCTAATGTTAACATAATTTTTTTAAAATAACAAATTGCTTTGGAAAACAGTATATTCTTATGATCAGCTACCAACACAATTTGTTTTCCTCTCTGCAATGTGATATCAAACATTACATTTATTTTAAATAAGCTCGTTTATCATGATTTTTTAAATGAAAAAATATCAATTTGAACCATACAATCAAAATAATGCCTAATTTAGAGGAATTGTCAAGACATCCAAGCAATGTATACCTAAGATATTTTAAGAAGATTCTGTATGATGTCATTATCTTCCAACACCATGCAAACACTCTTATCCAATGCTGAGTATAAACAAAGTTTTGCTGATGAAAAGAAATACTAGCAAAAAAAAAATGACATCTTGCTGGATTTGAACAAGTTTTACTTTTGTGTACAAAACAAACTTACCACCAATAATATCATTAATTTAAAAAAATGGTATTTTTTAAAATCATTTTAATAATTGATACAATGTCCTTATTTTCTCCAAGTTTCTAGCCAACATAACCCATAAAGTTTGTCATACAAGACATACTCAAGCCAGATATGGAATAAAATGAAAATATACTTTAAGCATTACAAAAAATGGCATGTATGCATTTATTAGCATAGGTTTATATATATATAGTTATTACCTTCAGCAGCCATTTATCTTTTTAATATACACAATTCACTACTTACAAATGGCATTGATACAAATAGTGTATACTGTATAATTTCTAAAATCAACGCATTCATTATACAATTTGCTTACAAATGTTTTGAAGTAATGATCCCTAAAGTCCTGACAACGCATTACAATGGGTTCTAATACAAGTCTTCCTTCATTATGATAATACTTTCTCAACAGCTTTAATTCATATATCCAATAATAAAATACATAATAGGAGCAGTGTTAATGATGTACTTAACCCAAAAAGTTATCAGACAATACTTGTATTTCAAGGACATTATTTTACTTTGTACTTTGTTGTGGGTAGATAAACATATTAACTCCTATTTTTTCCATAAACTGCTTGATACTTGAAATACATGAAAACTTTAATGACTGTATATTTTCTTTTTTTCGGAAAATACTGTTATGGGTTTTAAAAATTAAGCACTTTCTTTAGAAAAGACCAAAGCTGAAAAAATGACAATATTTGTAAAATATTCTGAAGGCTACATATTTGATGTAAATATAAACTGTAGGTTAAATACAAAAGAGACTGACTTTTAAAACATTTTTGTATGTGTCTTAGCTCATGTAAATATTTTTCCTACTTGTTTTTCTTGTCTCTGCAAATTTGCCACTACTCAAAACTGTTTTATATATAAACTTTAAGAACTAAAAATTGTTCTTTTGATTAAACAAGACTATTTGCAACACAGGCTTTGAAACATAAAAACTTGAACATCTGTTTCAGCAATGCCCTGTGAGATACAAGGTAAAAATTAAAAAACTCCTGTACTTCTGTTTCAGCAACCCATATGAGACAAGAGCTTTATGATAAAGTACTCCAAGAGAAAAACTTTTTTTTCCCAAATAATGCAATCTATAAAAAGAATTTTGACAAAACAATTCAAGGATTTAATAATATTTACCAATTTTGTTCATATTATATATCATTAACAGAATTTTAACATCTTTACCTTTTAGTTTTAACTCATTACTATGTTTTCATTTATTTGGTGGGATTTATTTTACAAAATTTTGGGTTTGTTGCATTTTTTGAAGTTTAATATTTACAGACCATAACTTTTAATTTACACTATATAGCCAGTATTGTGCTAACATGTTGATAAACCCTATCCAAATAAAATACTTTTCTGCAAATGAATAAACATAAAACAAGTAATTTCAATAATATTAATCGAGACAAAACTTCTCCCCCAATTCTTTTATTCAAAATACAAAATCAGTTATCCCAGTCAGGGAGAAAAATATATAAATGAAGGGGTTTGATCTCTGGCCAAGTCATACCAAAAAGACTTACAAAAATGGTTCTAACAGCTGCCTCACATTGCACTCAGCATTAAGAGGTTTGTGTTAGGAATGGTCAGCCTGGTGTCGGATAATGTGGGTGGAACATCATGCTACATGTCTGCAGCATGAATGCCCCAGTGCTAGACATCGCTATAATTGTCAATTGTAAACATCGTAGCGATATGACTGAAAAATTGTAAAAAGCTACGTTAAAAATCCAGATCACACATAAATTATGATCGGGAACGAAGTAAATTATATGGAAAAGATTAATACGTAAAACTAAATAAAAACAAAAATATATATGCACCTAAATCACATATTCACCTCATTCCCTGAAAGTGCATGCCAAATTTTTTCAAATCATATTTACCTAATAATGCCTCTGAAAACTGCTTCAGAATATGGTTTGCATATTAAAATCTACATCAGTCATGTGAATGCACTTCCTTTAGGGTGTGATTTTTAATTGTACCTGTATGATGTCAATGTAACTGGAGGGTTTCAGGCCATAGGCTGCAAATGTATCTTCTACAGTGTAACAGAGATAATTGTGCCAACATGATTGGATTGGTTACCAGTCATGTTTTTGGTCAAAACACTTGTCTATGCTTGCCTCTGGCATAATATAACCTTCCATTTGTTGCTGTACTGTAAAAACACACACCACACAAGCCTAAATTTGGTATGTGGGATTACAGTACAAAAAATTCACTTAAATCTTGTTTAAGTGACAGCTACAATTAACATGACAATGATTTTTAATATTAAATTTAGTTATGCTTGATCCTGGATTAAATTTCACCCTTATATCTTCAATTTTGTATTATAGTTTAGAATTACAACATTTGCTTAAACCTATCTAACACCATCATATTGCTTGATTCCATTAGTCTGTTAATATTTGGACTTAAAAAAAAGTCCATTGTGTCTAAAGTGTATAAAGAATATAGCAATAGCTGGAATATTTGTTATAGATATGTTTTTAAAAAATAATGGTGTAAATTATATAAATTTTCATCCCCTTTATTTTTTCATAAACAGCTGATGCATCAAAATTAAATTTTTATGCTAAGCATAAAATTTCCCAAAATAATTTTTTTCATGACTAAAAAAAAACTAAATTTTTCATACAAATTAAGTCTAAAACTTAAATTGAAAGTGTTTGATAATTAAAGTAATTTCACAAATACTGCACAAAAACCACATAAGCTAAGATTTTGTTAACCAAAAAACTGTTGAATACTTCCCTTCTTACCATACATTATTAAGCATCTTTAAGAATTTCAAGGAAAGTGCTTACAAAAAGATGCTATTTCTTTTCACTGTGACATATATTAAACTTAAATTATTACCAGAACTTTGACCTTTGTACATGTAAATCAGCAGGCATCAATGTTTCCACTCATGTCAAAATAATACATACCAGCTAAATCTGGATGAAGTACTAATAATAATTATTGCTATTCATAAAAAAATTCCTGCACATCTTGATGAAATAGACACCATTATCATAAGCACATCATTGCCTTCATTTTTTCCACATCAATTTTATTATTCGGACTTTGTGTTATAGCAATCAAAACCACTTGCATGTGAAAACAATTAGGGAAACAATGATAGCTTAAAGAACTAGAATCTATATTCTGTTCAATGATTTTTGTTAGCATAAATATGTCAAGATTTTCTGAATAATTTATGAAAAGAGATTCATGCCTGCAATCTAATGATTTTACTTTAACGCCACTGCTATCCTAAATCATTAACTACTGTTTTGTACATGTTTTATTTGCTGTCTATTAACAAGATTTGTCTCATTTAATAAATATAAAGTAGATATTATGCTGGGCAAAAGTAGAAGTGTTTGGTGGAATTGTATATTTTGCTTCACTTACAAAGAATAGCAGGCTAAAACATTTTGCAAATTTTGCTGAAATAGTCTCCATTAAGCTAATGGTGTATACTCTCTTGTGTGCCTTCAAGTTCTCTCAGTGCAGAATTTTGATTTAGATAATTATGTATAAAAATAAAGGTGTGATAAGAGGATACCTATGTCTGGGTCATACTCATCTTTCAAGCAAATTCAAACAACATACTGTACTGGTGCATTATACTCTTAGAAGAGTTATGTTGAATGATGTAAATTTACTACTGCAGGTGATTTGGAGTCCTCAAAGTTGGGTCGTTCATGTTTTCATACCATACAAGCTCACTTTGAGAAAAAAAGCTATTTTTAAACATTACTGTTTGTGATTTGGAAACAATAATTATTATTTGTGGTGTAAAAAATTATATTAATCCTTTGAACCTTAATCTCCCCCATATTTCGGCACAATAACCCGAGCCTCCCCGGCAATTTTTGACAATTTTATAAAAAGTAAAATTTTGCAAAATAAAAGTAATATTATGCCTTAGAATGATAATCCACTATGATATAACAGCAAATATCAAATTGTCTCTTTTCAAACATGCTTATAAAATGCTTTTTATTACTATGACTATGTAACAAACTGTCTCGAAATTTCTTCATATTTCATATTTTTCATATTTTTTCTATATTTCACTGACCATCTAGCGAATAACATAACACAGGCCGGTATACCGGTCTTTCGGGTTATGACGGTAGATAGCTAGGCCAGTATACTGGCCTTTTGGGTTATGACGGTAGATAGCTAGGCCGGTATACCGGCCTTTCGGGTATATACACCGGGTTCAAAAGGTTAAATATGTTTTCCTAAAACAATAATACAATGAAACCTTGCTTACATAAAGTTAATAAAGGACATAAAAATAGTAATGAGGTATCCTCCTCTGATGCATCAAATGTTACGTCTGAAATGATTTTAAATGCAGAGCAAACCAGGTATCTTTTCTCTCCTAAAAAAAATAACATAACATGCCCTTGTAGATTTAAGCTGATGTGGGTCCATTATATTTTTTATTATTATCAGAGTTGGAATTTTCAAAAGGAGGATTTATTTCACCTGTAAAAGTCCTGTTGTTTTAAAAATGTTTCACTGACCCCACACCCCTCTCACAATCTGTCACAGTTCAGAATTTTTATTTCAAATGTGAGTACTTATCAAAATGTCTTTTTGTGAACTATCAAGTCAAAAACTGATGATATCTTTCCAAAAATTTTACAAGATGCAGACCATACAGTCTACTACTCACAGTCATTGGTTGATACGAAATTCAGATGCTCCATGAAAGAAACCCAATTATGACTTTTAATAACAAACATAGATTAAGAAAATTCCCAACATTGTTTCAGTTTGCCCATGCCATGAATTGTAGTAAACAATACTGTAAATATTTCAGAATTGTTGAAATAATTTGTCATATAAATTGAATTGATCCATATACAGTAATCCCTACTGCAATGCAGACGAGTCTAAACTCTTCACCTGACATCATCAGTAGAATCATGTAACTGTTGATAAACACTATCTTATTCTCAAAATGCTGCATTTTATACAAGGATCAATGAAGTAGTTAAAAATGAAATCACATGAATAAATTCAATGAATAATACTAATCAGCCAATTTCAACATCTTTGGTAACTATTATAATGGAAGCTTGTCTGAAACAAAAAGATGATGAAAAGTGCTCTGATGATGTTTGATAATGCCAATCTACAAAAGTTATGATCAGTCCCCCATTTTATGTGTTTTAGGTATTATAGACATGTTTTTCATGACCTTATAACATGCTGAATTGACACATTTTGTATCAGACTAATATGCTTGCATTCACCTTCCTCAAAAAAAAGGCCTTTTTCAAATTGTCATGGATAGTGGATAAATCTCTTTAAAAAAAACAAAACAATACAATCTTAATACAGGGGTCTTTAACATTTCTAACAAATTTAGCTACCAATGTCCTAATCAGCAAAAGTTTCTGGACTGATGCAACAATCAATCCTAATACAGCCTAAATAAACCAGGTATAAAATATAACAGGCTCAGTGAAGTACCATGGCCTCATAAAAAAGTACACATGTTGTTGCCCTGTTTAGTATAATTATCAAGAAATGGAATATGGGCTTGGACAAGACAGAACAGCTAGGAGACTAAATATTGTAGGTTCATGCCCAAATGGGTATGACCTGTTAGTTACTTTTTTCCTTTGGCCTTATTTAAAAAATGGGTCAGAAATGCACAAGGACAACAATACACATCTCCCTTGATAACTCGCATACAACCAGATTCTACAAACATAGACCGCACTATAAGCAAGGGCATTTTAGAGAACTAGGCTGTTTAATGACTGAATCCTCTTTTTATAATCACATCGATAATAATTGTTAATAACACACTTTTTCTAATGAAGTTGGTTATTCTGTAAACATTTATTTTCAAAATTTCCAACATGTGACAAACATGTGTATTTTGTCACTGCTTTTGTTTCACTATTTAGTTTTTGTTTCCAGAGTGGAACTAAAAAGTATACTAGCAAGTTGGGAGTCAAAGTAGCCAGAAACTATACTATTTGTTGATATACCACCAAACAAGAATTCTTTTTTTTAGAAGACTGCGGCATTTCTTCCATGAGACAATCACCTTCATTGAAACTTATTTTTGTTGTATTCATTTTGCTTGGTTGCCTTGCTATCTTTGATCAGTTATGAAAGAGTTGGTTCATTTAAGGTAGTGAATGTTACATACACATTACCATTTATAAGTGTTCAATTGATCAACTGAAGCAGTTCACCCAACATACAACCGGGGCTGCTAGATTTTATGTATGTAGGATTTGCATGCCTTGTAGCTTTATGACATATATTCCACCTCCTTTATTTGATTAAAAAGATATAATTAACTTGATAATACAAAGGAGGCAAGCTTTTAATTCAGTGCAACAGTACAACAAATATTTCTGCCTGTCAGTTATCAAAACACAGTCAGCACTTAATTAGGTTCTCAGAGAAACGCTTCCTGACACAGCAGTTATGGTAAATTGACATATCTTACACTTAAATACACATTTCATTTATGATGATTATGCTTAAGTGGCACTAAAAGATAGAATTAAAACACAAAATTCACTTTAAAAAAATTGCTTAATTGGAAATTAAATATTAATGTACTGCCTACACTAGGCATGACTTTTTCATTGATCAAAATTTCCTTGAATATCTTTAATTACGGTGAACTAAAAATGTTTGGGAAAGAAAATGTAACCAATTAAAAGCTGATAATTTCAAAATGTTATTTTCAGTTTCCAGGTCATATCTACCGTTTTTGATCATAAAACAAGCAATATATCAACATTTCAGTCACCAGTTTTGATCATGATTTTATGCAAGAAATAAGGATAAATCTTTTATTGGTATTTTCTGGTTTTAAAAATGGGATCCATGCCTGACCCCATGGTATCAGCGGGTTCGCAAGTAATCTGGGCATGAATTATCGAGGTAGTGGTGTACCAATAACAACCATTCATTATCACAGGCTTGAGCGGTTACAGGGTAAATTTCTGGTCTATGCTGGAGCATTCAATACCTACCCATTCACTACACTGGGATTACCTCCCCATGGTAGAACAACTCCACTACCACAACGCTGTAAATTCGGTTGTATAATACATCCTGGAGAATCAGTACCTTATGATAATTTTATGACAAATAATTTAGAGTACTGGTGAATTGAATATACTATGAAGAAAAGCTTCTAAGGCTTACTATCAAGATGAATACTATTAAAATTAAAGGTAAGTACATGTGTTGGACTTGGAGCGTCATGTAATGAATTGGCGCAGCATTGTGATTACAAAAAAAATTCTGACACAGTACTGATTAGTCTGTGGTTTGTAGAAAGAACTCTGGATTTAGGAGAGTCTGAGTGAGTTTGAGATGTGAATACTTTAAGATTTTGGGCCATACTGACACAATTTACAGAATGTACAGTATCATATACCATTCTCTGGTTTGGATCTGAAGTTAATTTGTGTGCTGGCAATGATCTGTGTTTCTTAAGACTTTTTTTAACCTTTACAATTCAGTCTTTTCATTCTCTTTTAAAGTAGACAGTTCTAAGTTAAAGAACAAGGCTAACACAAAGTAACATTAGAGTAAATATGTTGGTGTTGTAAAAGTAGATGGCTGCAGTGATATAATTTGTAAAGTAGCTTTTTGACCCAGCTGTTCAGAGCTAATGAGAAGGCTGAGTATCCACATTGATATGCTTTCAGCTTTCAGGCATATTTCACCACATGGCAAGAAAGAATCCTCTTCCAGGGTGGTGATGCATATAATTTTCTCTTATGAATCCCATTTCAGGGCACCACAGTTTTTAATTGCTACTGGTCCTGCTGGATGAGAGATCATGTAGGCATTAGTTAGTGGTTAGGATGAGTGAATAAGCAGCTATTTTTTTTTTGCTGTAAGTTTCTGTTGGATTAACATGACTATCTGAACATAACCAGATACATGTTGTGGCTGTATTGTGTATTAGTGTACAGACACAAAAAATTACAAATATACACAATTTTAAAAATGTCAGGTTCACTGCAATCTTGTACTGCCTACCCACATAATATTAACAATAACCATTTACATAATGCCATCACTTTTGTCCTCTTTGCATATAAAGAATAAACTCCCTTGGCCACTTTAAACGCCATTAAATCCTTTAAACCTATCATGTCACCATAAAATTTATACAGGTAAAACAAAAAAAAGGATACAAGATGGTCAGGTTACACGATAATCTAAAAATCGTCTGTAATCCACACATATTCAACCAAAGCATGCTTGTAAATAATGTATTCTGCACAAAAAATGCTAAATCCATTTCATCTGCAAAAGCATTTTCAAATTTGTGGCAATGAACTTTCCATAGATTTGTGTCTTCATCAATTTCAGCTATCATCTTCCCAGTCATTTTCATCTGATGATCCTCCCTGTTCACTGTCACTGTCCTCAAGTGCCTTTCGTCGCATCTCAAAAGCTTTGTTCATAATGGAGTGAACATCTAATGGTCCTGATGGAGCAGTTTCTTTTTTCTTTCTATCTTCTACTTTTCTTAGTTTCTTCATGCCTGCAAAACAAATCGAAAAATGGAAAAAATGCTGCATACATTATCTTGCCCAGGACATCCGCTCTGATGTACACCCTGCCCATGAATCCCTCGAGTAACTTGGAAAGATTTGACACAGAATTTCAGAATGCTGACATTGTTGATACTACTACTGTTTAGTGATAACTAATGTCTTGTCATACTTAGTCAAGTCAGACAAAAGTAATGCTAATCTAGATATCTGTGTTTTTAAATCATGTACCACAATCCCCTTGCTTCCCTGTCATGAGCTTGATGTTTTATCTCATGTCGAGGGTAGGATGGCAAATGTTATCTGTGGATTCAGTTATTTATGTCTATTGAGTATGTACACCGTTATTGGGTGGTTATCACAATATGTTTCAAGCTGTAACCCTTGGGCTAATTTCTTTATTGGGTAATGATAGACCCCAGGAAATATGCTAGCTGCAAAAAAATTGATTTTTCTTTTATGTGCTGTCTATATTACTTTTGGAGTGAGAAATTTCAACAATTTCTATGCTGTGATGCAGAAGCAAAATTGTTCAGGGTCTAATATTTTGTGAGACTTGAGTCATCGATCACGTCATTTCTCAGGCATATGGGACATACAACCTGGGTGTTGCTTGAAACTTGTATAAAATCACTCATCACCCCACCATAGAAGCATGATAAACATTTCAAAAGTGTTGGCACAATATACACCCACAAATCTCAAATAACCCAAGCTTCATGTGTTCAGCTTTAAGACCATGGAAGTTCAAAGACGTTACACCCATACAACTTTCATGTACAGATGTCAGACTGATCACTATATCAAGCAGGTGTAACAAGCTTATAATGTACCTCTGGGGACTAGTAATATGTCATATTTAGAAAATCATTAAATCAAACTGTAAAAAGTTGGTTCCAATTTTATATTACTCTAAAAGGTACAACATTTATTAAAGATACATTTGTAAAAAACTGAACTGTTCCCCATTAAAGAACAATGTAAGGTATATTGTTCAATTCAGAGATAAAATCCACTGCTATGTATATATGGTGCATTCACTTTTGGTGCATCTCTGTAGATTGAATATAAACTATAAATAAGTGCTGACAATGTTTAAAAATTAATGGTAATAATGAACCTGTTGACAAGTTTGGGGTAATTTCCCACTAGCTACTTCAGTTATGTGGTTCAGTTATCACATAAAAAATATTGCAACTTTTGAGTCATAATACAGTGTACAGCCATAGTGTGCATTTGAGAGTTAGAGTTTATCAATTAGTTTATTCCATTGATTCTTATTTCCTATGTCCTTGTTTTAATATCAGTCTGTAGTCATGTATAACATTGTGTTTAGATATAATTTGAGAGGAAATCATTCATTTGGATTATTCATTGGATTCAAAGTACTCTATGACTCTGGACTAAAAAATTATTCTGAGATTATTGTGAATTTATTCAAAGTACTCTATGACTCTGGACTAAAATATTATTCTGAGATTATTGTGAATTTATTCAAAGTACTATATGACTCTGGACTAAAATATTATTCTGAGATTATTGTGAATTTATTCAAAGGAGTTCTGGACAATGTTACTGTGATATATAAAAATTGTTGGCACATTTGAGGACCTGGAATTTATTCAGAACACTCAATTCTTTTGGACTTGTATAAAACTTTTAACGACTATTTGGGATTTAATTCATAATACTCTAAGTTCCTCATAAATTTTCATACATGTATTGTAACTTACAGAATTAAATATTTCAGTTTTACTTGTTTGCATTGCTTCTTATAGCTAGTTTATAATCAAAGAGTTGCAACAGAATTAGGCACTATAAACTATGTTTCTGAAAAATACTGAGATAAATTAAAATTGGTTTTTGAAAATACTTTTTTTGTTTTGTTTCAGACTTTTTGCAGTCCCTGTTATGTATGTGAATACATACCAACTGTAGCGGCCTAATAGAATTTAAATGTGTGTTGGAAATAGCAGCTCTATAGCCCTTGACTATAATACTGAACATCCTTTGTTCTCAAAAGAATCAACAGGAAATCAATAACAAAATTCTGAGCTAGGACTAGTTCAAATCAAAGTATTCTTGGCATCACTGACCTTAGATACAGAATCTCTACTGCCCTGAATGATCGAAGTAGTAACTGAAAACTTGTTCTGGCAGATAGATTGTTTAAATGAACGAACCAGGTATGAAGATGGAGAATGTGACGCTGTTGTGTAGGAGGGAGCCTCTGTTTTGCTACAGAAGATTCCTACTCAGAAGTATAGACTTGGGTTGATCTGTCAGCAGTTCTAACATATCAATGAACTACAATCACTGGGGCCACAGAAGAATGATATGAGCCATGGAAGATCTGACTATCTAGAACCTTGAAGTGTCAATCAGAACAGTGGGAAGGAATACATGAATATTTGTTAACACTGTAGAGCCAATGTTCTTTTTTGTGAGACTGGAGAAATATAATGGGAAGCCTGATTTTGAACCAGGTCCCAAACAAGTCCACTAGAGGGGTGTTCCAACTTTTTATGAAACTTGAGGTAGCAGTTAGTAGAGTGGGAAGGCATACATGAGCAAATGATAACACCCAAGAACCCATGCTGTCTTGTCTGGGACTGGATAAACAAACAATGGGAAATTCACAAACAAGTCCATCAGTGGCTTTCCACACAATGTATAGACCATTCAATAAGTGCTCTTTTACCTCTTGTAGACAGCCTGCTTGAAAGGATCCTCAAGAAACAAGTTGAATGGGGAAAGATTAATTATGAAATTAAACTTGGTAACCTAGAAGTCAGGAATTGAATGCGAGAGATTGATTGTTCAGAAATGTCTTGTCTGCTCCTCTCTGTAAATGGGTGTAGATCTCTTCTTTTAATTTCACCTAACTGAATTAGTGAGAAAACATCAGGGTGCCTTACAGAAGTGGTAGTAGGTGGGTTGGTGCATTTTCACAAGCAGTAACCCTTGATCATAATGGAAAGCAGCCTAGACAAGCACCTACAAGAATGCTTAGGAGAGTAATGCATGGCAGGTGAGGGTTTGTGAGGAGGAACAACCCTAGGGAATAAAACAGTTTGATTCCCTAGGGTTGTTCTTCCTCTGTACTTGGTTAAGGAAGGAGGTTCTTTGGTGATCATGCCTTGGTCCCAATGGCAGAGGTTTACACTGAGGCTGTGGATTGGATGGAGGCTGCATCTTTTTAAAGATCTTTGCAGAAGGCCCCTTATGGTGATTCATGTTACCACAGTTCCAAGCCGATTGCACTGGGCCAGAAGTAGGAATCTTGCTGATGATCCTTCAAATCTAAGTCATGACAGGAGAGAGTCCTCTGAAGATGGTCTCAGTTCTCACAGAAGCAACAATGAGAAGGTCTTTACTATAATCAAGTAAAACTTGCAGCAGTCCAAGTACATGCTAGTAGGTTTCAGCCAGCACACATTGCAATGTGGTTGCATTCAGGCTTCCATCAGCATACTGACATTGCTGGGAAGAGGTCAGCTTAATTAGCTATGGTAACTAAAACCATGGTTTCTGTTCAATGTTTCCATTGTATTTATTGAAAGGTGTGCCCAGGCTCCAGTACAGATGCCTACTTGAGATGATCCAGTTTTCAAATTGGGAGGTTTAATAGGCCACTTCAGAAAATGTGACCAGTAGATCAAGGAGGAAACCATAGCTGTATTGGGAGGAACGAACCACCCTCTACATTGGCAAGCAAGGTCTTGGATTGAAGACAACATCTAAGAGATTTCATCATTCATGGATGAACAAGAAAGAATATTTTTTAAAATCCTTGTGACCTTTTCTAAAATGGAAAGATTTTTCTTTCATTTTGTGTACCTTATGGTTTAAGGTACAAGTCTGTTGGTAAATAAAGTTTACTTCCTTATCAAAGGATCAGATCTCTTCATTCAGTTGAGAAGATCTTATGGACTTGATAGAGAGTGTCGATGAAGCTGTGTCCATATTAAATTCAATGGAGTTGACATGGACAGATAGGGCATTACTAAGTTTACTTTGTATTGGTCAGGACAGAAATACTCAGTACAAGACCAAATTGTACTGGTACAAATGTTAATCAAACAATCTCATCAATGTGTGGTTTATCACCTGCATAGAGTGGAGAAAACTATGTTGTCAACAATTCTTGGGAGTAAAAACAATGAAAAACTATCCTTGCTTTAACCCAGTAAATTATCAGGTCAGTATCATTAAATATAGTTAAAATAGCCATATTCATTTCATATGAAGTATTTAAAATGAATTTGGTATATTTAGCTACATTATTTTTAATGACACTGACCTGAAAATTTGTTACAGATAAGATAAAATTTGCTATATTAAGTGAAACAAACTAAGATGTAATCCCATTCAAATACTGTCAATGTCAGTCACCAACTGAATCTACACACAGTTAACAACTTTGGTTCAGAGTTCATATATAAAGTAAATAGTTCAAGTGTTATGCATCATATGAAATGCTTAGTTTTAATGGCTTGTAAATGAAAGCTTTCAACTTCAGCATGCTAGATCACATGACCGAGTTGTTTTTATATAGCAGGTCACCCAGAAAGTGAATACAGGTTTATTAATTTATTTACTACAAGTAAAAATATAAGCAGCCACAGTATTCAAGAATTAAACTAAACAAGGAAATATCAGTGATGGTTTTTGAGTCCCAGTCCAACTGATTTAGTTTCAATGCAGACAAATGAAATTGAAGTACGTAATTGCCCATTAAAATGGGAACTCCTTGTTTCTAAATTTCTTTGCAGTAGTTCCTAGTTTCTTCATGATTGAAGTTGAAATATGTGTGGTACAAAAGACGGCAAAAAAGTTTTAAGATGAGTAATCCTTTGCAATTGGAATGTTATGTTCATTTTCATCTGCAGCACTTCTAATGGGAACTGGCATGTATTATCAATAGTACTTTTTTTTATCAATGCTGTGCAATGTTAAGAGCTGCTTCAACACAAACAGAATGAAGCAGAAAATGAATGTTTGTTTTAAGGTCTATGAAACAGAAAGGAGAGTTTTAATTCATATTATTTCATCATGAATCAAATATATAACCCATGCAAACCATCAAAGAAAAAAAAAATGACTCCTGCTGGTGCTGTGATGTCACCAACAATTACTGATGAAAATCTGCAGGGATATCAACAACTGTATGAAAAGAATTGTCGGCTTCTTACAGACTTTGAATGTTGAGACAGTTAACTTTAAAGACTTAAAACACATTATACTGTTTGTCAATATATGAATACCAACAGCTTCAGCTTTTTCTGGTATAAGATAATCTCTGACATTGTCTAATACACTCCCCAATGGTGTGGCTGGGCATCACTTGTACCTTGGAGTTGGAGGGGGTGGGTAGCACAGGATCGTCTGGCACCTTTGCCCATAACTGTTGTGCATTAAGGTCTACGTCTAGTAAAGTTACAGTGGGACCACTTGTCTTTCCTAGATGGTTCAGATGATAAAATACCTCCAGCCTTCCTGGCTGAAGCCACATCACAAGGAGCTAATGCAACAGGAAGGAATTGCTCTACTCCAAAGCCAGTAGTTTACGAAAGCATAAAGGCCTAATTTTCTTGAGGTGTATGGCTCCATATCTCAAAATGATTTATAAAAGTAATAGGGAAGTGGAGGATAATGATTTGATTACATTTCTTTTTCTGAAAACAGCGGAGACACCCATGCCTGCACAGGATGAGATGTTAGAGTGGCGAAAGGACTCAGTCTGATCCCCATTCTCATAGTGTGGTGTCTGATGACTGGAAAAGCAAGTTTTTTTGGTCAAAAATTCAACACACATCCATGACAATATAGCCATTCAAATACTCAAATACATCACAGGTGCAATGAGGGCAGCAGTTTAAATCCAGGAAAATCATGAAAGAAATATATTTTGCCAAAGTCTACATAGTCACTTTTAATGAACCTTTGACATTTTTGTCATTCAATGCTAAGCAAAGGATTATTCTGTGATGTTGAAATCTGTTCAGCCAGTGGCCAGATTCAAACATGGCAGATTGTGGTTCCTATGGATATTCAAAAGTTTATTCATCGGTTATGGTGTATTCATTTCAAACTTCAAGGAGTAATCATATCTTCTATCTCTCTAGCATTCACATTCAATGAGCATTAACATTATTTTATCTTTAAAGCAATATTTAATATCACTGCCTCAGGGTACAATTTTGGATTCAAACAGGAAGGTCTTTGATTACTTTCCGCCCAATGGTAGGTTTAGTGGACAAGACACTTTAAATTCTATGTACCATACAATGCAATTGCCAATGATTATCTTTTGGTAAAATATTCTATTGATTACTTGTGTAACAGTTTCAGTCTTGCTTATGATTCCTTTACACACTCATGCAGAGAACACAGTCTCATATCATCATTCTAAATCTAAACTCCTACCAATAAATGTAACTGTAAGCATTGTATTGAAAAAAAATTAAACTCTGTTTGAAATCTGATAATATATCTTAATGAAATAATGCTTTGCATTTGATTCTTGCATGGAAGACTATCAATCTATTGTATTTTGATTCAAAATACATCACTTGAAAGCTGATGCTGATGATGATAAGTACATCAAAAACTATAAATGTTTGCAATATAAAGCTTATATCTGAACGGCCAAGCAAACTAACCTCAGGATATAGTCAAGGCACTGATAATGAGCATAATGGCTTGATCTTCGAAATTCAGAATTCTCTAGTCAATTTTCAGTCTTACAAAGTTACAGTCGCAAAAATAACTTTACCCATTCAGCAGCCTAACAATAATGGACTGAAACTAATTTCATCATAGCTGCAGAAATATAATCTGAAGCAAGTTACCATGGAAAGAATCAGAATACTTTGCAGATCAATAATAATAATAATAATAATAATAATAATAATAATAATAAAGACTTTATTTAGAGAAGTTAACACAATTAGTTACAGAACTAATCTACCTTGAGGCCTTCCATCTGTTATGTACAATATAAACAATACATACAACATGATGTGAAGAGTCTGGCTTGACACTAAATAATTAAGGAATTTTAAATTTCAAAGTATAAAGCCTGGAACACATGCATAGGCATCTGTAAAAACATAAACATATATTTAAAAAAAAACACAAAATATCATTCTGCATTGAAAAATTCAGCTTTGAAAATGATGCAAAATTACAGAAAAGCAGGCAGTATTTATTTTTTTGAAACTAGCACTGTTCAATTTTCTAAAGATTTCATCCATTTAAGACATTGATTATAAAAAAAAGAAATGCTAGGAGCATGTCTTATGTCACTGGGAATGTTGTTCCATACTACTGGACCAGTATATTGAAAACTTTTTTCAAACAATTCCTTCTTTGGCCTTGGTATAATGTAATTCTTTTTTCTTCTTATGGACCTTAAATTTGGAGTACCATCAGCATCTGGGTGAAAGATTTTGCTTAGATAGACAGGAATGGCTTTTCTGGATACTTTATACATCAATTTGGCTTTTCTAAGAAATATTCTTTCATGTATTGTTAAAACCTTTATATTTTTCATTGCTTCCTGAAAATTGTCTATACATTGATCAAGAATTAAATGGCAAGCCCTCTTTTTGAGCCTTAAAAGTCTCGTTATGTTTGAATTAGAGGTATCACAGTAGTCCAGATATGGCTGAATATAACTTTATAAAAGATGACCCTATACTGAAGAGGAATGTATGTTTTGATTTTCCTCAGTAGCCAAAGATAAGAATTAACCTTTTTTGAAATGTATTTAATGTGAATAGACCAAGTAAGATTGATATCTACAAATACACCAAGAATTCTATCTTGAGAGCAACCCAAACCTTTTTTAATCTCTGGTGAGGATATTGTTCATTTTGCAGAGGATCATATACAACTTGGTTTTTACTGAAAATTAAGATACCACAAGTGCTGTGACATCAACTGACTGATGTGGAAGTTCACCTAAGATCTTCCTCCCTTCAGGAAACAGAAAAAGAGAACCACAGTGGTCAGGAAATTTCAGCTGAGCTAGGTCAATGCATATAAAGTTAGTGAAGTATAATTTGCAATGCTATGAATAAAAACCACAACAGAAATTATAAAACAATTTACTAAAGCACACACAATACCTCCACATATATTAAATAAAGCATGGTTAATGTGAGAGGACATAATAGCAACCTATGCAGGTACTACATAAAGCACCTGTTTGTCTAAGAACAACAATGTTTCTCATTGAAAGAAAGGGCAAGGAAAAGTAAGAAAATTAGGATGATTTATACTTCCATTTGAAAAGAAAACTCATTGTACATGTACTTACTTTCAAAAGATAACTTTGTAGATCAAGTGCAAAATGTCTCATCAGGATAGAGAATGCTACTCAACACTTGCAGAAACAGTAACTAAAGCATTCTTGAGATTTAGCACCAATCCCTGTATCGAGGAAATATCACTATTTAACTGCAGCAGGCAACTTTTTCCTTTCTTAGCTAAAAGGTTTAACCTCTGAGACTGGATTTATAATGTACTGGTAGTTTTCCTAAGGTTATTATGATCAGGTAATGTATTTGAAGAAGAAAAAAACAGTAGCAGCACAAACAAATGAGAATATAGTACTGAAATACAAAGTTCTATGACAATACACTGACAAGATAAACAGAAATCATTTCAACCAAACTTTGGCTAACAGTTCTCAATAACACAAACCCCAAAAAAATGATCTGAAATACATTAATTTTATGGGATACTTTATCAATTTGTGGTCTCTATGGCTAACTCTAACCCTTGACAACAGTGCTTTACTTGTTAAAAAAAAGTCACCATGACCTACTTTTTGATGGCCATCAGAAGTTTACCAAAGATGACAGCAACATGAAGTCTTGCAACTGTAATGTAGTAATTCCAAAGAAATGGTACTACTATGGTGACCATAGTAACCATCTTTAATGCCCCCCCCCCCCCCCCCAAACAAGATGCCACCCATACTGCTACATTTACTTGGCATCAACAAACTTGGTTCAAAAGTACCCCTCTAAATGAATGGCCAACATATTAGTGAACGTGTTAATTGAACTTGTCACAAATGGACACACAATATCTTGTGAATATTTTTAATTTCTAAATGCATCAAAAACTGACGTTTGTTCCAATATGCCAATAAAGTATTTACATTCTGATACTGTGGGAGAAAGTTACTTTCCTGCTGCAGAAGGGGTGGTTCTTATAAGAGGAGAACTACTGAAACTAAAAAACTTTTAACATTGCCCCTAAGCAAACAACACTGTCTTTAGAAAATGATTCCCATGTTTTAATTTTGTTTTCCCAACACAACCAAAAATGATCAAATCATTAATAATACAGACATGCATCGTTTATAATTATACATTTTTGGAATAAAAAGCAAAGATAAGATTGCGAGCTGAGTACTTACATTCTCCTAGTCTAATTTCTTCTAGTAGAGCACTACGAGAACCAATCTCTGACTGCTCTGTGCCTCCTGCTGTTGAGTTGGATCCAGTTGTTAGGGAACTTGTCAATGAGGAGATTGACATGGCATCTGTTTGACTAGTCAAGTGATGTACATCGCCATTCAGTTGAGTTGCTGGTGGAAGTGGTGGTGGTGGTGGTGGTGGTGGTGGAGAGGCCTGAATTTGTTGAATAGAATGACCTACATACATTGGGGGAGGTGGAAGAGGTGGAAGATCATCAGAAGGTATGAGTGGAGGAGGAGGTGGAGGAGGAAGATCTGTTTCCCTTTGAGGACTGGCACCTTTCTGTGATAGGGATCCTATGTGTAAATGGGAGTCAATCATCAGCTGACGTCTCATCTGTGATGTTATGTCTGGAGAAGGTTGGTTTGTTGTCTCTTCCAAAGGAGGAGGTGGTGGTGGTGGTGGCAGACTTTCCCTCCCTGGAGATATACTAGAGCGATCGAACCCTTGTCTCATCCCTGGGGGTGGGGCAGGTGGGGGTGCCAAGGGTCTGTGTGTTGGACTAGTTATATTTGAAACATTTCGTGATGATCTCTGATCACGAATGAGAGGAGATTCTAGACTCTGCTTAGGAACTGAATCACTTATTTGAGCATGAGAAAAAGTTCTCTGATCATTGCCAATATAATTCTGTTGACCACTTTGCACACTGTCCACCTGCCCTTGCTGGGCATATGGGCCATTTGTTATCTGGCTTTGAGGAACCACATGGTTGGCAACTTGATCTTGTCCTAGGCTTGGCTGTTTTATATATTCTTTACTATCCTGAACTGCCAGGTTCTCTGGGCGATTGCCTGAATATTGCCTTTGGTATGGCACATGATCTCTAGCTGTCTCCTTTGGTGTCTGAATTACTGGTGTTGCATAATCACTTTGAAACTCCTTACCCAGCTTCATATCTTCGTACTTTTCTTTCCTTGTCCTGACCTGGCGAGGCCTAATCTTTTGTGCCTCTTGTTTTGGCCTCTGAAGAATAATAAAAAAAAGAATTATTAGTACAACATAACATACAAGTCAAAACTATTCTCCTCCAAATTATCCATTCATCTGAACCACTTCACAGAAATTCATATTAATCAAAACATTTTCATGTCCCACATTATGAGGTAATCCTGCGTAAGGAAATGGGAGACATGGAACCACTAACTAATCAACCTGGTAATGATGTGTTCCAGGAAACCAATTCTGCTGCTTTATATCAAACACAAGTTTTTTAATTTTACACAAGCCATGTTTTAGCATTGTTAACAGATGGATAGTTTTCTAATGTTGACTCCAAGTTCCACATATGCTGAGTTGCTTTTGCAGCACCAGAATTTGAAGAAATCTGAGGAAATGAAAGGTAAGTAACTTTTGCAAATTAAAGATGGGTAGATAACTCTTATGTACACAATATATGTGCAAATGAAGAATTGCAGATCTATTTTAAACTTCCTATGATTTGCCTAAATAGTTAATCACTGCATGAGTCTGAAATATTTTTGCAGGATTTCAGTTTTATTCATGGGTAGTAAATATCTATGAAATCTGCAATGCAAGTTTCTGAAATCTGCAATTAAATGAAATATTGAGTTGAGACTGGGCATTGTGGTAAATAATGCAATGTTGTAGATCTGAATGGTTTATTTCCAAGTCTTTTCAAACAGTTTTCAAGGACTTCCCAAAGTTTTTAATTAGCATTTTCTCTCAATATTATTTTCCAATATTATGTTCCTTTGTTAATTACTGGTGTTGTGTGTTGTTTGATCCACAAAACTGTATCCCATTTTATTTGTCTATTAACTATTTTTGGATTACATTAAATAATATGGTGAAACATTTTACAAATGAATTGAAAATTTAGATCAATACAAGAGACGAAGAATTTATACAAAATTATATCTACCCTACATGAGTTACTTTAATGTTTATGTAAATTGTCAAATTTTGAATAAGTAATGAACCTTAAAGTTAAATGCATTGAGCATTCAAATTTGATCACATTTAAACCAGAAAAGTCTTTGTGAAGGGTCACTTTGACCTTTCTTCTTTTTCTCCTCCATGTAAGTGTTAAACTTGCAAGGTCAGTATCTACAACTCATTGAGATTTGACTGGGGCATTGCAACACTGTCAAAAGAAAGTAAACATTTGAGCTACCAAACATAACTGCTTGACAGGAATCCATGTCAAATACTATCATGTCATTTTCAACAGGAGTTATGCAACATGGTTCAGAGATTCAAGGGTCCAAAATCTGATGAAAGAAATGATTATCTTGGGAAAAATTTAGTAACCGCTGCTGACAATTGGTCAAGAGAATAGTGCTTGCAAGTTCTATGGATGCCTCGTATGTTAATTATTAAACCTTTATTCTAAGCTTTAACTTTTATGCCATCACCTGGAGCACTTTTAATTAATGTAAATTTCGTCCCTTATTTTCAACATCTTCTCATCAGTCTTCATTAACATACACCATTTTCATCCCCCATTGATCAGGAAGCTTAAACAAGAAAAGGGACCAGATGGCTGTCTCTAATGCATTTTAAATTTGTCACATAATTTTCTATTTTGTATTGTTTGTTTATGCAAATGAGTTTGATGTGACTAGGATCCATATTATGCATCATTTATTCAATTTCATGGAAGTGTGTTGATGCTAGAGATGGTATGCAGTTTATCTCTTTAAATTTACAGTTACTAGTTCATTGAAAGAACTGATTGATTGCATGCGATCCAAATTTTCGTATCTGTAGGATTTCATAGGGTTATATGAGAGTTTACTTTGTCTGTTAGGACATTACTGGTTATCGGGAGTTAACAATAATTACCTATTTATATCTGATTTTGTAATGTTTAAATAATCCTGTAGGTTATAGATTGCCATGAGCTAGAATTTTGAGAATTTAATGCAATAGTAATCACACATGTGGTAGTGTAGGTAAAGAGACACGGTAATATTTGCTACATCACTCGTGATAATTTATGACCCATCCCTGTGAAAAGAGGGTGATGTTCTATCAAATTAAGTCAGAATGTATGCAGTGTTTGGATAGATAGTAAGCTTTTGAGTAACATAAGTGAGGGAATATTATGTATGAATAGGAAATGGTATTTACAGAGAATATGGGGTAATTTTGTCCTTTAAAGAAACAGCTTTCTGTGGAGAGATGAAGCAGTCCAAAGACAGAAGTTTGAAAGAAAGTGACAAGTTTAGATAAATAGACAAGAAGTTCAGAAAGGAATGAAACATTCAGAAAGAGAAGACTAGAGAGTGTATAGGAACACGGTGATACACGGGTCAAGAGAGGAAGGTGATGCAATCAGTCGTGGACATTGCACTCTTTTCACCACTCATTATGATGATGAAATAAATCCAAATCAGACACTGCTATTAAATTCTTCTGACATGGGTTGAATTGGAGTTGTCGCTATTAGTTTGTTATTAAATAAATTTTGATATTTTTCTTGTCTAAGGTGGCTCATATTGCATTCTCCCTTCTCAATAGTCTTGCTCAGTTGTCTTTTGATGTTCTATCTATCCACTCACACCAGCTCATATGATCGAGGGAGATTATTCCCTAGATAATGGCAGCCAAATCATTTAAAAACCTATCTTAAATAAAAGGGCGACATTACAGTTCAACAGTCAGAATTCATCAGAGAGAAATATTGTAGTGACAGTGACTTGTTTCTCTCAGTAAAGAAGAAACACTATTGACTAACTAACTCTTTCTTTATGAACAACCAGAAGGTAACTAACTCGTGTGGTTCAAAATCAGTTCCCTTCAACAATCCCATGCTAATTTTGTTATCCTGTTGTCACATTCAACGTATTAAACTTATGTACATATTACAAACTTGTTCTGATGGTGGCTATTATTCTTCCAGTCCATGAAAAAATGATATTTCTAACACTCTCTTGGAAGCAGATTTATTTGGCTGAATTCAGAAGTAGCCCCCAAAATGTGTTTCCTAATTGCACTTCCCTAAAAAAAATGACACAAATCTCCAGTGGCTATCGGTAAAGTAAATAAATCATACATGGCGAATAAGTTTGGGATGTCTAATTTATATTGATAGATGTTGTCAGTAGCTGAATGTGTCAACAACGTAAATAGTTATGATGGAATTGGTGATGGAGCAAATTTCAAACTGCATAATTTAGTCTAGTAATAATTTGTAGAAGTGAAGTGGGTGTTTTAAAAAGTTTTCCATTTTCACTGACAGAAATGAGAGTGTGTGGCAGTAAGTAGTGTGATGGATTTGGTTATTAAGTCATCCCCACTCCCACACATGGACCGGTTCTTTATCAGATTTTCATTGCATGAGGAAACTGAACTAATTCTTCTGTATTAAAGATAACACCATAATGCATTATGATGTTATCTTTGGTAAATAATTTGTATTGTTGGACCGTGCTGTACATAGGCTGATATGGTACTTTTCAGTTTTAAACTATTATATATATATATATATATATATATATATATATATATATATAAATATTCATTCTCAAGGGACCATAAACAAAATTATCAACTTTTCTTAACTTTACATACATATAACCAAATAAATTAATAGATTAGGAATCACTAGCATTTTTCACTATCAATATTTTTGCTTCGCTCTCTCTCTAATATGAATATATCAGGGTGATAAGTTTATATTTAAATTGGTTGATCCCTACATAAAGTTTGTGCAACTCTTATCTTTACAATTCTGTAACTTTTAATTTGCACTATATAGCCAGAATTGTTATGTTTTGTGCCATTACAGTCTATACATATAAACTAGGATCCTGAAATTCTAATGGTCCTTGCCATTTTTCCAGAAAATATTTGTCATGACCAAGCAAGTGATAATTATGGACACCATAATTATTGTCCAGTGTCTGACATTAAAATAGTACATGTTCATTCGAGTTAATTTGTTTTTTACATCTGGCAAATATGGCCATTTTCGGATACATGTACACACAAACACACACATACATGCATACATCTGTATGCCCCTGATGGGGAAAGGATCCTAATATCTTTACAGAAGTATCATTGTTCAATACATTTACAACGTTCAGAAAAAAATGTATTCTACCCATAACATTTGGTAACCAAACCTAACAGTATCATCACTGTAAGTAAGAAAATTAATGCCATTAGCAAACCTTTTTCCTCTTTTGTTTTAATTCTACTTTTCTTTGCTCTATATCTTTCTGTATATCCTGGTACCACAATGCAAAGAAATAGCCTGGGTCCGTGTAGAACTTCATGCAGTCCTTGCCATCCTCCCTTTAAAAAAAAAATATATTTCTGCAGCATTTCTACATGAAATATTAATGATAAATGTAAAACTGAACATGGATAGTCAATCTCATTGCCAAAACTAACCAAAATGCAAACAACCTAATTAGTGTATGATGCAATATAGATGGACAAATGAGCTGAACTTGTAAGTAAGGAGGTCTGATACTTGTTTAAACTGACATAAAAACAAAACTCACAACTGATGTAGAGATCCATGTTATTAAATGTTTCAGGGCCACATGTTCTGCTTCAATTGGGACCCATATGAAAAGTTTCATAACAGAAAGGTCTGGATCAGTAAGAGACACCTATGCTATTTGGATCATGGTGACAATCCATCCTAAGATAGTTGCAACTTTAATGTCTACAGAGCCCTTGAGGAGGAAAAGACGCTTCCTACCCTTCCTGTTCTCTCTGGATGCATAAAGATAAAAACTGATTCAGATGAGACAGAGGATTTCTACTAGTAATGGTGGTATGAAAGGAAACTGACTAAAAATCCTGGTGACAAAGGAGGGACACAGAATCATAATTTCAATTAAACTGGAGACAGCTGGTGTTGAAAGATAAAGCACAAATCTCACATCATCTACTTCATCTTTGTGTTGGGGTGAGGGTCATTAAAAACAATCTTGAGATTGAGGTCTTGAAAGGAAGCCTCACTCAATAATACATAGAGGGTTTTGATTAATTACCACAAAACACAAGAAGGATTCCATTCCTGAGACAGGTATCTGCTTCAGAAACTGCTTAAGAAGATCAGCAAGGTGCAAAAAAGAACCAATTGCAGTGAATTGAGAGAATTTAAGTGTGTTTGAAATGGCAGTTCTATAGCCCTCAATACTGAGCATATTTTTTTCTCAAATAGAAACTAATGGAAGTCAGCAATAGAGGTTATAGTGGGACAGTTAGGATCAACATATTTCCTACTATACCAATCACAGAAGATTCTCCATCTGGCATCAGAGACTTTTGGATCTCAGAACTTTCCTGGCCTAAATGTTGCTTGTGGCAACTTGTTCTGGCAAAGATCGCCTGAGATGAGCCAAGTGAGAAGGTAGAGAATTTGTGGGTTGTTATGCAAAAGGGAACTTTGGTGTTACAACTATCAGCTACAAAGAAAATATCCTCTTACTTTGGTGAGCTAACAAGCAAATGTAAACAGAGAAGGTTGTGTGAAATCACTAAACTGTGACCCTCATCAAATTCTCTAGAGATGAATATGTTAGATACAGTAGGTCCACAAGGCAACAGTGGTATGGACCTCATGGGCTTTAAACTTCATAAGTGAAAGGTCGCACTTGGTATGGGACTGATAAGCTCTCCAGTTATGGTAATCTGTGTTGAAACAGTGAAACTGGAGTATGAGATGAGTGATTAACACATTAACCACTGCTGCCTCAATAACTTGTTGCACTTTGCTTCTCTCATCTCCCGAGTACCTTGATAACAGGGCTGAGTGTGCATAGCTTGTATCCCGAGCACAGAGTTTGAGTGGCAGTATTTATCTACATCTGTATCCCGAACGAGTTAAATCGGCACAAACCATTGGTTAATTTGAAGCCATTTCCTAATTATGCAGACAGTTTGACCAATAAAATGTTAGCTTATATAGATAGAGTGTACATTGCTGAAGAAGGGGGAAAAATTTGACTTTGAAGCGGCAAAATTAGTGGAAATGTTTAGATTAGAAAATGAAGAAAATTATGACAATCAGCTGCTGGAAGTCGACTTTTACTTGACAGACTGAAGAAGTATTCACACGAGGTTTAGTTTGCAATAGAGATGACAAGTGGAATTTGTAAGTACATCAAATGGAGTGAATTTCACGTGTTGATAGTGTTAATTATTCAGTGTGAATTCATCATGGATTTTTATGAATTATTCATGGCAAAAGAAACAAATTGGTACAAAAATCATTTTATCTCTATGTGTCAGTTTTATTTCTGCATGTAGTTCGAATTTTTTACACCATTTTTGTATGTAATTTTATTGAGAACTGCTGTGCCAAATTTTAGCTTAATTAAAGGAACGTAAATAAATCAAAATAACATTTATTACTCGTAGCTCCAAACAAAATCTGAAAGCCAAGTATTCTCAGCAAGTCTCAGGGATACAGGCACTGGTAAGGCTAACACTGCTTTAGGCGATCTCTGCAAGTATGCTGTCGGGAACTGCCTAGCTGTTTGGCTCAGGAGTTAATGTGTTAAGGGAGAGGAAAAGACACTTCATATTCTTTCTTCTCTTTTTCAAAGATGACAAATAAAAAAATATATAGATCCTTAACTGGTTAGAGAGGTCAATCCTAATCATCCCCAGTATAGATATGACTGAGAGTTGGGTTTTCAATCTGAAATGAAGCAGCCAATGGAAGCTGGATTTTTTTGCAAAGAAACTTAGTATCAAAGGAAACAAACCAACTTATAATTTCAACTGAACCTTAGACCCCCTTGTTCTGTGTATAGGGCATGAAGCTCACTCCTTTGTCTTGTGGACAGAAAAAGAGCAAGACAAATCTTGTGGGTACGGTTTTTAAAACAAGCTTCACATGAATGTTCATAAAGGTTTTAGCCAGAGAACATGAGGCACACCAGATGTTCCATCTAAGCATTAGTAAGAAAGACACCTGCCTTTGATGATCAAAATAGCTGATTATGTCCGCTATGTGAGAGACAACATGAATGGCCAGGCTATTTGCAAATGCGAGTGCACTGGATAGGACTGCCCTATAGCCCTGATAGCAGAAATCAAGCAGTCTCTCTTCAAAAAAAAAGAAAAGAAAATCAGCCACTGTGATAATAAAGGGACAGCTATAATTAAAATGTTTCCTACTACTGTACACCAATTTCAAAAGATTCTCACTTGACAATAGAGAACTTGGACACTGATAATCTCCTGGACTTACCAATGCACTTGGCGACTTTTTTAGAAAAGGTGTACTGTTTGAGAGATCATCTGAGATGAGACAAGCTGGTGGCTGGTGAATCTACAGGCAGTAGTAAGAGAAAACCCATGTGCTGCAACAGAAGATCCCTCTACTGGGATACTTCCCATGGCTAGTCTTTCTGCAGGTTGAGAAAATTGCTGAACTACAATTGTTGGAGGCCACAGAGGGGTAAGTTATGGAGGAAAACACATTATTTAGTCAAAACTTTTCCATTTTTTTTGGTGTACCAGGAATATCCAGAAGCAGATGGCTGGAGATTGATCACAGCAAACTAATCAATGAAAAACATTTTCTTAAGCACAAATACCCATTTGTCTAATGGAATATTGCTTGGAAGTTGTTGTCTTAGGATATATTCAGAAATAGTCCCCAAATGTGTTTCCTACTCGCGTTTCATGTGAAAACAGCAAAAACCTCCAGGGGTTAATGTGTTAAAGGGGGGATAATACAAAATTTGGATGGTTTGTTTTGTATACTACAATGAACAGATTTTAGGCTAAAATATCACAACTTACAATATTGTGCTTTCATTTGTTTTTTACAAGTAAAAATAAAATCACAAGCAACAGAAAACATTTTGATACAGAAGTCAATGTTTACATCAGTGCTAAAATATAAAGCTGAAACTCAACACGGTCTTGGCTGGTTGAATAGACATTGTTAACAAGCATATCAGCTGATTTAAAAGTTAAAATGTCACTCCTTGGTTGGTGCTTGAAGACTGATTCACAAATAAAGTGTTCGAGAAAGATTCAGTTTTCATGCCAATCATTAATGAAAAGCCACTGAGAGAGCATCCTTGAATATTGTGTAGACATAATGGGCAAACTTAAAAATGATCACAAACATCTTCTTAGTTTTAAACCATTTAACTCTGTGATGACAAGAAATATTTTTATTCAACAGTGTTTATTTTGAAATAATAAAATATGACAATAGCCACAAGCTGCTAAGAACAGCCACAAACTAAGTCACTTAAGATTCTACTGTATCAAAGGGTCATACTGACTTCTTTTCCACTCTGGGAGGATGTTTTCACATACTGGACAGTGTATTATTGGCATGAAAGTAGATTAGCTAAGCAATAGCAACAGGATAAGTATTTGATGCTATTACAAAAGGAAAAATACTTGATCTGTGAGTAATATGGCAATGTATAAACAATAAAACAAAAATGCTCAATTCACAATGTATGCTCAAAGTGGAGGTAATTTTCTTCAAAGAGTTATTTATTCTGTGTTAAAGATGCAGGGTGATTGAAAAAGAACGAACACTAGTACACATAGGCCAGATGCTACATGTTGGACCTAATAACAACAGGCTATGTATTATTATTAGCTAATTTGCTCAAATTGTATATAATGCATACAATTTCATCATTTCCATCATTGGATTTTAAGAATAAAATGTTAATGAGCATACTGACCTGTATATGTTGAGTTTATCAAGGGCTGGGGGCTTCTCACAGGATCCATACATCTCCAATATAGCCCTAGGTATTGTGGTTCGTGACACCACTTGTTGATCATGCATAATGGAGGATTTGTATGGCTTTCTCATGTGGATGTCTTGTAATGAAACTAAAAAGAAAAAACAAATATGTCAAAATGAAGATAATTGTCATACAATTCAAATATGGTAAAGTAAAGCTGCAATAAATTCATACAAGATAATTACAAAATATATATTGGCAGTTTGTGTGTGTAAAATATGCCCAATGTGTCCCTCTACAAATCATAAGAGTAGATAACCAAGTAGTTCTCCACCTTTTCATTCTTTTCTGACACTGCTAGTGATGGAGACCAATGATGCTTGGTACTATTTGTGCTGAAGTTTCCTGCCTCTTATTTACCATCTGCATACAAATGACAGTCTAAATAAATTTGTTAATTACCAGCAAGTGGCTGATAGACCAATACTAACTGGGTAGAAAACTCCAGCACAAATAGTGCAAAGCAACATTGGTCTCTTCCGTAAATAATGCCTTGAAAAAAAGGCAGATAACTATTTGTTGGTCTAATCTTAAAAGCTGATTGAAGGAGGCAATTGTATTGCCCCAAGATGTGTTCCATGATGATGTTCTAGCTGATATGCTGGTAAAATCTAGAATTTTTTTAAAAAGAGCATAGTTAATAAAAATACATTAATCCTTCAAAACAAGACTGACACTCTACTTTCCAACAAGAATTTCTTGGTATTCATGCAATTACAATAGTATTTCCATTCCAGCGAAAAAGCAATAACAAATTGTCAAGCTGATTGGCACTGATATACCAGATGTCAGACTGGCACCATTTGCATTTAGGACTAACTAAACATAATATGATGTTGTTTAGAAAACAGTATGTCAATACATGTATAACCATCCATTCAAAAGGATTTAGGTACAGCTCACATGAGTTTTAGGAGCCCCATGCATTGCAGTGACAGTGGAGAGGAGTGGGAAGGAAAAAGAAAAAATCCTCCACCATCTCTCCACAAGTCCTGGCCTAGTTGCCGCAGCAACTCACAGGAGAATTGCTCTGCACACCATACTTTCTCGCTGAGTTATCATCTTACATGCCAAACCCACAAGAAGTATAAGCATGATTATTACTATTATAAATGGCAAAAAAAAGCACAATTTGGATGTAAAAACATTAATCTCTGTATTACATGCCTGAATTAGAGCATGTATGAAAAAGATACATTTTTACTACTAACCTGGTTCTGCAGCTGGTTCTCCACATCAATTAGAATAAGAATAAAATCACAAAATATCCTGACTTCTATTTTTATATTCAGCACTCCAAAAATATTCTACATGTCTAAATTTGCTGAATGGTCATAAACTGGGAATTTGCAATGAGGTCAGGTGTTCACAATGCTCGTATACCGTATTTCATGTATATTAGACGCACCCATATATAAGCAGGTCTTGATGATTTGTGAAAAAATATTTTAAATAAGCCCACAAATATAAGATGCACTCCGTCTTGCCATCTGCCGAACTGAGCAAACCCTATAATGACTGCTGTTGGCATATAGTAGACTTGATTTTTTTTAATAATTTATAAGTTACTTACGGTATTGATCTGTATCTAATATTATCTTGTTAAGTACTATTACATTATTATTCCAATAAAGTTTAATAAAATCTTTTGAATAATTCTGTATGTTGTTTTGTTCAAATATGTACCGGTAAACATCCATTTTCAAACCACGTGCATCAAAGTGGCTACCGGTACTTTCCTTTATCGTAAACGCAAATATCTCCAATGTTTCGATCACTCACCTAATGTAAACAGGCTTCATTTACTGTTTTGACTGAAGTTCAAAGAATTGTTTGAGGCAGGGCCACAACAGTTATCGTTTGATGTAATCTTCCTCTAGGCGGCTAATAAAGTTTAATAAAATCTGTTTGAATAATTCTGTGTGCTGTTTTGTTCAAATATGTAAACATTCATTTTTAAACCACTGATGAGTAAAATCAGAGACTATTTTCCATTTTGCCCATTTACAGGACTCCAGTTTGGTGGCTGATTATACTGTTAAAGTATTATTGATGCGCAGTGTTCACTTACAATACATCAAATGACATGACTGTAATCTTCCTCCACATAATCATTGAGATGTCAACTTTGCCAAACATTTTTATTTCCTGCTGTGTATGTCAAACTGCAGTTTTCAATGCAGTGTTGTCAGTTATCAAAACAAGGTTAATGAATTATGAAATGAAATGCAAGCATCATAATCCCATTTCTATTTTTTTAAGTGACTTTTTTCTTCTTGCAAATCAAATTCGGCAATTATTTGCATGCAATAAACTTTAACTGAAACAAGGTCAGAGGTCACTGCACTGACCTATCTTTTTTATTTATTATTTTCAAAAAGATGGCAGTGAGTATATTTCAAAGGTCTTAAAGTATCAAGCAAGTAAATTCATTGATTCTTCTGTTTAAAAATGTAAAAAAACTAATTATTTGGCAGATGTCACATCCCTTTTAAAATGGATGGTAAAACTAATACTTAGAATCTCTAAATATTGGATGTCCAATTTGTGTATAACACTTAAAAAGTTTCTATAACTTGTGAGTATTTTTCTGATGTTCAACATAAATGCTTTTGCTAATAGGTAAATAGTCAGATATTTTGACTAGGTTACACAGTTGTTGTTGTTGTCGTTGTTGTAGGGTTTAATGCCATTTTTCAGCACATGATAGGCTATACATGGTGGCCAGAACCACCGACCCATGAGAAGCTACATAGCAAGTTTTCTCTCATAACTACATTAGCCAAATCTTAGACAAAAATCCACACAGAGGTGAGATGGCAGTGATTCGTAACAGAAAGCACTTAAAACCACTCGATCACTGGTGGCCCCTAGGTTACATAGTACATATTGCTATAATCTATTTCAGTGGATGGCATGCACCTGACTCTTCAAGAAGAAGCGAAGGATGAAGGATCTGATTCTGAGAGGATTTGTTTAAAGAGGTATTTCAGTATATTCAAATGGCTAACATTCTTGTTTTTCACCTAATAGTGTAAATTCTTAACAGAAGGGAGGGAAATATAACCATCTGACGGTATCCTTCACCTAATGGATTTCTATATACATATATGAGAAGCAAGATGTTTCTGAAGCCATGCAAAAATTAAAAAATGTGATAATTTTCCTCAAATATTCAAGAAAATGGCTGTGAGAGATTCCTCAGACACAAGAGCTTGCCTTTCTGTGCAGCAGTCTGAATTTCTGGAATGTTCCCTTCAATAATACATTGGGTGATCCAGCAGCAGAGGGGGCAAATCAGACAACTTTATAGAAGCGTCTATTTGGCAAACCAAGGCTTCCTCCAAAATTGAAAAAAAAGTTTCCTTTGGAGACGCAAAGTCATTGTCGCGTCCCCTCTGCTGCTATGGGGGTAAAAAATCTTTTTACGATTTCACAAACAGACTAATATGTAAAACCTCACCTCGTAAATCAATCAGATTATTGGATAGGTCGGCGAGTTTGAAATTAATTCTCATTAATGAATCATTATGACATCGCATATAAACTGGATTAGTTGGATCCTCAATGATTAGAAACCCTGGAGGAGCCGTTGGTGCAAATGAGTATAAAATATATATTTGCTGGGCTTGATTTGATCTTTTGAGATTTATTTGGTAACTTCCTTCGATAGCATCACATACTAAATTTACTGCAATCACTGAGGATATATTCACATTCTGAGGAGCGATATGCCTACCACCAAAATCTGGATCATTATTATGTTTGAGGATAGTTGTTTATAGCTGTGGCATTTTTTTCCATGCGGCAAGTATTCATGGAAAGTACTCATCAAGGAGATCATTGGTTGATTTTTTTATAATTGATCTACATTATACCCGGGAATTTAAATGCTGAAATATTCTCTATGCGTATATTATATGTTTTTGCAAATTCTGTTATTGATTTAGGATTTACAGCATTTAAAATTGTTTGAATAATCCATAAATTAAATGTTTCCATATCAGCGATTATTTGATTACTTACTTCTATATATTTGATGATTTCATCTCGCGGGGATTCTTTGGAAAGTTTTTCTCGCAGTATATTTCTATATTTTTCAAATTCATTATTTTTTTTTTTTATTAAGTGTTCAATAAGTTTACTTTGAATTGGTTGAAACCATCTACCGCTTGGTTCTTCTATCCGCCCACTAAAGAAATCTAAAACTCTAAAATTTGTATCGTACGATATCATTGCATCATGATATGATTTCTTATCAGAAGTATAATCAGACTTTGATGGTTCTGGTGGTATTTGTATGGATATTCGAGGTGGGATTTCAGGCCAACCCAGTATTGTTCTTATCGAACTCTGATAGAAATCTATGACATACCTGGGTGAGTTTATTTCAATCGTGGATGATAACGTTGGCTCGTGAACTATTATAGCGATTTTCGATTCTTTTCCAGTAATGGATTTTATTCTGCGTTGTAATTCATTATTGATTTGTTCGATTTGGTAAGACCCAGATGGTAAGGAAACAATGTTCCAGTCAGGAGTACCATTGGGTTTATTCTTGCTCACAAACACCAAGGAATTATTCGGTTGCTGACCACCAAATGGTACTGATCTAATATTAGGCCAACTATGGTATGCTTGTAATTTTGCTAGTGCTATTTCCTTAACTGGAATTGCAGTAGGGAAATTCACACTGAATTCAGGATTGGTTGAGGTTATTGAGATCATGCTGGTTTTCACTGGGATGGTATTTTCCGCTATTCGTTGAAGTAGTTCTTGCGATGTTGCCATTGTTATTATATTCGTGTTGTTTTTCTAATTTTGACATCGCAGAATCATAAACTCGTACCATCATGGAAAACTCACTATCTGATATTAATGTGTCATCGAGCGAGGATGATATCATCGAGGATAATTGCAAGTATTAGGTTGACACAACATGGAACTTAATTACGTAATTCCTGTAGTTTGCGCTGGCTACATGATGATATTTTTTTTATATTATTATTGAAATTATTCCAGTGATTGTTGTCGCCGCGGATATACAAATTGGAATTGCTATCGGAGCAACCATTGTCACCGAGGAGAGTATAATATCAGCTCCGGTAATTACACCTGATACCAAGTACACGGTAACGTCAACTGCGGTAATTCTTTGTCAGTATTTTTTTTATTTTTGTTTGATATTCCTCGGTGAGTGTTTTGAGTTTAGTTTGAAATTCTCTGACCTGATCATAGCGAAACTGCTGTGACGTTGCCAATGATGACATTTTATTTATTACAACAGATTTAAAATTGCTGGCGTTAAATTTGCCAGCGTTGAAAATCCAATGGATTTTTAATTCAGTTGTTTACTTAAATCTGAATTCCACATACACCGCTCCCTCGATAACTCGCGCCCTGATAACTCGCGAACCCGCTTATAACGCGGTGTCCGGTGTGGATCCCGTTTTTTTTAAAGAAAATATTTTTCAAAAATGAAGAAAATCGTGATCAGAACTGGTGAATGAAACTTTGATATATCGCCCGTTTTATCGTCGAAAATGACGGTTAGTGCCCGAAAAGTTAGAATCAACATCGTGAAATTTTCAGGTTTTAATAAGGAATCACATATCTTGTTAGATTTTATCGGAAAAAAATATTTTCTCAGTTCACTGTAAATAATAATACTGTATATGTATAGGGGAAATTAGTGTTTTAATCTTTTCATTGTGTTGCAGTGTAAGCAGTATAATCGTTGCATGTTCTCTTCTATTCAAACATGAAAAGAGTCAATTGACCGTCACATCGATGCCCGCGAGCACATCTGTGAGAACCTAATTAACTGACTGCTGCGTTTTGATCGACGACTTGGGGAAGTGTTTGTTGCATTGTAAAACTCAGTTAAAATAGACCTGCTTTGTTTTATAAGGCGGTCTTTTGTATCAAATCAGGTAAAAGACGTACATTACAAAAGTTCAAAGGAATGCAAATCCTACATGCCTAAACTCTTGTGGTCAATATCGTGTCTCAACATCAATCAAATTAGATGGACCAATCGAACATGGTTTCAAATAGTATGTACTTATTGTCATTAAAGTATATATTAATCAGTAATTTATCCTAATCATTTGTTAATGTGATCATGGAGAGCAAGGGAATCAAGCGAAAGGCGTACTCGTTGAACGAAAAGCTTACTGTCATAGAGAGGGTTCGTAATGGTGAATCAAGATCAAAAGTTTGTAGTGAACTTAAACTTGCCGAGTCGACACTCAGAGGCTGGCACAAGGATGAGCAGAAATTTCGGGATAATTTGCATGAAGTTGATTCTGATGATGGATTTAAACGGAAACGGGCACGCACTGCAAACGACACAGAATTAGATGATGCTGTGTACACCTGGTTCACACAACAACGTGAACAAAGTGTTCAGATTTCGGGAACAATTCTCAAGGTCCAGGCAGAGAAAATGGCAAAAACTATGGATACTGAATCAGATTTCATGGCAAGCCATGGATGGCTTTGGAGATTCCAGCGCCAACATGGAATAAAACAAAATTCTTTGTCGGGAGAGATACGCTCAGCAAATCAGGCGGCCGCATCTAGTTATCCCAACCAACTCCGAGAGATACTGACCCGTGATGAATATACAGACGACCAAGTTTATAATTGTGATGAGGCTGGTCTATGCTATCGGATGATTTAAATATTTTTTTATATATATATATTTTTTTACATGTCTGACGTTTAGACCCATTAAATTCATGGTTGGTAATGGTTTACCTTTGTAAAAAAAATTTTTTTACATTTTACTCTATCTTTCTAATCAATCTATCTATGTATCTATTTAGTGATAGCAGAGTTTTATGTTTTAGATCAACACAAGTTTCGACCTCGTTTTTCGATATGAATGTTATCTTTTTTGATAAAATAAATCTTGATTCATTTTGAACAAACAATAAAACTAGAATGTATCCAAATCAACACAAAAAGCAGTGACGTAATACACAATGTGTTTAGCGATACACATGTTAAGAGTACTGGTACCTCGTGGAATAATAATGTTTGTTTTTACGATCTTTTCAAGATATTTTATCCAGAAATTAAAGGTAACTTATAAAGAAAAACGAACAACACCTTTATAAAGAAATATTTATTCAAAGTTATTTTCAGCACGATTATAAAACGAGTATTTAACAATGCACCACCCCCTTTTCGCCTCTCTCGATCTCCCATCTCTTTATTAGTTTTTTCTAATGGGTCCCTCGGTAACTCGCGCCCTCACTTATAGTGCGGTCGATGTTTTTGGACCCCGTTGTGCGCGAGTTATCGAGGGAGCGGTATACCATGTTATTGAAACCGTAGTCAAATTATTATCAGTGGATATTATTGTGAATCGTTCAGTTGTTCCTTTGAATTCCTTTGTCGATGATCGTTGATATCATATTGTTGACCCCAGATGAACTCGATGAAATATTAAATTGAGTCTGCAACACTAGCGTTAATTGATAAATACCTTTGACGGTCACGGTGATATTTAATATGTTATTCTGTGGTGTCTACATAAATGATCCGTGTTGAATTGTGTATACTATGTTGTTGGTTTTCTCATGAGGAATCTTTGTTTTTTCAAGTGTTTCTATCATCCTCTGTAAATCATCTTTGATTACATCGTTGATCTTTTTAATCTCTTTGATGGATTTTTTTTTTTACATCAATGAGTTTTATGTCGAGTTTATCTAATGAGGTTCCAAAGAATTTCTCAATAAGATTTTTACGAAATATTTAAAACTTCTCAACATGATCTTCATACCTAGATTGTAGTGTTGCTAATTCTAACATTGCTGTTTTTGTCTCTGTGAGTTTCGGTGTGGTCACCGGTGGAAACCCAAAGAAATTATCAACTGGGAGTTGAACCTCAGTGACGGATTTTTGTAAACCCGCAAATTGATTTACTTTAACGTCATATTTATCATCGCGAGTTTTTAATGATTCTGCAGATGATATATAATTATCACTGAGCATTGTTAATTTATCTGTGAGCATCAAAACAAGTACACCCGGTTTGAGTTTACCCTCCTTGGAAAACAACGCGATAGTATCTTCTACTGCGTCGCGTCATTTTGTCAAAATATCATACAGGGAAATATTACTAGTTTTCAACTTACCCTGACGATCTTGAAATGCAACTATTTCATTTGGATCAACACTTGCGAGGTTTAACATCTCAGCTATTTCATCTTAGATTATTTTTTTTACATCACCGGTTGCAGATATTTCTGCGGTGGGTTTCTTCGGGCTTGAGAGGGATCTCCCCCAAATATCAATCATGTTATTTTATATAATTTCTCTCCAAAAAGCGATTACTCGTATATTCGTATACAGTTTTATGGGGTGGTTTTCCCCGATGATGAAATAGCGTTAAGGACATTTAATACTTCTATACCGCATATTGGTGGGTCAATCATTTTCTGTGTTGGCAGCGTAGAATACCAAATAGGAATTTTTAAGCGCTAACCCATATGAATCGAAATAAACAATTGCACGCGGATCAATCACGTATGCAACCCAGTGAGTTCAAGGTCCGGTGCTGTTATCGAGATTAATAATACCTGTTTTGTGGTAATTGATCTCGCATATAACCTCTAAAGTTTTTTATTGAGTAAATCAAAATTTGACATGGGAACTAATGTTAGTAAACTGTTCCTAGTCTCAGGCTGTTTCCACTGTACCATGAATATGGCAGGGATGGCACTAAAGAAAGCAATTGGAAAAGGGTACCAAAAAAAAATAACGATCAGGAAAGGGTCTAAGACTACCAGGAGCTTTAGCTACCGCTGGGGCCACTGCCGCAATCAACGCTGGATTGTGTAGGATTCACATTATTAAATTTGTTCAGTGCTATTTTCAGTACTTTCATAGCTTGCATGTGAAGGATTCACATTATTAAATTAGTTCAATGCTGTTTTCAGTACTTTCATAGCTTGCATGTGTAGGATTCACATTATTAAATTTGTTCAATACTATTTTCAGTACTTTCATAGCATGCATGTGTAGGATTCAAACTCTGAAGAGGTATCTGAGATTCATCCAGAGTTCAAGAGAGTGAATTCATACAACTGTAGAATATAGTCTACAAATCAAAATGAGACAATAAATCCTATTAAAAAAATGATCATGGTAAAGAAATGATGCACTGTATTATTATTTCTATCATAATTCCAATAGTTTTTAACATGTTGAAATATTTTTGGCCATATTATTAGAAGATAAATGTCGTTTCTGAAATTTTTAAAACTTCTGTGCCAAAAGAGCTTTATAGTACCTACACCTTTGCAATGAAATAGGAAAACTGATATTTTCAATTGTCATGTAATTCTGGATGCAAGATGAATCCGCTCATTTTTTTAAAAAGAAAAAGATAATTTAAACATTTTACTCACCAACTTCTTCTGTTGGGTTTAGCTGTGTCACTTTATTGCGTAACTGTTCCACTCTGTACTGTAACTGATTGGCCCGATTGAAAAACAAAGTAGTTTCATTTGTTAATTCTGTGAACATGTCCTCTGCATGCTTGCTCAGCACACTGAGCTGGCGAATGATGTTTGCAAGTGTGTGATTCGTTACACATTCTAGTTCGTTGGTAACAGATTTGTCCACTTCCACACGGCTTACAGCAGTGGGTGTGACAATCCTTTCTATAAAAGGCATGTTGGTCTAATCTGAAATACAATCAAGAATATCTTGAAGTGTACATTATATACATGTCCTGTTTTTAAGTCATAGGGCCAAGTTAAATCGGACCCAACTAATCACAATGATCTTTTATGTAAAATCAATTGGATTCTTTCTTATTCAAATTTGGAATAACCCATGCACAAACTTTATTGAAGGTACTTCATGTAGAAACCATTTACAATTCTGAAAAAGGTACATGTAGATAGCATAAAACTATAGTTACTGTGCAGTAACTTAAAAGATCACACCTTTTGACAGGTGTGAAATAAACAACAGATTCATTTCTAATTTGCACCGATAAATATTCTGTATGTAATCCTGGGTGTGTCTATTATATAATTGAAAATATGAACACCCTCTTACAATCAGAACCTCATGTCAATGCTTTTGAAACTGTCCATTTAGGAAAATTGGTGGCAAACTTAACTTTGTCAAAATTAGCTATAACTTGTTCCAAGAAAGTCAATAAATATTTTTTTATATAAAAATCATAAGTACTGGTATATAATTTATTAAAGCAATCTGATGTAACAACTAAAATGGACTGCTCTGCAAGTACTGATGTCATTTCCAACAAAAAATTCACTCTTTAGCTTTTAAAATCTTGAAATATAAATCGGACCTGGGTTGCGAGATTTGTGTAGTCACGTGACTGACTAGAAATGCAAATAGCCAGATCCGGGACAAATTTCATCAATGATGTACTTTCGTCTTGTCTGTCAGCAGATTAAAGGCATAAAAAATGCTATGCTCATGATTTTTGAGAAAATAAATCATATTCCTATTGATTTCAATCTGGTAGATCTCGATGAAAGATTGTTCAAGTTTACTAGGCCGGCATGTAAGATGCTACCCATGTCTACATCAAATGGTGTCGGCGAATTCCAACTTTTTGATAGGAAATGTGCTCTGACCCTTCACCCCAACAAGAATGTCCAAATATCAAAAATGGGATGGCAAGGGTCATAGGAAACTCGGACTACTCAGACCAGTGTGCTGCTGCTGATATATGATATTTTGATAGTGTTGTCGACAACTTTTTTTGTGTGAACGGGTACTTGTTATTAATTTTCAATACCCGGGTCTTTCGCTACGGTCGGGTACCCGAGTACCCGTTGACAGCCCTAATAATAATAATAATAATAATAATAATAATAATAATAATAATAATAATAATAATAAAGCCTTTATTTTATGAGGGTCACACAATAAGAACAAAAACTAATCTTGTTTGTGGACCTAAATTATCTGCATTTATGTGCCTGTAGTCTGGATTATGTGCCAATAGCAATGAGTGTGATAATGTATTAGGTCTTCTGAATATTTTTTTTTAATGTCCTTATCTGAATTCACTACAATTTTAAATTAATGTCTCTATCCACTTTGTATTTCCAGCAGTAAATAATAATGTGAATAAATAATTCCACCCACATGATAAACAGAACACAACAAAAAGACTGACTCTACTTCAAGATAAAAAGGAAAGAATGAGTAATTTATCAAGTAAACAACATACTCAGATTAAGATATGCATGTTCGCCTACATTGATAAAGGTCCTAATAATTAATCTACACTCACAGAGAAACATTAGCTATGTATAATTTTGTATTATGTTGTTTATAAAGTCAATATCCCTAGTCAGATACACAATGAAGCTGATTTTGGATTAAGGTAAATTAAAAAAAAAAGAGCTCAACAAAATATATAATCATGGAGAGAATAAAACCCAGCAAACAATGCAAATTAAATATACATAATACTTTAGTGTCATCAGCACAGAGATCAGTTTAAATATTTACTGTATACAAATATTGATAAGTAAAAACATATATAGTTTTGGCTTTAAAATATATCTTAGAGGTACCACTTCAGTGGGCTAAGTCGTTAGAGTATTTCCCTCTGCTGTGGGAGGATAGTTTTATGATGCCCCAGTGCTAGACATCACTATTAAAAGATGTTTTTGTCTGACACGTCAACTTTTTTTGTTTTCTTCATAAACATAAATCAATTTAACGAATAATTCTTGAGCTTGTTTAAGTTTTAATTTTTTTCCAGTAAAATATCATGATCAACTACTATATCAAGAACTTTCCTAAAATCAATCAGTACAACTCCCACTAGTTCTCCATTAAAGCTTTGAGCCATTTTTCAAACAGTTTCAAATATATGATTTGGATGAAAGCCTGTTTGTCTATCACAGATTGTATTTGTGAAGTATCAATTTTTGAATTAGCAGTGAACCTTAAAGTTGAATGCACTGAGCATTAAGAATTTATCACATTTGGAAAATTTTGGACCAGGGGAGTATTTGGGAAGCATCATTGCGACCTTTATTCTTAATTTCTTAAATATCAGTGTTAAAACTTCAAAAGGGGTCAGTGTTCTGATTCAATGAAATTAGGGTTTCTAACAGCTGTTTTACTGTTACTGTTAAACAGCTGTTTTTTGGCGAAAAATCAAAAACAGCAAACAGCTGTTTTTTTCAGAACTGATTTTACTGTTTTTTCTTTAAAAATCTTTGCTTAATAAAAAATTAAAATTAAATATAAATTGTTTAAAATGTTTTTGCCTAATAATATAAAAGTGAGGTTACGTAACATGTAACGGTCTTTTTTCAAATCCTTTCTCGAAGTGTGTTCATAGCTGGAAAAATTTCGTCATGAACTTAGGCAAGTTCACGCCAAACTCGCCAAACATTTTTTGGCGCGAACTTGCCTAATAATATAAAAATTTATTATTATTTTTTAGTAATAATCAAATAATATTTTTGAAACAAATATAATACAATCTAAGTAAATTATTATAAAAATAAGTTTATAATATTTTACATGTAATAGATTCTAAAAATAAATAAAATACAAAATTACTTATTATTTATAAATCATAAATTACATTTTAAAATTGCATTATAGTTATAAGAAAACATATATTGACTGTAATAATGATTCTTTGGTATCTACATTCCTATGTTTTTTCTTTAATAGTTTTTCAGTTTTATTTATACTTTTCACGTATTTTAGAAAACGACACTGCTTTTTTCTTTTTTTTTGCAAGAAAATAAAAAACAAGATTTAAATATTAAACCTGATATTTGAAATCCAATCCGGTACCATGCCTCAAATAAATTAATCATACACAAAAGATTTTAATACTCTAGTTTCTCAGATTTTAAACCCCCGTTTTAGATAATAGATTTTTCATTTCCAGCATAATTGTTTTAAAAAAATGTTTCTTTTTATATATTTTTGTATAAAACAGATGTTCTGTGATGTATGTATCAAGGCAAAGTTTGTCAATCAATTGATATTTTGAAGAAGGAGTGTGCAGTAAAGCGAAAAAATGCAAAAACTAAAGAACTTGAAGGTCAGTGCAACCAATGCAATAAAGTCATAAAATGCTTGGACATCATAAGGAGTTGCATTAGGATGTCAAGACTCGCTGGAACTCCAACAATGCTAGACTCCTTAATTCAGACAGAGAAACCTCTTCATGAGACACTTTTGGAGTTTGAGGCAGAAGAATATATTAATTGCGTTGATTTTGAGGCATTGAAAGTTCTGAAAAATGTGCTAGAACCAGTTGAGCTTGCTGTCAAAAATTTAAGCAAAGAAGATGCTACATTGTTGTCTGCAGATGTAATAATCAAGTTTATGCTTCAAAAACTCTCAGACATCGATTATGAAATCAGTCGAACGCTTCATGACAACATAAAGCGACGCATTGATGAGCGAATTAACAACGATGTTATGAACCTTTTACCTTCACTTAAAGATCCTTCTATTTCGCCATCAAAAAACACACTCGTATTTGCCGCCAGTCTTGCTTCTCGCTTATTCTGTGTTATTGACAATTACGATGATGATGATGAAGAGAAACAATCTGAAACTCTTTCAAATGATGCCGAAGAAAGAACAATGTCACTTCAAGAGGAGCTGAATTTGAAACTTCAAGAGTGTACCACCACCACTAACGCTGCTCAAGATAAATTCAAATGGTTGAAGAGTGAATTTGTATTGTTTAAAAACACTGGTAAACGAAAAGATCATCTTCAAAAGCTTTATGATGCTCTACTATCGATCAAACCCACTTCAACTGACGTGGAACTTGTTTTCTCCGTGAGTGCTAGCTTTTGCACGAAAATCAGATCTCGCTTATCTGACAAATCGCTGAATGCACTGGTCTCCCTCAAATTTTTTTATAATAAGTTGAAGAAGTAAAAAAAAGTTTTTTAAAACATTTCATTAAAAACATAAATAAAAAACTTTGCAGAACAATTTTTTTTATTTTAATGCATTTTAAGGAAAAACAGTAAAACAAGAAACAGTAAACAGCTGTTTTTTAAAAAGTACTGTTTTTGAGAAACCCTAATTGTAACTGTGTATATACCCGCAAGGCCGGTATACCGGCCTCGCTATCTACCGTCATAACCCGACAGGCCGGTATACCGGCCTGTGTTATGTTATTTGCTAGTTTCGCTATAGTATTGTCAAAATTTGCCAGGGAGGCTCGGGTTAGGGTGCCGAAATATGGGGGAGGTTAGGGTTCAAAGGGTTAAGCTATGCGCAATGTGAGGATAACTAATATGCTATGGAAAGCGATGGAAGCCAGGAATGCCAAAATCGGGTCAAGTGAAAGTATCTTTCTTTAATGAAATGAATAAAAAAAATAGTAATATTGAAGAATGTGTATAGATAACTTTGTTTCATTCAAAATTTAATGATCCTTTTAACCAATTTTGGTATTCCCAACCTACCCGAAAAGTAGGCCAATGGAACTTGAAAACATGTATGGGAATTTGAATTTATTAATGTAATTAAAGTCTGACTAAAACATTATAACTTTACTTTGTAGAAAAGTGTTGATATGGGATTCCAAGTGTGGGACATATTCCTGAAAATCTGAACTTTTCGTTCCAAAGTTTATTGACATCAGGATACGCTACACAGCGCCAACATTGAGCATTAAGACCTCGATGACCAAAAAAAAAAATATCAGGTTGAGGTCTTATATTGTAATACTAATGGTTTATAGGTAAAAAAAATATCAAATATGTAATAATGAGGCCATGATAAATCAAAAAAAAGTTAATAATACAACTTGAAAATTCATTTTTCAAAATACTTTTTTCTATAATAGCAACATACATGTACATGTATTTTGCTTTTGAGTTGCTCCACACCTGGATCATAAAGAACAAAATGATGAGTTTGAGGATTATTGATGAGTCTGTGTATGTATTAACACATTAACCCCTGGAGATTTTTGCTGTTTTTGCATGAAATGCGAGTTGGAAACACAATTTATCCTGGTCTGTCTTAGGTCTAAAGCCAAAAAGTCTAATCTGGACACAAAATCAGATTCCAACCAAGGGCAAATTTTGGGTGAGAAACAACAAAAAGTCCCAAAAATCTGTTTTTTCCCTCTGTATTTTAAAGTGCAACTAAGACATCCAGATTATTTGGTATCATTGTAGAGCTAAATCTGTCTACCTTTCTATAATACCACCCACTTTAATGTATCATACATGACTGTAAACATGGCGCCAGGAGTTAATGTGTTAACTAACAATCGCCAGAAAAGCAGCTTTTGAAGCTACTGGCTGGATATTATCAGCCTGATAATTAGTACTGGTAGCATCCGCTTCCCAGATCTAAATTTAGTTATTCAGCAACTACTTATCTTGCCACAAAATAATGCAGACTGTGAAAAATCTTTAACTATGATGAAAAATATACATAAATACTGTAGGAAGTCCCTGAATGCAGACACACTAACATCATTTTTATAGTGAAAATAAACACTGACACCTGCTGCATAGACTTTAAAACCCCTGATTACATTCTGAAAAGTGCAAAGGGTGCTTGTATGCATGCGTTACAAAACACTGAAAATCAAAAGAAATGAAATAAAGTTTCAAAGATGTAAATAATTATGTGAATGTGTGTAAAATAGTTCACTTATGTTGTTTTAAAACTGTTGATCTTATATAATGTATGAATACTTTTTCTGTGTAAGGTTTTTTTGGTCTTTGTAAGGTTTTAATTGGTTTCGCCTACAGGTTTTCATCTCAACTGGTTGACAGGTATGTACATGTGTTTACATGTGGCTAAGATACTCTGGAACAGTATTTACAACACCAACAATTGTAACTTCTTCCTTGTTTCTTTTTTCTTTTCTAAAAATGGCGTATGTAATAGATTCTACTTTGAAAATTACATGTATTAAAATTTCATAAAACAATACAAGACAATGAGCTATAAAAAATGGAAAGGCAGTAAGTATCTTATGGAATCTGCTAATTTCTTAACTGTGGGGCTATTTTTTAAAAATGGAAAAAATAGGGTGAGGAAAACAATTTAAGCTGGTGTTTGTAACAGTACAAGGAATTGTGAATTGACATTTACTGTCACCCCACTTGGCAGAATCTAGATGGGATATAAATACTGTGACCCCTTGACTGGGATTTCCTTTTTCTAGTGCAACCCCACTATATATTCTATTAGTCCACTTCAGACTATCACATTTCTGTCACAACAAGTTCCCCTCTTTTTGATGAGTGTACAGTGCTTACATGTCTGTACATTTCGGATCCAAATGGTTTCCATGTTATGACCCTAGGTACATAGTTAATACAAGACCGGGAGCCCATGCTAACTGCATAGATTCATTCCCACTGATCAGATATCAGTAGGGAAATCACCCACAGTCAATGTTGGTTTAAATAGAAAGTTAACTGTCTACTTGTGGAATATTCCAGAGAAAATCCCAAAGGTACAAGCATGACTCGTAGAAAGCGTACACTAAAGTTTATCAAAATATTTTTAAATTAGGGATCCATCCACACTCCCCCTCCTCTTGAGGGGTTGTATTTACTTTTGATGAAAAAGAAAGATAATCCCCACTGCCTAAACATGAAATGTAGAAAGTTACATTTGATTCCCACTTGCAGTATTAGAGTTTGGACTTGTACAAATTCAGCATCACTATGTCTTGCAAAACTGTATAAAAATAGTGAGACACTAATCCTCATTCTCAATCAATGAAGAAAGAGTTGACTCTACTAGCAAGCTTTCATAACATCCTTGAAAGTCAGTCATTTTACACAAACATACCAATTCCATGTAACTAAATTCATGATGCAAAACCTTGTCATTTATCAGGTACTTGTTCTTTTAAAATCATAGCAAAATACATGTAATTCTAAATTTCAACAATGCTTGAATGACCACCTCTAGTATTATCCATTAACTGTGTTAATCAGATACATTCTTGTGATACCTATATATAAAAAAAATTGAAGAAATGAACCTATATGAACCAGGAAACAGCCTTAAGAAGCCACATTTTCCACTTTCAAGTGGTGGTTCACTCAAAGCACTACTGTAAACCAACTGACCTTGACCTTAAAAGAGTTGACCACTATGTAGCCTCATGATTGTTTGATTCATAATGTACCATCCCAAGAATTGATGAGAGAACTGACCTCACTGGAGAGCAATAGAAATAATATTCTAAGATGTGACTTTTCATTCAGAAGTCACAAAAACAAGATTTTAAATATTGCCACTGTGGTGGCTATTTTGGACATCAGATCAGAACCATTTTTATGTACAAGTTCACCTGACATCAATAATGTTTGTCAAGTTTCAGGAACATGTAATAGCAAATATGGGACAAGCTGCATGCACGCTGTTACGAGTTTAGGTTCTAATAAACGGTAACAAATAGTAAAAACAACAAGCTTTGTGAAATTTAACAAAAATTTATTTCCCTGGAAATAGATTGCAAAACTGGAAAAAGAACTTACAGCTTTAAGATTTAAGAATCAAATCCAAAAATAATTCATGAATAATCCGCAAATTAAATTACAAAAGTCCTAGTAATGGAATGGTCTAATAGATTCAAGTTTGAGTCCTGTTGGAAAATCCAAGACGGACAACGACATATGCTGAAGTCTGTGTTGTGTTTATCTAAAGGTCCTTGTAGTTCACAAGATTTAACACTCTGGTATTGGAAATTCAAATAAGATTTTGATAAACTGTCTTAGTCCATGAATTATGTATGAGCACATCAAATATTTCCAGAGATACAAATTAAGCCTTTAAAATCCAAATGAACGGAAGAATTGTTAACATGGATTAAAAAACTTAGCTACAAAAAAAGAAATTTACTTAATGTTATTTGTAAAAGCCCAGAACTAAATACATTTCACAAAAACAAAGATTATATTGCATTCTTCTAATACACAGTTCTAAAGAAATGCCCAAATTGCAAAATCACAAAAGGGGGTGGGGAAAGGAGTAATGTGATCATTTCTATCATGTACTCATAACATGACCCTGAGGAGAACCAATCATTTCTACTTGAATAATAAAAAGTTGTTTGCTTATTCACTAATCCATTCTTGGCAATGACAACAACTAATCATTTTAAAATAAAAATGAAGCCTGTTTATGTGGTTGTCAATAACCTTGAATCAAGGTCAGGACCTAGGTCAACATTACTTGTTTACTGTTACCAAAGAATAATTTGGTCAACCAATTTTCTGAAAAAACATCTCTAGTGAATAAATTTACATTACAATAGCAAGTAATGAAAAATAAAAAAGAATTTAAAACTGATAAACAATATTAAATTAAAACAAATATATATAAAAACATACTAAAAAAAAAAGTAAAATTATTTCACAATGCATCATCTTATATCATTTGTGTATGTAGTTAATACTGATTTCATCCAACATGCACAAATCTCCCACTCTTTCATGTTCAATCGCACAGCTAGCTGTTACAGTTGCTTCAAAAATGTTAGAAAATGGAAGTATATTCATTGTTCATATAATATTAAATATGAACGTGTGAAAAGAGCATACTGAATGAATATTAGATTGATAATGTAATACAAAAAGTATGCAACAATATTGTATATGTACATGTCATAAAGGTCATAGGTTTGCTCAAGAATCTCAAATGTTTACACTTTATAGACAAGTATATAGATATGAAACGAGAATAAGACCTGAATTTACATTTAAATTAATAATTAGTTCATGAAAATGAAAAAGCAATGAAATTGCAAAATCAAAGTTTTTTGTCAGATGATCTAATAACACACACATCATTCATACAATATTTCTTTCTTACAACAGTGTGTCAAGATAGTGACCAAGAACCTTGATTCCCTCATGAAAACATTTTCAAGGGCATATATTCACCAAAGTAGAATGAAGTAGACTGAAGACCCTTGTCTAATGAAGTTGCAAGTCGTCTTGATATAAACTATCAGGTTAAACACAAAATATTTCAGCATAAAAAGCACCAAACAAAAGAACCAAGGATACATGCAGCAATAAATTAATAAATATATCAGTTGATACTGAAACCAGTATTAAGCATTCACAGTATTAAGCATTCACATCTGGATAAAAAAAAATGTTTGGTCCCTTTAGACAGGTGATTGATCTATAGAGGCTCATAGTCACAAAAACCTAGTTCATCGAGGGGGTGAGTGTCTTTTTAAAAAAGGGCTGTTAAGTTACTGATCAGTAGAGGTGACCATGAAACAGGTTCAACCACATGAATTATGTTCAGGAATTATCCTGTAGGAACAGTCATGGTAAAATTGGTAAGTGGGTATAAATGTGGTAATATTTATATCAAGTTTATCTTGTGCATACATCTTCCAACTGAGATACACACATTTCTGCAGCATACAATTTTAGAGTAAATACAGTTAGTTTAAAGACTAAAAGATCACAGGAAACTGTGGTGTATTCCATAATTGATTTGAAACATGAATCAGCCTTGTGTTTTTATGTACATAAAGCTATTCCTTGGCAGGAAGCAATACAGAATATATATTAGCTACTGGTATGATACCATCAGGAAACTACTTAAAAATGTTGCTGACTCAGAATGGCATGTCTACAATTGCATTATAGGTTAAATGAGACATCTTCTAGTATATGATAAAAATGATATAGAGAAAAACAAAGGAGCTGCCACACCCTCTCTAAGTAGACATCCCCATCTCTTTGTCTTGATCACTTAATGAAACTAAAAAAAGTTATAGTTTGCAATGTTAACACAAGATGTAGGCACCTCTGCAGTCCATTCAATAACATGAATAATGACTAACTTATAAAGGGCAAAATGAAATGATCATGTGGCATAAGTGGTTAGAGCTTCTGCCTCAGATGCAGGAGGTCGCTGATTTTTTTATCCCCCCCCCCCCGAGGAATACCAAAAGACAATATAGCACTAGCAGCTGCCAGGCTTGGCACTCAGACTTAAGAAGTTGGTGTTGGACTGGTCAACCTGGTGAGTGGTGACTGGATAAGGCATGATGCTACATGTCTTCAGCATGATGCCCTAGTACTAGACATCACTATAAATATTCACACTGCAAACACTGTAACAATAAGACTAAAATTGTTAAAGCTGCATTAAAAATCTAAATGACACAGAGGGCAACATAAATAGCTGCATAACCAACTTATCTATTTTTTGCACATTTACATGCATAATACATACTGCAGTTGTTCACACAATAAAAAGAAGCATTGATAATAACCTATTTGGACTTTAATAAACAAACATTTGATAAACTCCTGCTTGAAATAGGTACTGTGATTGGACATTGCAAACAAAGTGAGATAAAGTGCAAGATTTAAGAATGTATTCTACAAGTTGTAAAGTAATGTATTTGTCAAACTGAACAGGTACATATATAGTATTTATTATCAGAGAGGAAACTAATTTTCATTATATGATACATACCCTGTAGCTTTCTGCTGAACCGTGCCCATTCAATGAGAATAAATCCTCCAAAAGAGTGGAGAATCTTCAATAATCTTCTCCTGCAACTTGCATACCCATGTACAGAACAGTTATATTTTTTTTTAATAGATGATGATTATGTCAGAATAGTAGAGTGGAGGGCATTCTATAATAGCAGAGGGTAAGGTATGTATTGCATAATTCAAATTAGACCCCACCCTCCTAGATTTAAATAGTAATATCTTTGCCAGCACAATTGCTTAACAGAATCTGTCAGGTGGATAGGCCAGTGTGTTAAACTGATCAAAAACAGAGATAAATGGAATGTTCTCACCAATTGAGGAAAAAGGCCACATTACAGAATGTTGGTATCCCTCTAGAGCACATGTGTGCTGCAACTATGGTCCCAGAGAGCAAAAAACCTTGTTGTTCTGACAAGTGGAGCTAGAAGAGCAGACAGTAATATGAGATTGCCAAAATACTGCCTTGATGCCATTTTATCCTGAATACAACTGCAGTTGTACTCTACTATGCATATGTGTAGTGTCTCTAAAAACATGTGTGCTACATCACAAATATTTGTGTACTTCTCCAACACAGGAAATGGTTAAGGCACGCATGCGCAGTGAAATATTTAAAACACATGGTTGGAAAAAATTGTTCGCTTGAATATCCATTGATAAAATGATAGATGACAACTCAGATGTAAACATGGATGTTGACAGTGAGGCTAGTGACATTGAAGTTGATGAGTTGGATGATTCTGAGGATAATATTGGTTAGAATTGAAACTAGTTGATGAGGGAGATGATGCAATTGGCTTGATGCACTTTTGGTAAGCAGGATAAAATGGGTTAAAATAGGCCCATGAGGCAGTGACAGTTTGAACTTAATGGACTAACAGTTTCACAAAAGGAAGGTCTCTTATTGGTATGAGACTGACAAGGTCTTTTGATTGTCATCAAAATCCACCATGAGACAGTGGAAGCTAAAATATAAATAGAGAAAGGAAAAAGACATTTACTATGATTCTTTTCTCATTTGAGGCATTAAGATAGAAACGGAGAGTCTTAAATGGGCATAATAGCCTATCTTGATCCTTTCCAGCAGAGATTTAGCTGAGACTGGGTGCCATGTGCATCCTACACTATTATTTCTAACACAGGAGAAGGTGGACAAATAAAATTAGATCCAAGCCCCTAGTCAGCAACACCTAAGGTCGAGGTGAATAAATTACTCAAGGTGAAATATAACAATTTAACAAAATATAACAAATGTATTCCATCGACTAATTTCTCAACTGCAATTTCTGTGAACAAATACAGTCAATGACCTATTCACATTTGCCAATTACTATCTCGTCATATGAATTTAAGGTCTTAAATGAGTGTTTCCCTTCAGTGTTAAATCTTTTACTAGTCTATCCAACTGTTTCTCTTTTGGTACTTCAGTACCCTTGACTATGTGCTCTCCTGGCATTCCAGATCAATCCTTCTGTCACGTTTCCTTCCAGCAATAGACCCACCCACCCATGTGCTCTTAACATATCTTCCCTCTCTCTGATTCTCAGGTCGCCTCTCACACCTCAAGAAGACTTTGTCTGCAAATCCAAAACTAGAATTTCCTTTATTTTTATTTTTTATTTTTCGAGGGTGTTCTACCCGCTGATCTTCACAGACCATTCATGGGGAGGCCCTCCTGTCCTAATATGATTGTGTTTGCTATTGATTGAAGAATTGGTAATTATTTGATGTTATTATTTTTATTTTTATTTTTTGGTCATATTCCATACATCTTTCCATCATTTTTGTTCTTCTTTTCTTCTTTCCCTTCTTTTTTCCTTTCTTTTATTACTCTTTCTTGCTCGAATATTCGTTCTTCTGTCAAATTCTCTTGTGATGTGTTGTCAATTTTCCCAGATATTACAGCGATCGTTTCAATTTCTCTTCGTTGTCATTTCTCTGGGGTTTTTGTTCTTTTCCGTATAGTCTGTTTTCCTTTTCTATCTTGTTGCTGTAGTTTCTGTACCTCGGCAGCTTTTTCATTTTTCTTCTCTCGCTGTTGTTGTTGTACCTCTTTTCTCTGTATCATTGAACTGTTTTTCTTGACTTTTTGTTGTTGTCTGGATATTCATATTTGTTTTGCCTTTTGTTGCTACATTTCTCTTAAATTCTCTTTGTTCTGTTGTTCCTGTATCTTGTTCTGCTTCTGTTTCTATGTAGGTATTTCCTTTTGAGCTATTTGTTGTTCTTGTTTTTTTGTTCTTTTGATCTTGAATCTTCATTTAAGTTTCCTAAATGGTTTGGCTCTGTGGTTTCTTCTTCATTTTTAGGACATTTATGTGGTGTGTGCCCCGTCTCTCCACACCTGTTGCACTTTCTGTGATATATACATCCTTTGTATCATGCTTTTGTGATGAAACCGTGTAGAAAGAATGTCCTTTTTATGCTTTTAGCTTTGTTTTTTCAATTTCCAATATTCTGGTTCCGTTGTATATAGTGAACCCTGGAGCTGTGTCAAGTCTTGACTCCCCCTACTTTGATTCCAAATTTTTCTTTGAAGCATTCCACTGTGTCTTGTAAGGGTATCTCCATTTGTATATCTGCAAGATGTAGCTCTCCTGTCTGTTTTTTGATCTTTCTTAATATCAGTTCTGATTTTTTAACTACAACTTTCTTACTGTGTATGTTAATTTCTCTATATGGTAGAGCTGGTGAGTTGCCTCGTGGTCTTATTAAATAGCCTTTGTACCCTTCTCTATTTATCAAATAAATCTTTTGTTGTATTTATGGATCCCTTATTTTCAGTGCTATCAAAACTGTTGACAACCCGGGTGTTTCCTCTCTGTACTCCTTGCATATCTAGGAATTGCATTCCTTCCTTATAATTGTAATCTATAAATGAAACTTCCTCTATGCATACTCTCCTTATCCTAAAATGATTCTGTAAGTCCTTTGTGACCTTGAATGCCGACGCTATTTTTTCCTCAGTATGTTTACCTTTTGTGTCTTTAGTACTGCTCACCTTTTAAGTTTATGATTGTGAAAAGCTGGTTGCAATTTCTTCCTCCTTCACTGCATTGTATTATCTTTTTGTATTATTTTGATTCTTGTATGTTGAAATCCTGGTATAACATTCATTATCACTTTACATTTCGGTCTGTTTTGTCTGGGCCACATTGCGATTAGAAACACTTACTTTGCTTCTCAGCAACAAGTATTAAATTTCCTTAAGATCCTTCCCACTATTTAATGAGCATAAACTTTTGTCTACTAGGATAACAGTCTAATGCCTCCCAACTCCTCTATGACCCACATCTGGCAACATATGTACATGTACTGACAGGGACAATGGACTTGGTCCAAACAAATTGTTAATTAAGACTGTCATGATCTGAATCTCTCAGATTGGGTACAGTCTGGTCTCTTTGAAAACTGCCGGGGGGGGGGGGGGGGGGGGGGAGGGGTGAATTTATAATTATGGATTTCTGGTCCTCAAAAGTGCAAGATTGCTTCCAAGCTGGTTGTGACATCATGACTGATTGCAAAACAGAGGGGTTTCTACCTGGTGGTCGAATTCCCTTTAATTTAACCACAAACAGGTGATAGCACAACATTCAACAAGAGCCAGGCAGCTTTCAAGTGTCCAGAATCAGATCTATAGTCATAATCTTATATATGTTACAAGTGTGGGCTCTAATAAATGGTAGCAAGGAAATATTGAAAGCAACCAGCTTTATCAAATTTAACAAATAGCTTATCATTTATATCACGTATTCCTAACATGATCCTGATGAGAACCAATCATTTTAAAACAAAACTAAACAGTTGTTTACTTCTTTATTCACTAGTCCCATCATGAACTTGACAACAACCAAACATCTTAGAATCAAAGTAAAACCTGTTTATATGTAGTGCCACTAACCCTGAATCAAGGTCAGGATCAAGGTTAACATTAGCTATTTACCAAAACAAATTCAGGTCAACCGATTTTCTTAAAAGACATCACCTCTAGTGAATAAATTTACATTACAATAGCATCTAATGAAAAATAAAGAAGAATTTAAAACTGACACAAAAAAAACAATTAAAACAAATATATATATATATATCGTCGTCGGCATCCGTCCGTCTTCGAGAGACGATGGTGTAGCTTCCGATTTGGGTGTGCTATCTGCACCTTCGCGAGTGGCTGAAGAGTCCGACCCTTGAGTGACAGTCTCTGTTGCACTTGCTGCAGGTGTATGCTGATGCATGCTGAGGATGTTTTTGGTTCGCCTTCCTCCTGGCTCTCTTTGCAGCAAAGTTTGTGTTTCTCATCTCCTCAGCTTTCTGAGTGCCCTGTCTGACAGCAAGACGCCACGCGGAGTGGTCGTCAGCACAGCTCTCCCAATTGTTTATGTTGATGTTGGCTGTCTTCATGTCCTTTTTGCAGACATCTTTGTATCGCAGACGTGGCCTTCCAGTCGTTCGTGCACCTTCTACTAGCTCGCCATACAGCAGGTCCTTGGGTATGCGGCCTGGGTCCATTCTCCTAACATGGCCTAGCCAGCGAAGGCGCCTCTCGCTGAGAATGGAGAACATGCTGTTCATGCCGGTGCGTTTCAGAACCTCTGTGTTGGGAACTTTGTCCTGCCACTGGATACACAGAATGCGTCGCAAGCATCTCAGGTGGAAGCTGTTGAGTTTCCTCACGTGATTCGCATAGGTGGTCCATGACCATGGCTGCTGTAAAGGAGTGTGCTGAGCACGCATGCCTGATAGATGTGCAGTTTGGTCTTTGCGGTGAGGTTGTGATTGTCCCAGACCCTCTGGTTCAGTCTCGCCATAACTGCTGATGCCTTGGCAATCCGGCCATTTACATCAGTATCAACGGAGAGCGAGTTGGAGATGGTGGACCCAAGGTATGTGTAGTCCTCAACAACTTCTAGGTTGTACCCATCAATGGCGATGGTGGGAGAGGAGTCTGCATCCTGCACCATAACATTCGTCTTCTTCAGACTGATGGTCAGTCCGAACTCCTTGCAGGCATGGGAGAGACGGCATACTAGCTGCTGCAGTCCATCATCCATGTGTGATGTCAAGGCTGCATCGTCGGCGAAGAGCAATTCACGGATGAGAAACTTTATAACTTAAACCAGATATAGGTAACACACACTCCAAAGAAAAAGAAACTTTCCTTTTACCATACATGAAGTTTAAGAACAAACAAAAATGTACTCTTATGAATTACAAAGTGTACATGAAATAATAAATTTCTACTTGAAGAATAAAAAGTTGATTACTTCTTGACTTTGACAACAACCAATCATTTTTAAATAAAAATGAAACCTGTTTACATGGTGTCACTAATTTTGAATCAAGGTAAACATTACTTGTTTACCAAAGAATAATTTGGTCAACCGATTTCCTGAAAAAACATCTCTAAATAAATTTACATTACAATAACATGCAATGAAAAATAAGAACATAAAACTCACAAACAATATTAAATTAAAACAAATATATATCAAATCAGATACATGTAACAGGTAATACATATTGACATTATCCCAGGTGCTCTCACCCCATTAACTGCTGAGCCAAACAGCTAGGCAGTCCCAGGTGAGTGACAGCATACTTGCAGAGATCACCTAGAGCAGTGTTAGCCTTACCAGTGCCTGTATCCCGGATACATGCTGAGAATACTTGGCTTGCAGATTTTTTTTCTGAGAGCTAGAGTAGTAAATGTTATTTTTATATATTTACATTCCTTTAATTAAAGGTCAAATGAAACGATTTTTGATCTTCAAATTTAATAAGTAAAATGATTGATTATTATTTTGGAAGTAAAAAAAAACCTAATGAAATTAATTAAATCAATGTCGGGTGCACGTACCCGGTCATCAAAAGTCGAACGTTGCGCAAATGTGACCTGGCTTACTTCCCCTGAATTACCTCTTCTGCTGACGTCATACGTGCCATACAATTGTAAACAATATACGGCGTGGGTAGCAAGATAACAAAATGGATTATGTTTCTGATGAAAGTTCGACAGATTGTGAAGAAATGCCAGACTTGACTTCGACGAAACCGTCAATAACACCATATATGTTTGAACCAAGATTATCTTCGGTACAAAATGTTTCAAACAGAGACACAAGCTCTGAGTCTGACTCGGACGACAGTCACCTTTCGACCGAAGAGAATGAAGACTCCTTACTTGACGAAGAGGTTGATGAAGTGAATCTTTGGTAAGATTTCTAACAAATACTTATATTATAAACAAAATGCAATCGTTTTTTTAAAGTATTCGGTTACTGTTTTGCTCGTTTCAAAAAGAGTTTAAAAAGGGGGGGGGGATGGTGTTTTGTTTTCAGACTATTTCCCTGCATGTGTCTAAGGACCTTACATTGTATATAATGTGCATATTTTTATTCACACCTGCTTGAAAAAATTTAACTTAAAAAGTTCATCCGTATTGTCACCACAAATGTAATGTTGATCAATTTGTTAGTGCATTTTACAGTTTATATGTAGATCTTGGAAAAGGTAGATTTTTTAATGAGAATAAACTGATTTGGCACACTACTTTAGTATATTCTTTTAATTGTTGCAGGTGTTCTTGTCAACACTGCATGACAATGCAGACAAGAAGGGAGTCAAAGTGTTGCAAAGACACGAATATAGTGGATGGAAAAATGGAAGAAGCAGGAATTTCCTGCATAACAGAGCATGATGGTTTCCAAGCAAACTGTTTGAATGAACATGTTTTGGAAACATCTTATTATGAGTATTTGGAGGAACATGGACTAAATTATCAAAATATACACGAGTAAGTGTTTTTACATTTGTTTTATTAAGGAATAACTCTTCAAGTTAAATAGTTCGTTTGCACCTTCTAGTAAACACTAAACACCCGGTCTCTTTTTCCCCCCAAATCAAGTTTTACCCTTTTATGTATAGTTTTCTTAATTTGTAGAAATAAAACACAAAACAACAGCTGTTTATAGAGGTTTTAATAGTAATGCAAAATAAATGTAGTAATAGATGATGAACATGACAGCAACAATAAAAATGAAATCAAATCAATTTAAAATAAATATATATACATGTATAAATGATTATTCATCTGTACATCTATGTGCCACATTCAATTTTAATACCTCTTCAATGATTTTAAGAATATTTTTTTTTTACAGACTGTACAGATATATAGCTTATAGAAGATTTGTGCGATGGATTTACCAAAGACTGTGTAAAAAGCAAAGAAAGATCTTGCCATCATGTGTTGTGAAAGCGATAAGAGATAAATTTCCATCACAACAATATTGTGGATTTAAATATCGTAATTAACTTCTTAAAGAGACAAAACTGAACACAAATAATTTTAATTATAGTTTTAATTGAATCTTGAAATATGTCTATCGACTATTTCAATTTTTGACTGTCTTGGCAATGCCTGTGCCAGAGGGGCTGGTCTAACTTTGTCTTCTCTTTGTCTGGCATCAAAGGCTTCTGAATAGCTGGTGTACATTTCCCGTCTGATCAGAAGTTCATCAAACAAGTCATAAATATATCCTGCAAAACAATCAAATCAAACTGTTTATTACTTGAAACAAGAAGAATAGATTGTTAGATGTGAATGCTATAATTTTTGTAAAAAATTAAACAAATAACTTATTGTATGTTTGTCTGGTTTTAATTTCTTTTGCAACTCCTTCTCCCTTTCGCCATTTTGGGAAGGACACTCGATACTGGTGACTGCCATCTAATGTCACCATCTGACCTCTATTTACATTCTCATTGAAATGCAATGCGGCAAGCAATAAACTATATTCCAGGCACAAAAGGTACATATATATATATTGAAAGGAAATTTACCTGAACAAGTTGAAGATCCAATATTTTCCCACTTTCAAGGTTCATGATGCTGTAAGACCCATATTTTGCTGTGTGTCCTGGAGAACAGCAGCGTGCATCTCCGCCAAGTTTAATTTCACTCCCTCTGTTTTTGATTTCATCCAACATGTAGGACTGACTTAATTGCCAAACTGATGATACAATGGGAACAATATATGCATTTTGTATCGACATATATGTTCTCTGTGAAAAGCACTGAATTTTTTAATGCATAAACACATTCAGTACAGTTGTTGGACTTGCTCCTGCAAACATGATTGCTCCAGATAAAATCAAATTGCCTAAAGGCATAGTTCCTGACATAGGCTGACTATACCATCTGTAACGCCCTTCACATGTACAGCACATGTCTACAATTAAAGCTGTTCCAACAACTGTTTTCATTAGATCACTATCAGATGAATCCTTCAATACTTGTGCAAGTGTCTGCAAAAAATTTTAAAAAATAAAATAAAATAATTTAACATCTTTATTTAGCAACAAAATAAATAAATTATAAAGGAATTTACTAAAAAAAATCTTTGTATTACTGAAATTGTTAATTGTGTGGATAGCAATTATTCATGCTAATCATAATGAATGAGCAGTTATTTACTGTATTAATTAGTGATTATATCTTTAGACATAGTCCAGACTCTCCTGCTGTGCTTATCTCATACATACAAACCCATTGTTCTTGGGTGAAATTTGAGAGATCTAGTTTATTTATAAATTCATATTAATGTTGAACATACAGTTTAATTTTAAAAAATAATGATTAGTAAAACAATTCAATTATAAATTTAAGAAAGGAAAAAAAATTACTTACTTCCATTCTTTTTCTTTTTGCTACTGCCCTCGATTGTCGTTGTTTTTTTTTTGAGTGAATCCGCGTTTTCACATCCTTGTTTTTTCGATTTAAAATCGAAAATTGATGGTATTGCATCTCGTTTTAGCTGTAGTTTTTTCAATTTGTAGCCGATTATCATTGCTAATGAAGGATCAACAACAAACTGGTCGTTGGTAAAGTGCTTTGCACAAAGCCTCGAAGTTTTCGATGGACTAAAATCTTTCCTTTTTATTCGGGAAATCCAAACTTTTCTCCGCTTTTCGTGTTTCGGAAATTCAAATAATCCTACCCCTTGACCTGACTCAGTTTTACAGTTAAAAGCGACGCAATACACCATTTCACTGCTTATCGATTCACACAGGTAAACTTGCTTGTAAACAAAGCTTGTTGTGGCACAAGTGACGTCATCAGCTAAGGGAAGTAAGCGATGTAAATATTATGGCGGGAAATATGTACCCAATCATTTTGATCGATTTAAATGGGGTATGATCATATTTTTCAATCGGGGAAACGTTAATAATGATTTGAAACACAAAACTGTACAACATTTTAAAGAAATCATATAACTCATATAAAATCGTTTCATTTGACCTTTAAGCTAAAATTTGGCACAGCAGTTCAAAATTATGTACAAAAATGGCATAAAACTTTCATACTACATGCAGAAATAAAACTGACACATAAAGATAAAATGATTTTTGTAACAATTTGTTTCTCTTGCCATGAATAATCCACAAAAAATCCATGATGAATTCACAATGAATAATTAACACTATCAACACCTGAAATTCACTCCATTTGATGTACATACAAATTCCACTTGTCATCTCTATTGCAAACTAAACCTCATGTGAATACTTCTTCAGTCTGTCAAGTAAAAGTCTACTTCCAGCAGCTAATTGTCATAATTTTCTTCATTTTCTAATCTAAATATTTCCACTAATTTTGCCGTTATCAAAGTCAAAAATGTTGCCACATTCTTCAGTAATGTACACTCTATATAAGCAAATATTTTATTGGTTAAACTGCCTGCATAATTAGGAAATGGCTTCAAACCAACCAATGGTTTGCGCCGATTTAATTTGTCTTTTGGGATACAGGCATAGATAAATACTGCCACTCAAACTCGGTGCTCAGGATACAAGCTATGCAAACTCAGCCTCCTTCGAGGCATTCGGGAGATGAGGGAGGTAAATTGCGACAAGTTAAAGAGGCAGCAGTGGTTAATGTGTTAACTACGAATTAACTATCAGAAGATAAGTGTATACATGAAGCATTAGTAAATTTTCCCCACAACAATGACACTGGGGATTTCAATAGTTAGTGGAGCTACCAAAGGTAACTGAATTTTTGCTAGAAGTCCCTGTTGCCAAGGAAGAGATGTACATTTTTAATTCCCATTAAAACGTAGACAGCCATTGTTGATAGTCAATGCTTAAATCTCGCTCATTCTTCTAACAGACAAAAAGGCAAGTAAAAACGTAAAAACAGTTTTGAATATGAGGTTATGAATGGAAATTTCACTCAATGGTTTAAATGAGATTTTGATGAACGATCATAAAACACAATACAGATTCCATCTGGGTATAACTGAGCAAGAGACAAGTAGCTGAAGCTCAAATAATGTTCCCAGTAATCAGACGATGGCCATTCCCAGAACCATCACCCAGATATAGGATTAGTAGTGTGTGAAGACTCTGGAAGCAGAAAAGATTCTTATTGGTGAAACCCAGAAGCGATAAAGCTATTGATTGATGCAAAAGAGAGATTTACTATGTAGAGGATATATCAGGATGTGCAAATAAGCATCCTGAATGTTGATAGATATGGCCTGATCTGATGGACAAAGTGTGTTCAAGACTGACGATGTGGCATGGTATCCATCTTGACAAGTTTCTCCAGAAGAAAATGATGTAAAGGTTAGAGACTGATTAAAATTCAAATGTTTCTTGGTATCATATCATGTCTGACTATATAATGCGGGAGACTGACTGTTCAGGCCTCCCACCCAAAAAAAGTTCCAGTCAGCCAGCCATCATTGTAGTAATAGCTCGAACCTCATGGTGTTTTAGAGTCATAAAGAGGTCTCAGTCTGCATGTGACTAATATACTCTCTTAACTGCGGTGTCAATCCATAGCAAGACAGCAGTTCCTACAGCGCTGCTTAGGAGGAAGGAAAAGAAGTTTCATACAGTTCCTTTTTTTCTTTACATGCTTTAAGACAAAAATCATGGGCCCCAATTAGGCATAAAGGTGTATTTTGATTAACCCCAAGCCAGATTCAACTGTGACCAGGGATTTCAGTTAGTAGTGGAGCTACCAAGGCAAAGGTAACTGTTTCCTAAAGCTCCCAGTTCACAAAAGAGAGAATCAGAAAAATATTTTCCATTAAATCAGCGCTAGCCTTTGCTAAAGATAAGATATGAACAGAGCTTGGCCTTCTTACAAATGTTAAGAGTGAGTAAAAACTTTTTAGTGCAAGGTCCTGAATGGAGGCTTCACTCTAAGGTTCATGGGGGGGGGGGTCAAAGACCATAACACAAGAAAGATTCCATCCTCATCCTCAAAATATTTACAAAAGATTTATTAAGATCAACAAGATGTGCATCAGAACTGATTACTTCACACTATGAAAATTTAAGACAGCTGGAAACTGCAGCTATATAGCCCTTGATGGTAGATACTGAATTACTCTTGTTTTCAAACAGAAACAAAATGAAATCAGCGATAAAATTTACAGATGGCCAGATTGGATCAAGATGCTTCCTATTTCACTAGCTACAGAAGATCTTCCACCTGGAACCATAGACCTTGGATGTAGAAGCTCTCCTGGCCTGAATGCTGCAACTGGCAACCAAACCTGAAAACTTGCTATGGCAAGAGAGACCACTTGAGATAAGCCAAGTGTGAAGATGGAGAATCTGGGATCTGTTGTGGAGGAGACCTCGGTTGATTGATCAACAGGTCTAGATGGTCAATGAACCATGATTGTTGGTGCCACAGTGGGCTGATGAGAATGATCTGAGCAGTTTAAGTTCAGTCTAGAGCAGAAATTGAGATATTAGACACAATAGTGGGAAAAAGCATGGAAATTAGTTGATCCAACTGAAGGCTGAAGGTGTCTACTGCCCATGGTCCCTATCTGGAACAGGAGAAACATAGAAGGGAAACCTGTTGTTGAGCCTCATCGCAAACAGGTCTTCTCAGTGTGAAGAGGGACTCTTCATGGGGCTGGTGAAGGCATCATAATGTTGAGATCGTTCTGCCATTCCTGGAAAAGCTATCCACTAATTTTCTTCCCCAGAATATGGTAGACCCAACTGGTGATGTTTTCCGAAGTGGTCAAACAGAGGAGTCTCCGGACCTCCATGCAAAGAAAAGGGGCAAGTGTGCCTCCCTACACTGGAGATACACAACACAAAATGTAGGGGCACCCAAGTGGCCGAGTGGTCTAAAGCGCTCTCTGTTACAGATCACTGCCATCTCACCTCTGTCTGCGTGGGTTCGAGTCTAAGATTCAGCTAATGTAGTTATGTAAGAAAGCTTGCCAGTAGCTTATCATGTGCTGAAAAATGGTGTTAAACCATATAACAACAACAACAACAAATGTGTTGTCTGAGGAAACCATGACACATCGAAACCTCACTGCTTACATTTCTGGATTATTGATATTAAGGGACAATTTGGCTTAAAGTCCAAAGACTCTGGAGAATTATGTCCTCTGGTTCTAAATGAGTACCCCAACTGGACTATGATGTAATGGCAAACAGGAAGGTGTGGGGCTCAGATGCATGCATTGAACCCCAGTCAGGAATCTGCCTGATTCATCCACCATTGCAAATGATGATGAAACATTGGTCCTAGAAAGATTGGGGTTCATAGAGAATATATGTGTGGTTTTCACCTTGCGAGAAGGATGAATTGTTAGAGGTTGCATATGTAGCAATGCTAGGGGAACAAAGTTAGTGCAGCATTCAAGGTTCCCAACTGGGATAGGTAAAAGCAAGCAGAGAAGAATATCTCTGCTCATAGCACCTCTAAGAGTGCCATAATTCACTCTATTGGATACAGTGGAACCCAGGTTAAGACAGATTCACTGGAAATTTTATCCCTATGTAAGCCATGGCTTTGCTCATCAGCCAGAAGCCGGGTGATTCATCTAGATACTTAAACTTCACAACCTGCTACTTTTTTTTTAAAAAAAAAACTCCCTAAGCTGAGGAGCTAAGCTTTTCATGGAGCTGCCAGGGGTGAGTGGGGGTGACTGATAAATGAGTGAAGTAAACCCAAAAAAATTCTGATGACGAGTGGGAGGAAACATTTTGTTTCCTCGTTAATTTGTAGTACTGCTGGAATCAGCTTGATTCCATTTTTGTAATGTCCATCAATTTTTGTTTTTCTACCCCATGAAGAAACAAGTGCTAGGGCCAGCAATCAAAATCATGGACCTTATGAAAGTATTAAATACTCTTTGTGCTATATTTTTTCATTTTTTTTAAAACCAAAACCCCTATATAGGATGAGAAATACAAGTTACTTATATCAATGAAAGAATTAAAATTCTAAAGAAAGAAAATAATTTACTGGCATGGCTATTTAGTTACGAACAGATAGTGTAACAAGGAGATATTCTCTGAAGAAAAACTAGATGAAAGACATCTAATCTGGTACATGTTGGTTATACAGGCAGTTTTCTTAATGTCATAACTGCATGGCATCCTTGAAACTGATGAAATTTTTACACAATACCTAAGCCATGTGCAATGTTGGACTGCATCACAACTAACAATTTCCATCCTGTGGGAAGATGTATTCACAAACGGATGGTGGTTTTTTGACATAATAAAGTTAAATTCTTAACAACAGTGATGGGTAAGAGTATTGCAAATATTAAAAAGTGTTATTCACTCATTGTAAATGTGAATATTATTAACAAATCACAATATGATGCTGCAGTTTCGGAGTTAGTCTGTATAGACACCTTTCCTATCACTTTATATATTTATCTAAGAAGCCATGTATCAAAAGGATTATATATTAAAAAAATCTCAACTACATAAGTCTTAGTTACTACACTGTTTGACATGTTCCAGAAGGCATTATTAACATAATAAAGTCTTGTATTTTCCTGTATTCACAAACTATTTTATCTCATTTTTAATTAAAGAAGTTCATAACAGGGAGCAAAATACACAGTTTATTCAATTATCAAAGGTTGCAGGAACTATCCACTTTGCCTATTTGCATAGCAAGTGCACAAAATAGGACCATCAAAAGGTTACTCTGGTACATGTAATACTGTTAACTTCTAGCTGGCAGTAGTTAATGGACCCACTGCCTTAAGTGATTATTTTCCCAATGAGGACTCCGAATATAATATAAATTCTGGTGCAACAACTGCTATTTACATGAAGTAATTTGTCATAGTTTAGACTGTTTTCATGCTGAAGAGGATCAGATTCTGATTGGTAGTAGAAGTTACATTATGCAATAGAAGCTGCAACTGCTAAAGAATTACAAAATGCCAAACCAAAATTTCATCCTATTAACAAGGCACTTTAGATTTCTTATTATTCCTCAGCTTTTCTACTTCTAATCTAGATGGAGTGACTGAGATCAACAGCGTTTCTTCTCATTATCATTCAATATGACCTACTTTTGCTTCTGACATGTAGCGGCCTCCAAAATGAATCTGCCCATCAAGTTTCAGGACTATACATGTATATACCAGTGTCAGAAAGAGTTAAATTTACAAAACCTTAACATAATTGCTAAAGTGTAGAGGAAGTCTACTGTGACCACCTTTTGCCTGTGGTGAGCAATAACCAGTTTAATATATCCATCAAGCATTCCATATTTAACACATTAAACCCTGGTGCCGCATTTACGGGGCAGGATGGAGTAGCCTACTGCCAAGCACTGTAACATCGATGTCATGTATGATACACTATAGTAAAGTGGGTAGTATTATTATAAGGTAGACAGATTTAGCTCTACAATGATACCAAATAATCTGGATGTTTTAGTTGCACTACAAAATACAGAGGAAAAAACCTAATTTTTGGGACTTGTTTTTTTTTTTATAAACCCAAAATTCGCCCATGGTTGGAATCAGATTTTCAGTCCAGATTTGAGACTTTTTGGCCTCAGATCTAAGGCAGGCCAGTCTGAACTGCACACATACCAGTGAACCTGTGCAAAAAGGAGGATAAGGTGGCCATTTATAATAAAGAGTGGTCTCCATACAAAACTGATGGGTCCGTTAAGCAAAAAAAAAAAAAAAAAAAAAAAAAACAAGTTTTCAGCTTCCGCTCATGTACGAGCTAAATAACCAATGGAAAACATTGTTTTTAACACAACTAGGCATTAGGCTAATGGAAAATTGCTTGGAAGTAGATGTATTAGGATGTATTCATAAATGCGTTTCCTGCTTGCATTTCATTTGAAAACAGCAAAAACCTCAAGCGGTTAATGTGTTAAAAGATTAACCAAGCTAAATTTAACATGGCAAAGGCATGAATGTAAAGCACTGATTTAAAACATTTGGCCCTGACCCCAATGTTGAAAGGTTAAAATAGTATGTCCCAGTATGATTTGTCTTTAATTCACAGCTACTAAACCAATAAATGAACAAAATCCAACAAGGACTTTAAGAGATAAAAGCCAATGAAAATAATTCAACACAAATCTTTTATGGGTGTAATCCTGACACCCAAAATTTAAGGGACAAGCAAGAATGTTGCATAAATTCATAATGATTCTTTCCAAATATGAAGAAAAGGAGTCTAGGAAACGCAAGCAAATAAAGATTACCCAATACATTAATAAAACATTTTCTATCACTGAACTTGACCCTAAAGTCAAAGGAAGAAGCATGTCTCAGATAATAAATGTCTTAGCTGCATAATGATTCATCTCAAGTGTTAAGACAACCTATTAAGACGTTTAAGAAAAATAACCACCCTGATTCATGCCAAGCATGATGAAAACAGACGCAAATTAAATACATGTACTTTAACCAAAACCTTAAAACTTGTTGATAATGCAGAAGCAGTTGCCACCAATAAAGTAGCTATGTACTACTTTTGATAAGAACCATAACATAAATTTTCTATGACTGTGACCATAACCACCAAACATGTCACAGACCTATTTGTCATAGATTCATGCTCAATGCCAATGAAAATCTATGGAGTTTAGGTAAATACTCTCGTATAAGCCAAATTTAGGGGAAAAATAAAACCCTGTAAGTGGGGAGTGGATCAGCTTTTCCACAGGCCAGTGTCTAAACTTTACAGTTTTTAAGTCTTTTTGTTGACTACTGTAATGGCTATAAATATTAGGACATGAAATATAATTTGTGTTTGTGTTCTAAGACATACGTATGTAAACAAATCATTTTCAGGTGACCAGACACTTAATAAACTGTTATCAAGTACTATGACTATTTTGTTACCGTATATACTCACGTATAAGCCGAGAAATTTAGGAAAAAAATAAGGCCTTGAAGAAGAGGGGGTCGGCTTATCTGCGGGTCAAGGTCCAAATCTGAAATTTATAATGCTTTTCCCCCTCAATTTCCAGTATTTATTGTTTCCGTCGATCGCCGAATATGAGATCACATGCCTAATGATGCCACATGGCTGATAAGATTTGTCCTGTCGTGAAGTAAAACATATTTTTTTCTAACATAAGTGGTAGGATAATGAATGAAAAATATGTTTTAAAGTACTTGACGTCTATTTGACAGATGTCCATCCACCAGAAAATACAGCTATACGTGTTATTTGAACCACACAAATACGTGTATGGTCTAAAAGAACCGCCATATTAGTAATCTCTATTCAAGTATTTAACCCTCAGCTAATCAGTAATCATTAAACTCTACGGTTTCGTAGAATTACGTGCTAGTTTATTTCAGTGTAAATATGAAAAGAATCTACGTAAAAAAATAAAAGAATTACGATTCTGAGGTATACTGCCATACATGTTATTTGAACTACGGAAATATGTGTAATTTCCAAAAGAACCGCCATATTAATAATCTCTAGTCAAGTATTTAACCCTCAGCTAATCAGTAATAATTAAACTCTACGGTTTCGTAGAAATGCACGCTAGCCTATTTCAGTGTAAATATGAAAAGAATCTACGTAAAAAAAAATAAAAGAATTACGATACCGAAGGTATATATGACAAACATTTTGATCAAGAGTAGAAATACATGTACGATAGTCTTAAAGAAACAATAGCGAGAGGCTCCATAGGGGTTTGTTGCGCGCACGCTTAGGAAGGGTAAATAACATTGCAATATACGAGTCAGCGTGAATAATTGTAAAACAATATAATTTGTTGGATTTCTTTGATAGGTGTTTTAGACGTAATAGGCAGCCACAGTTTATATACTACTGTTGATTGGTTGTTTGTAAAGCAAAGTGGTTTCTCAATGGTAAAGTGTTGCACAATAGCTACCATATGCTTAATCAGTGGTAAATGCCTCGGGGATAATAGGGGTTTTTTGTTGTTGCACAGTGCCAATGACTTTACTAAAATATGCCGACTCTCAGATGTATCGTTTACTGAGATATGGTAGTGGACATGGTTTCTGCTCAAAGTTATCAACTGTCACAATATTTGAATCATGTCCACGCTGAAAACAGTCATATTTTGATCAACTGAATCACACTACCGGTAGTTTAAAAAACACACAAATAAACATCAATGATAAATAATTATCAAATACAAATTGATAATCAACTGTGGAAATAATTACAGGATAAGGTATATAAATATTTCACTACCACTATAAGAAATTATTTCAGTTTAATCTCTTTAGAAGTTTATATTCAATTCAATCGGATAACAATAGTAGTATAGAAAGTAAAAGAAAGCGTTTTGCGTATGATGAAGCATTCAAATTTAACGCTATTAAATATGCAAAAGCAAATAACTGTGCTGCAGCATGCAAATTTTTGTGAACGAGAAGCAAGTACGGGAATGGCAGCAATTCAGAATTTGTTGCATCTGCCGGCTGGTGCTCTCGTTTTAAGAACCGGACTATCGGATGACCATGATGACAATGATGACGTATATGATGAAAGCACGCCCGTAACAGAAGCCTAGTATTGTGAACTGTTTGGCGAGTCTGATACAGAGCCCAATTTTAAAGGATTCTAAAAGTGATTGAACTTTTATAATTCATGATTTTAGAATGAGGATTAATTAAATTTCCATTAACACTTAATACTTTTGAATTGTTTTTATTTCAACATAAAAATTAGCCTTCTTACTTTCATTTTATTTAATAATGTGATTTGCCTAAATAAACATATTCAGAACTCACTTTTTGCATCTTGTGATGTACAGGTAGTCTAGAAATTATGGATCGGCTTATACGTGGGTCATGCACTTTATAACAGTTTTACCGATTCAGTTTGGGGGTGGTGGTTTCGGCTTATACACGAACGGGCTTATACCCGAGTATATACGGTAGTATTTTTCATGTGCATATTTTCTGATTTCATGAAATTAAAGATAAATAAAGACTTCATAATTCGCGGGCTGGTTGATTTTATCCAGGAGGCTGAACTATAATGTGCAGTACATAAATAGTGCAAATCGTTCATAGCGTCACTTAAGTCCTTATTTATTCCCAAACATATTCAATCCAGATTTTGCTTTATTCATCTTTATGACCTTAATGCATTCTTCCAGATAACATTTCAGCTAGTCCTTAATACATGTTTCATTTACGTTAAATCACATGCTCATGAGTTATTCATATTCAATGATATAAGCGATCCTACAAACTGTGGTAATATTTATGAAAAGTTAAGATGTTTAATTGTACAACCAGCATAACTTGCAAGTTCACAAAGACTGGTAATAATAAAGGCTCAAATTATCATTATAGATCATCAATCTCTGCTAGTTTTGTGATGGAACAGCATCATAATTTTCCACATAATTTAAAGCTTGATATTTTGGCGTCTCCTTTGTTGATAGTTTGTGGATTTGTCTTTCACTTTCTGATAGCAATAAAAGCCAGTTAATCATTAAAACCCTGAAACTGGCTTGTTTTAAGAGCAAATTTTGACTGAAAATTATACCAGTACATTGCAGTGTAATTGTCATTCATTCTATAATATAAGCATGATTACCCTACTCTTGTAAGCCATATCTGTCAACTTTTCAAAAGCCATGTTGGGAGGCTGAATAATTTTTATTTTATAGAGATTGGAACCTACATGGGGAGGTTTTTCATGGCATTCTTAAAGCCTTGTTTTCACTAAATATTGACTGATCTTCCTGGTCTAATATGGGAAAAATTCACAAAGGACGTGTTGTTTCTACCTGTGATATGCCTTTTTTTCCTGCCCTGGACATGCCTTAATTTCATATTCTGGTCAAAATAGCTAAAGGCCAGTCTTAAATAAACAAGCAAGAAAGCCAGCACCACCAATTAAAAGTTAATCCTAGTCAATTTAACTATTTTTTGAAAACAACTGTACCCCCATCATGGTTCAAAGAAACCATGTTCTATACTACTGTATGTTACGCAAGCCCCAGCAATTATAATAATAATAATAATAATAATAATAATAATAATAATAATAATAATGACTTTAATTAAAGAGACTAACACAATTAGCTAAGAACTAATCTACCTTGAGGCCCTCATACAAGGAATTATTTTATTTATTTCAGCAGCATATCAGAATGCACTGGATATATTGGGTTTGGAAGATGGAAATAGAGTGGGCATTTCTACTCTCAACTGGAATACTATTCCAGAGCAAAGTTCCAGAGTATTGGAAACTTTTTTTAAATTATTCCTTATTTGGTTTGGGAATTTTATACTGTTTGGTAGACATGGATCACAGGTGGGAAGTATTGCCAGGTAGCCTACACTGGAATAGGGATTGTAAATATACTGGAATAGGGATTGTAAACATACTGGAATAGGGATTGTAAATATACTGGAATAGGGATTGTAAATATACTGGAATAGGGATTGTAAGTATTGCCAGGTAGCCTATACTGGAATAGGGATTGTAAATATACTGGAATAGGGATTGTAAGTATTGCCAGGTAGCCTATACAGGAATAGGGATTGTAAATATACTGGAGTAGGGATTGTAAGTATTGCCAGGTAGCCTATACTGGAATAGGGATTGTAAATATACTGGAATAGGGATTGTAAGTATTGCCAGGTAGCCTATACTGGAATAGGGATTGTAAATATACTGGAATAGGGATTGTAAGTATTGCCAGGTAGCCTATACAGGAATAGGGATTGTAAATATACTGGAGTAGGGATTGTAAGTATTGCCAGGTAGCCTATACTGGAATAGGGATTGTAAATATACTGGAATAGGGATTGTAAGTATTGCCAGGTAGCCTATACTGGAATAGGGATTGTAAATATACTGGAATAGGGATTGTAAGTATTGCCAGGTAGCCTATACTGGAATAGGGATTGTAAATATACTGGAATAGGGATTGTAAGTATTGCCAGGTAGCCTATACTGGAATAGGGATTGTAAATATACTGGAATAGGGATTGTAAGTATTGCCAGGTAGCCTATACTGGAATAGGGATTGTAAATATACTGGAATTGGGATTGTAAGTATTGCCAGGTAGCCTATACTGGAATAGGGATTGTAAATATGCAGAAGCACTATTATTATGTAAATATTCAGAAGCACTATTATTGGATATCCTGTGCATTAAACTGGCTTTTCTAAAACAGATTCTTTAATAGGTAATATTTTTAACTTGCCAGCTAAATTTTCCTTGCTTTCTTTCTGGTTTGATATTAGCCCAAATACTCTCTTATGAAGATGTTCCAGCTTTGCTATGTTTTTATCATTTGAATAACCCCATACTGTATTACAGTAGTCTAAATAGGGTTGTATGTAACTGTTATAAAATAGTTGTATGTGCCTTTCAGGGAGAAAATGTATTATCCTACTGAGAAGCCATAAACTTTTTACTGATATGTTTGATATGATCAGTCCATGATAGGTTATTATCTACCAGAACACCAAATAGTCTGTCATGACAGACCATCTGCAAATTTTTATCCTTCCATGTCAGACATAGTTCATTGCTATCAAGATTTTTCCTTTTTCCTTGTTGAGATAAGTAATATTTTAATTTTACCAGTATTTACTACCATGCCATTGCATGTGCACCAGTTTTCCAGCTTGTTTAATGCATTCTGTAAAGAAATTTCGAGTTCATGCTTTGTGTTTTGGATGTCTGACAATGTTGTGTCATCTGCAGAGATCTGTTGAAGATATCAAGTCTCTTAGTAAAAGTGGTAGCTCATTAATAATTAAAAAAATAGTAACGGACCTAGAATTGAGCCTTGTGGTATTCCATATCTAATTGTTTCTGGTTCAGACAGAACGTTATTTATATAAACATGTTGTGTTCTCTCACTTATGTATGAAGTAAATCATCTAACTGTTTTTTATCACATTGGTAGATTTTCAGTTTCTTCAAAAGGATTTCATGATCCACCATGTCAAACGCTTTCCTGAAATCTACAAATACTGATCCTATTATTTTACCTTGGTCAAGTGCTTGAAGCCATTTATCAGTTAGGGAGATCAAGGCAGTCTCACATGAATGTCTGTCTAAAGCCTGATTGATTAGGGTGTAACAAGAAGTGTTTGGTTAAATAATGACATGAACGAGTCATGGACAAGTTTTTCAATCAATTTTGACAAGTTTGGTAGTATTGAGTCTGGTCGGTAGTTATCAGCATCATTCTTAGATCCAGATTTGTGAATAGGAGTTACTTTTGCAGTTTTCGATATTTTGGGGGCACATGAGGTTGCAATACTTAAATTGATTATGAATGATATACTATCTAAAATAGCAGAGTGATTTAATGAGTTGTGGACCAATCTGATCAAGTCCTGTAGCTTTCTTGGTATCAAGTTCACTGAGACATTTTTTAACAAAGTTTCTTAATACTGGTGGGATAGAAAAATATACTTCCTTAGAGATTTTACTGTTGCAGAACATTTTCAGTTCACTAAAGTTGTTTTCTATCACTGGCTCTTTTAACTTTGTGGTAATGTTAGTGAAAAAATCATTGAAAACATTTGCAATGTCAGTTTCATCAGTGACTATGGTGTCATTTACCAGAAGTGACTGAAATTTATTTGTCTGATTGTTGTGTGTTGCTCCAGTGAGTTCATTGAAGACTTTCCAAAAGGAGTTTGTGTTGCTCTTTTGTTTCCAAGCAATGATTGATAATACGACTTTTTTTTATAGCTTTTTTAATCATACGTGTTATTTTATTTCTCCATACTTTACAATTTGCATGGTTTCCCATAGCCCTGAATTGGTCTCGTGTTTTCATAGCATCTAGTATTTCAGTAGTATGCCAAATAGGATGGATTTCATTCTTTACTCGATGTACTTTCAGTGGTGCATGCTTAGAGACTACATCCATAAATAAGTCAGTACAAACTCTCAGAGCTTCATCTATGTCATCCAAATTTTGGATCATATTCCATGGAACTTTATAAGGTAATCTAGAAAATGTTCTTTACTAAATTGTTTGAACGATCTGTAAGTGATCGTTTTGTGTGTTTTTCTTATTTCTCTTGCATTTAACCTTTCTTTTCAAAAAAGTAGGATAGTGGTCACTAAGAACAACATTTGGTACATTAACACAAGCCACATTGTCTGGTAGGTTGGTATAAATGTGATCAATAAGAGTGCTTGATTTTTATGTTACCCTTGTGGGTTCATTTACCAGCTGGACTAGCCCTAATGATTCAATAAATTCCATCCAGTTGTCCCTTATTTGAGTACTGAGAAGGTCCTTATTTATATCATGGAGTATATATGTTTCTTTTTCCTGTGCAAGAACATTTTCCATTTGTTTAAAAAAATTATCATTCCAGATTGCTTTGGAGGAAGAATGCCTATAAATGAAACCAATTAGGAACGATTTTGAATTATTTTGATAAATTTACACCCAGATACTCTCAATTTCAAGTGTCTGCAGGTCAAGTCGCCTTTCTGCATTTACATCTTTTCTAATGTATACAACAAGACGTCTCCCCGCTGTCTCTGTGTCCTTGCGAAATGGTTTATTGTAGCCTTAACAATGAATAGATTATCATTGTGGTTAACATTTAATTTAGTTTCAGTGAGTAGTCTTTTTTTCCCGCTATATCTTAAACATTTATGTGACCTCATTTAAAACCTTTTGAATTTAGTTTCATATCGATTATATGCATGTCCTCATGCAGTTGGGCACTCAATGAGATTGTCTCCGTGCTACCTGTATCAATCTGACATCCTATTTCTATATTTAAATGGTCATATATTTTAGCATTTTCAAAGTCACATGCAGACCCTGAAAATCTGTTAGCTTTTGCATTTACACAATAGTGTCTACCGAATAGTTAGAGACAAGAGTGTCACTAGTTACATTTAGATTTGTTGTAAATGAAGCATTGCCATTCTCCTCTTTGCCAGCTTCCTAGTACTAATAATGAATTGATGTACACAGACTTTGCTTGTGTCCATATTTATGGCATCTGAAGCACTTAATCTGTTTGCCATGGCAGATTACTTGTGTCATGTGCCCAGTTCTTCCACAGTAGAGACAGTAATCATCAATATAGGCCTGTTCAATAAGGGTCGTTATTTCCCGATTTAATACCTCCCTTCGCATGCTCTTCACAAATAAAGTAAAATTGACCTGTTCCCAAAATTGTGGGGAACAAAAATGTCACACCCAAGGTTAGCAGAGACCGTGTATACATATATATACATATATGTACATTGTATATGTATCTACTATGATATGGCATAATGATGAACTTTTTGTGGAATTCAATAGTGTAATGAAATTTAAATTCTTTTCCTGCAGATAAAACTTATTTTTATTAGGAGTCAGAATATAAACTCAGTATCAACAGGGCCAATTATGGTCAAGTGTTGGGGGGTGTTGTTGATTTTTTTTTCACCGGAAGTAGATTTAACAAAGAATGATAACTCACGCAAGAGAGGTAGCAACTCTTATTGAACCGGCCTATAGTGTCTGGCAAATTGGCAAAAAAAGAAAGATAAAATTTTTGTTGCACTAATGGTACCTAAACAGATAGTGTCATTGTACCGTACATGTGACAACTATTTACCCCCTAGTGTCATTCTCTTATTTTAAACTCATAAGGCCTTTAGAATTGTTTACTATAAAACATATATTGTTAATTAGTTTTCTGAGCACACATTTGCTGCATGGTATGTATTTTCATTTCTTCTTTTATTTAACAATGTTAATTAAAGTTTATATACCCAGTATACAGTATAAAAATGCCAGGTGCTCACTTGTGTAAGTTTCTTTGGTGGGAATGGAGCTACAGCATTCAAGATGATCATTCTTAGGATTGAAATTAATTGCCAATAATTTTATTGTTGTGATTTATTTTTTGTTCTGGCTTGCTTTCTGATATTTATATTGTTAGATTAAAAAAAATCATAACTTTACGTCAATAATGCTTAAATTTAACATCCTATTTAGTGAAGAAGCAATTCTTTCTAGTAAAGTAATTATTTCATCATGACAATACTCACAGGTGATAAAAAAGAACATGGCTTTCATGGACTGCATATGATATATCTAATTATGTAGGACTTTTCTTATTCAGGAAAAATTAAAATCAATGACATAATGTAATAATCTGGAGTTCTCTGTAAAAAATAGGAGATATGAAATCGAGAGGTAAGCATGGAATATCCCCAGACTTATGGAGTTTTTTTTTTCTTCTCATGGCATGAGAGTTGACGTGTATGGTGCTTACATCAAGACTAGCCACAACTCAGCTTTTACAGTATTATTATAATTTTCAAAGGATTATTTCCAAAACTTAATTATTGTATTTTGGCTTGTTTGTTTGTTTGATTAGGATTTTTAATGTAGCTTTAACAATTTTTCACTCATATCGCTACGATGTCTGCAGTGAGGCAGTTTGTAGTGAAGTCCAGCACTGGGGCATCATACCGCAGATATGTTGCAAGATGTCCCACCCAGTCACATTATCCTGACACCAGGCCGACCAGTCCTAACAATAACCTCTTAATGCTGAGTGTCAAGCAAGGCAGCTGTTAGTACCATTTTGGTAAGTCTTTGGTATGACTTGGCCAGGGATGGAACCCACAACCTCCCACTTCTGCGGTGGATGCTCTTACCACTAAGCCACCGGTGCGGTCATTATTGAATTTTGGAGATATCATTAAAGTTTAGTGCAGTGGTGCCCATGATTTAACTCCAAGGGATGTACTTCATTCGTCGGAATGTACTTCATTCAGCGTGTGTTTAAATCTAAAATGTACATGTGGTGGCAGCATTAATCATTATGTAAATACATTTAGTAGCATAATTGCAAGCATTGATTCAACCCTATTGTTGTTCTTTGTGTTGTCCTAATGGCATCAAATTTTAATCAGGTATTTATATTTTCATGGCAAAATAAAACAATTACTGGCAAACTGATATAAAATGTCTAATAAACAAACAATAATTGAGTTTTAAAAAAGCGGTAATCTTACAGAAATTCATGATTGCTCAATTCTTGTCATCAATCTCTCAAATTATTACAAATCTAAATTAGGTAGAAACAATAAGAAAACAGAAAATTAAATTACTTTTCAAACAAGTTTACATCATGCCATGAATGTGAAAAGTATGTGTGTAGTTTTTGTTGATGTGAGTTTAGCCTAAATAACTGCATTTAGAACTTACTGCATGCATCCTGTGATGGCTCCGAGTTGTGGGTCAGCTTATAAGTTATATGCGGGTCAAGCACATTTTAGTGTTTATACCTGTTCAGTTTCAGGATTGGCTGATATGCAAATGGGTTTATATGTGAGTACATACGGTATACACTTAACAAGCTGTTCACCCAGATGATGATAAAATGTGACCACTGTGTCAAACTTCCCATTAACACAATCTGATTAAAATCAGATCTCCATTGTCCTACATGAAGATCTGACATTGAACACTTAGGGTCATGTTCTGGCAACCTATTTTATTACATAACTGCTAATTTCAACAAATAATCAGATGAAGTATTATATCTTCAAGTTTGGGAGATGACACAGTATAGCTATAGACAAGAGCATCAGTATGTGACAATCAATTTGGTTCACTTTCAAATTTCTCAAAGCTGCATTTCCATTGGCTAGCGCTAAGGTCACCAAGGAGAGCGGAAATCTGATTGTAATCATATTTCCCATTAACATGTCTTGGCAGAATCTTCAAATTGGCACTTAAGCCCAAAACAAGAAATATAGCACTGTCTGAAAAGTGACACTTGTTGCCTATGTTTCACATGTGAGAACAAAATTAGAAAGTTTTGTAAAAGGAAATGGCTACACTGTTACAGGATATAGAAGGTTTCTGAAGCAACTGCCACCATGTCTGTAAAAATCAAGCCTATGTTTTGGCATGAGAAGAACAAACACTGGTGTTAATTTAAAGTTTTAAAGTATAATCAACACCAACATGGCCAAGCATTTATAAAAACAAAACTTACAATTTATCATTGGTACCTGTGGCTTTTCTTATCATTTATTCTGGATTTTGATATTCAACAAAATGTATGATCAATACAAATAAGAATATTTTCCTTATTGTTGCCACATCAATGGTATGTGGGAAAAAGTTTCAATTCTTGACAATGTCCAAGAAATTGATTATGTTATCATTATCTTATAGCAGCAGCTAGTAGACAAAAACAACTTCTGGTCTCAGAAATATTGACCTATCATATGCTTTGAATTTCTTTATACATGTACATGTATCAGAAGTGGTAAACTTAAATATTTACTGTTCAACAGTGAACTCTGCCCACATTTTCCAACCAAACAGCCAGTGAATATCCCCTATATTTAATGATTATTCAAATCCTGGTTACTACATGGAGACAAAAGTAAATGAAATATCCCTTGCCAGCTCTACCATGGTGCATTCCTAAAAAATATTTTTTAATTAATAATACTTTTAATAGACTATATCTTTTCAGAAAATGTTTAGCATAAAAATAATTGTCAAATTAAAGATTATAATATACATGCACTTTACATCCACATTTAACTCCTTCAGTCAATGAAAGTCTGTTGTTATTGTTGTTAAGGAGTTTAATGCTATTTTTCAGCACAAGATAGGGTATACATGGCGACCAGTATTAATGGAGGGGGAAAAAAACAGGAAAACCCCGGGGAAAAACACAGACCCATGAGAAGCTACTGGCAAGCTTTCTCACATACCCATATGCCATTATTGTAAAAGTATGTCGCTATTGATACCAACAATAATGGCCAGGTACTAAACAGGGTCAAGAAAAAAGCACATTGCATCTAATTGTCACAATACATGTACAAGATAGCACCAATTTCTTTATCAACATAAATACTAAAATAGCTTTCATTCTGACATCACAGTGCATGACATTTGATCTGGATTGTACTGCAATGCACCTGGAGACTTTAATGTTGATTCTGCTGTAGGCATTTCTCAAGGTATATAAATAATGACTTTACAAAAGCATGTGAATGCATGAGGAACCAAATAATGTGAATAACTGTCATTTAAAGGCATGCTGAATCAAATTCAAACAAATGACACCCATTATTGAAAAAATCCATGTTGAACGCTCACATGAACTGTATGACCTTTTACCACAGGCGTTTTACCACAGTGGTGAAAATAAAGATTAATTAGCTGGATTGGATTAATGACATGGTCATCAGAGAGTTATGGTACGTCACTGTCTTTTGAATGTATATGTGTAGATTTTCAGTCTGTGCATTTCTGATCCAATAAAAGATGCGTGAGAAAAGTATAATTGAGCTGAGTGTTGTGGTTTCTATTGCAATTATGTGTTCATTTATATAACCAATAAGGCGATTTCATGTCAGAGATTTCGCCGTACTTTACTGACAAAACGTCAGACTCCTGTGCTTTTTACTACAACTTATCTCAGCCGTAGCAGAGCACCTCTTTAATGGTAAATTCCTCAAAAACAATGAAGGATACAACCTATTTAAATTAAGCCAAAACAGTATTGATCTCTGTATATTTATTACACAATACATTATCTATTAAACAGAGATATACAGTAGGACAGAATACATTAGGGTAGGATATTTGCTAGCAAGAAATAAGCCCAAATTGTAAAATCTTGCCCAAACAGTACAGTTATAAGTATAATCCGTGCAGAAAAACCTCTTTGGACGCATGTAAATACCTATTATGATATCATCAAAGCAAGTAAAGACTTATTATGATATCATCGAAAAAAGCAAAAAATGCGTGGGTTCTGAAGTATAATGTCAAAAGTGACAACGAAAATTGGGTCACACCCCTGGTTAAAGTATCCATGTCAGTCCACTGCCAAACTTTGTTTCAAATATTGTCACAAGTTTGTAAATAACATATAATACGTTAATTGATATATTTACCTTCATTAAGTTCCTTTATCTCGAAACAGTAACTGCTTCATCGTGAACGAGTAATAACTTTATCCGTTTTTTTAATGAGGAAGTTCTAAAATGGCGACAATCTCGCAGCTGCGCGTGATTTTGCGAGAATCATAAATTGCTAGATATTTCTCTATTTTTCAAAGAAAATAGCGTAGACTTTTGTTTTTACTATATGTAATTTACTTTAGTACATGATTATTATATTTTTGCATCTATTAAAGTAACATAATATTAATGACATTGAGTATAAACGCACGCCAATTAAACTTGGCTCAGAACACAAACATACATTTAAAGTATGGCATGGATACGGATAAATGCTCCAAAAGGACACAACATACGGAAGACTTTTGCAGATTATAGTTCCTTCCAAACAGAATCGCGAAATTGTCCTATCTGTCACCAGGTAAATTTTCAGGTCAACGTCATTAAATGTAGCACACAAAAAATTACATAATTCAAAGCATTTACAAAATTAATTATTTTTAGCTCCATTTAATGAACCTGACATGAAAATTAGTTACAGACATGAAAAATTCTGTGTGGAACCACAGAGTTTGAAGTTTTAATAAAGTACGAAGAAATGTGTGACAATACAAAATCACCTTATCAGTACAATAAGTGTATATGTATAGTACATGTAATGCGATTTTATGTTGTTACAGTTTTCGTCTTACCTTATTGATGAAACGCCAGACTTCTGTGATTGGAACTGTTAAACTATGATTACTACTATATAAACTACAAATAAGTAATAGAACTGAGTGAGAACCAACGTGTTTTGTAATATTAAAAAAAATAACGTATACAAATTCCAGCTCAAATGTAATACAGATATAAGACACAACAATAAGACTTCTGCATCAGATATTATTGCAATACTAAATTATTTTTTACTCCTGTCTGGCATGGGTCACAATTAGCATTTGAAGAAGTGAAAAAGCATTTTAAAATAAATTTGACCTAATGGAAAGCTTCATTGTAAAAGGTTATACATCTTTACGAGATCAAATGTGACTTATATTTAGAAGATTTCTTACTAAAAGTGTAATAAAATAAACAGTAAACACAACGTTTTAAACTCAGACCAAACAAATTATCCTAATATTTTTCTTTCACTTAAAAAAATGGTAAACAATGTTCTTTACAAAGCTGTCATATATTATGGACAAGGTTAAATATTCATTACTCAAAACAAAATGAAATATAAAAATAAAATAAAAATAACTAACCAACATTACAAATTCAAGATACCAATAGTATAGCATTAACGGCGATAAAATGAAAATGCACAGCATACACTCATGTTAGAGCATGCAACAGAAAACGGTTGACTCCTGTTCAATGCAATCCACAACCAGTTCGATATGCTTATTTCTTTCACTTGGGAATATTAAGTATTACCTTAGTACTTTTCCATAGGAATTTACTGCGTTACTTATATAATGACGATCATATTAATGGGGGTGGGGGGGGCTATATAGTTCCCCGACCTCCGCGCTTTGAAAAAAAAGTGCACACACGCGTGCACGCGTAGTCACTTATCATTTGAAATTTTGTCATCGTTTAATTCTTGGGAACTTTTATTTGATCTTATGCACGCTTGAGTAAATAAACACAGACTTTTGATTTATAACATTTTGAAAGTCGGGGCTATTAAGAAATATTGGACCACCACCACCACGCCGGCTCCATCACTTGACATGATCCGGCCGTAAATTAACAAAGGATTGATGGCGCACATACAAAACTACCCTACTTTGGGGCTACCACACTTCCTCGCACTGACTGTAGTGAACTTTCAACAAAATATAGTATTCGCACAATCCTCTTATGTGGTTGCCCAGCCCACCTCGCCCCCAATTGAAACCAAACAGCATAAAGGATTATACATTTATAATGTACACAGTTTAGCCATTTTATTAATCAGTTTATAATTTCTAACCCGAGTGTCAGCTGGGGTCCCAAACACTGCCAATTTGTTGGCGTTTCGACTTAAGCAGTATGTGTGTTTTAATAAGACTGCCACCACATTTGCGTGGGCGAGTATATTTTCAATCAACAGATGTGACGTATTTCACAGTTGTTGCTTTTATAGACAATACCATACATTTTTGGAGTTACATCTCTTTGAGCACGAGTACGCAAGAGTTTCTCCTTTTTATTTGTTAATTTTTAAATTAGAAATATTAAATTTTAATATTGCAAATATGGGACGCAAACGACACATTTGTGACAGAAATGGACTGTTCTAGAAACTAGAATTGGACAGTCTGCAATCGGTCTGCTTGTTTACACCAAAAGCTTCCATTTGGTTTGAAACGCCAATAAATTGATATTTTTATGGACCACCTGCCAACAATCAGCTAGAAAAATAAATATATTCAGTTTTGTACAGTTTTGCTTTTCCTTTTTAAAACGTTGTGGTTTACAAACAAAAGGGAGGTTGTACGAATGCTACATACACACATTTTTCATACACTATCCACTAATGCCCCGAACAACAGGTACAAAAAATGCAAAAAACCTAAGACCAAATACTAAATACATCGAAACACGGGGAGATATTTCTTAATTGCCTCTAGTCGTTGTCGAGCTGATGTAGATGTATGAGATTCGAAAGTTAACGCATAATCACCCATTGTTATTTATATAAAAACGATTTAATAATGTCACCTGTCACCACCGCTGCTACTTTTACTTAGCCCAGGACCCTGAAAGTTCGGTTTTTAAATCGTTAAAAACTCGATTCACCTCCAATTTTTGGGTTGACATTTTTCCGCAAGCATTTTCCTGGTTATAAAAGTTATGTTTACGTTTGGTCTGTTCAGCCTTTCTCCCCCCACCCACACACACACACTCAGTCTCCATTGCCCTGTATGACTAAAAAAATTTATGCTTTATTTTCACGAAATAAGATCTCGAATTTTTTTCTTTATGTTCAGCCACCTGTCATCATCATCATCATCATCATCATCATCATCATCATCATCATCATCATCATTTCCTACCATGGAAGACTACATGATATAAGAATAAATCATCTGAATACACTCAATAAATAAGTATTTTGATTTTTTTAAAAAATTAGAATACAAATTCTTACACTATTTCAGTCAACAAAATGTTCGTCAGCTGCATAAATTGCAAGTTTCAGTACCTTATTTGCAGAAGATAGCTGCACACTGCATGACAAAGTATCTTGCATATATTAGGACAGAAACTTTAGTAAAAGTAATAAGACTGAGATTTTCTCTAAATTGTTTGAAAGTAATGTTTCACTAATTTAAGTAATTATTATTAAAGTAATTTTCTAAAATATATTAAGATTAATTTCATTTATTTATAAATCACAACTATATATATTAATGGAATAGTGAATAATTAAATCTAACTAAAGCTAAAAAAAAAGATTTGTCTCTCTCATTACAGGTAAGAACTGTCTATGTTCGTGGGCTTCTTTAAAGAATAGGCACTATTTAATGTTGGAGATTTTAAAGGTAAAATTCATGTTTGCAACATTGCTTACTGAATTCTTCTATTTTATTTCATATTTAATTATATCTATGGTAATTTTTATTGTAAAAGACAAATTCGCTACCAACTTCATGTTTAGATTTAATGTTAAAATAAAGTATTTATTAATTAACAAAGAATAATGTCTAGTAACATATTCCAAATCATATTCTATTTTAAAATGAGTAAAATCATTTCTTTAACTTGATTGTTGCTTTAATTTGCAAAAATTGAAGCCGCTGAGAAGAACGTCGCAAACATAGTCCATTTAGTCAAATCATCCCACTACAGTACTAAGATCACGGAGAGTTCCAGCTGCAAAGAGCTCTTCGAGATGACTAACAAACTAATGTCAAGAAACAAATGTACACCACTTCCACTCCACTAGACCTACCAGACCAATTTGCAAATTTCTTCGAGGACAAGGTGCAAACCATTAGAGACTCGATTGACAGCACAATTTCAACTGATTCATCACCATATGATGCAGAATTTCAGCGACAACCGTTAGGAGCATTTGAACCTGTTTCTATTGATTTAGTACGGACAATCGGGATGAAAAGTGCACCAAAGTCTTGTGAACTTGATCCAATTCCGACATCACTGCTGCTTGAGTGCTTAGACCCAATATTGCCTTCACTAACTGATGTTATTAATATCTCTGTCTCATCAGGGGAATTCCCATAATTTTTCAAAACTGCTATCGTAAAGCCACTGCTGAAGAAAGCAACACTGGACCATAACGATTTAAAGAACTACCGCCCAGTTTCTAATCTCCCATTCATATAAAAGAAAAATCTTAGAAAAGGTTGTTCTAACTCAACTTGTATCTCATTTGAATTCAAACAGTTTTTTTTTAGCAATGTACAGTCTGCATATCGCCCTTGCCACAGTACGGAAACTACTCTTCTGAAAGTATTTAGTGACATTCTCTCTGCTTTGGATAGTAGAAAGATTACAGTCCTCGCTCTCCTGGATTTATCTGCAGCATTTGACACAATAGGCCATGAAATATTACGTAACCGTCTCCAGCATGTATTTTGCATTCAGAATATAGCCTTACAGTGGTTCAAGTCCTACTTAGTCAGCAGGACACAAATTATATCTGCAAATGGAATACACTTCAGCTCAGTTGACGTATGTTGTGGTGTTCCACGGGGATCTGTTCTTGTAGCGGTGTTCCACGGGGATCTGTTCTTGTAGCTGTTCTCTTCATTCTATATACTCAGCCGCTCTCATCACCCAGTGTTGCACCAATTGTATGCTGATGACACCCAAATACACAAGTCTAGCCACCCAACTGAAGTTGATGCTACCACCCATGGAGTAGAGAAGTGCATTTCTGATGTGAAATCATGGATGACATGTAACAAGCTGCAGATGAATGATGATAAAACTGAGGCTATTCTGATCACAACACAAAGACTTTCTCATTTACATCCTTTACCTCAGACAATAAATATCAGCAACAGCAACATAAAATTCTCACAGTCAGTACGGAACCTAGGCATTACTCTAAACAGTACTCTCAGTAGTAATTTGGGACGATCTAGGCTCAGTAGAAAATCCAGTCAAAAAGGGATTGGGACCTTCTAGGCCCAAAAGTCGTGAGACCTTCTAGACCCAAGGGAAATTGAACATGGTGGGTCTGTATCGCGTCAAGGGAAATTGAACATGGTGGGTCTGTATCTCACTCTCTCTCTCCGTCGTAATACGTTTGATTGAAATCCTAATGGTAGATGTTCCCGTTTGAAGATACCTCTCCAAAATTTTAATCAGTAGGCACCATAATTTTTGTTTGTCATGTAATTTGTTTTTCAAACGCTACACCCTTACAAATAGTCAATCAGTAAATCGTTGGATGAAATAAAATCTTGAGTTGACAAACTTGTACAATTCAGTTATCAGAGCTCTATCTTTATTTCTGGCACTGCAATGTGCCACGGAAATTTTTTTAAGCATGAGATCTACGTTTTTTTTTTAGAAAGGAAACATACAAAACTATTTCAAGAATGACGCGAGTGATCTTGCACTGTATAACCCTGCTTATGGCTAACTTTGAAATAAAAATACAACAACCAAAACACACGTTCGGAAGAATTGTAACAATGTAACAATGATTGACGCGAGTGTCATTGCACTTTATCAAAACACACATCTTAGACTGTCAATAGAACAATGCATATTTTGCTGCTGTTTTTTTTTCTCCCTTTCAACTTAGATTTGTTACAACTTGGCAACATTGTTTGTAGCGTGTGCTGAGAAACACAGGACATCCCTTAAATTTGAGATATGTTAAGAAGTCAGTCGACAATAAATATCATACTACCTTTTTTTAAATGGATGAATGAATGAAAACAATGAACATATTTCACATAGAATGTATAATGTTCTTAATTATCCTTGTTTTGTTTTCCTTTCCTTCTGTGTGTATAGGAGATTGTGTGATTTTAATTTCCTTCCCTTCTGTTTTGATAGGAGATTGTGTAGTTTGTTTTCAGGGCCACTCATATACCTCGAAAAGATATTTGCTTTCTTTGCCTCCATTTTTCCTTGTCGCTAGACAGACCCATATACAAATATAAAAAATATTTCCCATGTTCAATTTCCCTTGTCGCTATACAGACCCACCATGTTCAATTTTCCTTGACGCGATACAGACCAACCATGTTCAATTTCCATTGGATCTAGAGGGTCCCAAATAATATTCCCATGTTCAATTTTCCTTGGGTCTAGAAGGTCCCAAATAATATTCCCATGTTCAATTTCCCTTGGGTCTAGAAGGTCCCAAATAATATTCCCATGTTCAATTTCCCTTGGGTCTAGAAGGTCCCAAATAATATTCCCATGTTCAATTTCCTTTGGGTCTAGAAGGTCCCACAACCTTTTGGCCAAGAAGGTCCCAAGCCCTTCTTGACTGGATTTTCCATTGGGTCTAGAAATCTTGGGTCTAGAATGTCCCAAGCCCTTTTTGACTGGATTTTCCATTGTGCCTAGATCGTCCCATATTACTACTACTCTCACATTGCACCAACAGTCATGAGCATATATGCAAGACTGCATATATTGAATTGAGACGCATCAGTTCCATTCGTAAATATCTTTCAGTTAATGCCACTAAAAAACTTGTGTGTTCATTAGTACTTTCAAGACTGGACTATTGTAACTCAGTTCTGTCTGGTTCGTCACAATCAGAGGCGTAGCTATGATTTTTTTGCGCCCGGGGACGAACTATAAAATTGGCGCACCCCCCCCCCCCCGTTTAATCACATCGATCTTGTGACCGATTTATTACCCTTGTTTACTTATTATAATGTAACGTTGTAAGCCTCATTTTGGCGCCCCTTGTACCTTGGCGCCCGGGGACATATGTACCCCCCTGCCCTCCCCTTGCTACGCCTCTGGTCACAATATTTACTCCAGAAACTTCAAATAGTTAAAAACACAGCTGCACGGATCACCTTTAGAGTACCTCGATCAGAGCACACCTCACCACTGCTCTGTGCCCTACATTGGCTATCAGTTCGATACAGAATCAAACACAAAATTTGTTCTCTGTGCTATGTTTCAATGACAGACTCCAGTCCAACATACCTATCCAGCTTCACCCATGTGTATACACCAGCTAGATCCTTACGCTCTTCTTCTGATAATCGTATACTCATTGTTCCCAAGGTGAAAAAAAAGTCATATGAACAACGTTCGTTTGCACACCAGGGCCCGGCGGCGTGGAACGAATTGCCCATTGAAATTAGACACAAAGACACAGTGGTCCCTTTTAAGAGTGCTCTTAACATTCACCTGTTTCGACTGCAGGGACAAACTTAGCGACCTAATCATGTTTTGTATCTTATATGTTTTCAGCATGTGTTTATGTTTTCCAATTTCGTTGTTTTTGTCATTTGTTGTTCTGTAGTGTAGTCATATCATTATTGATGGTGTAAAGCGCTTAGAGCTTCGAAAGATTAGGCGCTATACAAAGTCCTCATTATTATTATTATTATTATTATTATTATTATTATTATTATTATTATTATTAGTATTATTAATTGCAGCTATTGCATTTAAACTCTTTGGCTATCATTAAATTGATCGAGATTTAACTATTCGTATTATATTCTAAAATGCAGAAATTATACAAATGAATGAAGTTGGAAAGCTTAAAAGCAAAGTGTAATTTTATATGTATGTTCGTGTATTTTGATTACAAAGCTTAAATATGTGTTTCTAGTGTAGTACTATATGTGTGTTGATTATTTAAATAAAGTTCCTTTTGTCCTGAAGCTAGAAAAGATTTGTCTCTCTCATTGCATATTAGATCAAGTACCTTTTTCCCCAAGTCGTTTTTCATCATCTTTGTGACACCTTCCCCAAGGAACTCAGTCATTCTTCTTTTGTCTGTCTCATTCCGGATTCCAAAGTTAAAACGTTTATGAGTTTATGAGAACAATCACACAAAACATCTCATAAAAGTTCTAATAAAACATACAAGACGAATAGCTTGGAGTTTTCTTTGTCGATTACACCTGATGGTAATCTTTTACCTAGAAGATATTGTAGTTGCAGCTCGTCTTCTGCATTAAATAGCGTAATGTGCAGGCTCAGTGGAAATTTATCAGTAAGTAAATCCCAGAAAGGGTTTCTAAAATTCGACATACAAGGACAACTAACACAACAATGAAGTATCAAGTCTGTATAAACACTCACACAAGCAATACACATATCGAGCTGTGTTTGACGAACAGCAGCCCATAGTTTAGCTACATATGTAAATACCTCAGTGTGTTGTCTGGTTTTAATCGACTGCCACACCGAGGTCGTAAGTATTCGTGTATCAAAGAGAATATATCAAAATCTGCTTGATTAGACATACGAACTTTCGAGGCTATTTTCAAGACCAACAATGTTTCACCTTACAATTTCTTTCCAATTTTGTTTATCTGGAATTTCAGAATTATGCAAATAATCAGTTAGATACCCGAGCAAGTCAAGCTTCTTTGAGGTATAATATAACTTTGAAATTAACCCGTAGCTTGACATGCATCCGCTCAAAATGAAGTGAAATAAGGCAACGTTAAACACACGTTCAGTATATACATTGTTAGGCATCAAACAAAATCTGTAAAAACGTCATCTTTCTTCTATCAGTTTTGGACTGCGCTGATGTCCATTCTAGCATTCCCAGGGCGATATCTGATCTTGTATGTGTTGGAAAACCTTGTGAATGTTTGGCAAAATTCCTTTAGAGTTTTATCCAATAAAGCGAGGCCACTTTTTTAAATGTTACACCATAATTCACTTCCATAAAACACAAAAGGGAAAACTACCTCTTTAATTACATTTGCAGCAACCAAAGGATTTAAACCATTTAGTTTAATGCCAATACCAAACAGACCATGAAAAGATTTTTTCCCCCTTTCTTGCATGCATCGAGTATTGCGTCATGCGACGTCAGCTTTGAGTTAATCCGGTAACCCAGGTGTGTTGCCGAATCAGTAACCAGCAAACATGAAGGGTCAATATACCATATTATATTGATATTTTGTAGATTGCTAGGATATATAGCCAAAAGTGAAATATCATCAGCTAGGGTTGGATTTCCCACAGCTAAAGATCCAATCTTTGCTCCAAATACACTATTTTCTAACTAAAGCAGCAAGTCATTTATAAATATTGTGAACATCAAGGTTGACAAAACACCACCTTGGCCTTTGAGAATCAATCTGAAAATTTCCCATTGACAACGACTTTCCTCTTTGTATACATGTAAAAAAAAATATTAAAAGGGATTTACCCTTAATTCCCAACACGAATAATTTAAAAAGCAGTCATTTGTGCCACACGGTATCAAATGCCTTTTTTTCTGTATCAAGAAAAGCAGCAAAATCCCGTGATCCCATGCTTACATTATATTGTACTGAATAATTTCAGCCTTTTGACATAGTTAAATGTCTGTTATGGAAACATATTGGATTTACCGTCTTGATATCCTATATGTCCAAATTCCAATTATTTGTCCCATTTTTAAATAGATAAATTTCCGAGACGAAACTTCTGTTAACAAAAACAATGGATTCACCATCAAATATATACAAAAGATCTAAATTCATTAATAAATAAATACTTATTTATCATTTTCTTTTGTGTTCTTTATAAAAAGAATTATGTTTGTTCCAAAGTAACCCAAAATATATAATTTTAATGTAATCTACATAATATAAATTAAGAAATATTATATATAAAATACTTATGTTATAAAAAATATGTATCATATGTTATTTATTTATTAGCTATGTTATTGAAAATATTCTTATAATATTGTTTTATAACCTTTTCGTGATTTTACATTTAAAGTTATAAAGTTTCGCTGTAATAAATTCTAGTTACATAATTGTACAAGGATTCTAAATTTAAGTTTCACTCTTTAAAGAAACAGTTTTTAGAAAAGGTAATATATTTGCATTTACTAATTAGATACTGTCAGATAAATAACATAAAATAAAACTAACAGAATCTTCATTTTTTTATCAATAAGGCCTACACATTTTTCGTAATGAGCTTTTTTGTATAATGAATATCCTTTATGCAAAATTAACTTGTATCCCAATCTTAGGCAATATGATAAAACTATGTAAACTATTGAAATGTCTACATTATGATTATAGCAAACACAATATTTGTATGAAAACTTTTAAATTTCAAAGGTACACAATAAATATATTTAATATTTTATTCCATTTTGCACAACGCTGTTTCATTTCGCAAGACAGCAAACCACTAACTCAATTTTATTGCGCATTTGAGAACCTTCCCCACATTCGGCTGTTAGTAGAGATTTAATTTGGTGCGGGATTTCAAAATGGAGTCTCTCTTAGGGTACGGTAGCGATTCAGATGTTTCAGACGAAGAAAAAGGGCACATATCTGCTGATCTCACGGCTCACTTAAAACCTATTGATAAATCAAATTCAATATCAAAGTCTATCGCTTTAAATATGACTCCAGCCGTTCTGCATCTGGTAAGACTTGGGGTTATATTAAAATTATAACCTGTACAATATAATTATCGCAGTCAGCAGTGGTGACTGATTGACTATAGGGGTCTTGGTAAACCTCGCAAAGAACTACAAATAGGCACTAAGTACTAAAAGTGGACACTAAGAACAGTGTAAAAATGTAATTACCCCCAAAACATAAATTGTACTTCAATAAATCCATAAATATTTGTTAACACGGGTCGTAAATGCTACGTTTGAGCATCGGGAAAGACAACTGTCAGTGCCATGCCCTAGGAGTAAGTGCATGCTTACTATTCTGTGATTATAAGCTAATTATTAACCATAGTCGTCATAATTATCATCATCATCATCATCATCACCAATAGTAGCAGCAGTAAAACAACATGTATTATGTTACAATGTTGTAAATGACTCATAGGAGCCTACTGTAGGCTATTACCCAAATGATTTGTCAAGTACAAAATTATTCATTATCAACAACTCCGCTATTTATATACAAGAAGAAACTGGAGCCTACATTTTCTTTAAAATATATAAATATACTTCATTTGCTTGATGCTCTGTACCCTACACTGGCTATCAATTCGATACAAAATCAAACACAAAATTTGTTCTCTGTGCTATGTTTCAATGACAGACTCCAGTCCAACATATCTATCCAGCCTCACCTATGTGTATACACCAGCTAGATCCTTGCGCTCTTCTTCTGATAATCATATACTCATTGTTCCCAAGTTGAAAACAAAGTCATATGGACAATGTTCGTTTTCACACCAGGGCCTGGTGACGTGGAACGAATTGCCCATTGAAATTAGACACAAAGACACAATGGTCCCTTTTAAGAGTGCTCTTAAGACTCACCTGTTTCTACTGCAGGGACAAACTTAGCGACCTAATCATGTTTTGTATCTTATATGTTTTCAGCATGTTTTTGTTTTCCAATTTCATTGTTTTTGTCATTTGTTGTTCTGTAGTGTAGTCATATCATTATTGATGGTGTATTTATTATTATTATTATTATTATTATTATTATTATTATTATTATTGATGTTTATAGAGACACTAAGAGTAAGAACCACGAAAACTTATAATTTGGTACTATGAACTTTTAAAAGACTTTAGTGCTTATTAACTGCAATTAGCAGTTTACTGTTTTTGTCATATTATGGAAAGTAACTTGTTTCACAATATCCCATAATATTAATTGTAGCAGTTGCAAAATCACCAATCTTTTTTCTGTGCCTTGAAAACCAAGTTTTCATTGTTTCATCATGTAAATGTTTTTGTAATGGTTGTTTTGGTTCAGAGGTGACAGTCATTTTCACTCAGGTTTTCAGCTATGTGAGGATGATAAAACAGACAGTTTATGGATGCATCTGAATGATTCCTTGAATGATGTGAATATTTCTTTTTTAAAAATAATAATTATAAATATAAGAAAACATATGGGTAGATCTTGAAAATGTCAGAACCTGATTTCCATATCAGTTGAAAGGTCATGATAATGATTTAATACTGCATGTTATAAACGTTTTAACTCAGACATGTAACAGAAAATTCCAAAACATTTGGGTGTATTAGGGTCTCTAAAGAAAATCAAAGATAGTTTTAGTCACTGTCAATTAAAAAGAATAGAAGGACAGAAAAATGGACTTAGCATTGATTCCACAAATGGGGTGAGGGGCAGAAGATCATCACTCTCTACAAAGGGTTCTTGTTTTTACGTCTGCTGGATATAATAGTGCATTGGTAAAACTGTTGGACTTTCTGTGCTGAATGCAGTGTTATAAAGTATGGGAATTTGATGAAAAATATAGAAGTCTCATGAAGTGATCATAATTGATGATTGATTAGTTTTGATAAAACAGTCATTCATGGTTCAATTTTTATTTATCAGTACTTGTACAAACTTTATTGAAAATCTTTAATACCATTGCATTAATATATTAACATAAGAATAACAATTATTTATATGGCTGCTTGCAAAAGAATGAGACTACTTTCCTAGAAGTTTTTGTATAATCATAGAATGATTCTTCCTTCCAGTGTTGATAAAATATCCAATTTATGTGATCAATACAGAAGTTATTTTATTTTCCTGTAAACTGTGTACTAATAATAGGCTGACATCTTATCGTATAAGTCGTGGTTGTAAATAATGACATTCATTTGACTTTATCTAACTCTGCTATTGATATTTTTGCAGGACAGCGAAGGAAATCAACTCCGAATTGATGCAAAAACAAAAGAAGTCAAGTACAACCCAAAGTATGAAGTCCTGTTTGCACCTCAGGTATTTGTTAGAATACTGAATAATTAATATCGCAGGGATTTACAGACTGTTTGCCAAGTACAGATGTTAACTGGTACACGAGGAAGGAGTCCGAGACAATGATTTAGCATTTAATTTTTCCCTGACTTTGTTTGACAGATGTTTGATGGAATGCTGAGGCAGTGTTTATAGTTTCCCAATGATTTTGTGGCAAATGTTTGCTGGAATATGAAGAAAGAATGTGGAGCAGTGCCCTGGCATTTAGAGTTTTAGTCTCTTTTTATATGGCACATGTTTCTTGGATTATGAGGCTGGAGTCTGATAAAAAGCCAGAGAGTTTTCTGTCTTTTTTGGCAAATGTTTGCTAGAACAGAGGAGAGAGATGTCTTGTGAAATGTCTTACTGTTCAAAGTTTTCTCTGACTTTACTGACCAAAGCAAACTATTTAATATAAATCTTAGGGTTTGAAAATGTCTGCTGGGCCTGTACAAGTTATAATACAGCTGTAGAGTTTCCCTGTTTGAATACAGGTGGGGGAAAAAAAAACTAAACATGGAACTAGCCTGATTGTGCAAGTATATTGTTCATTTGTGCTGCTAATTACAGTAAAACTGATTAGGATTTGACTTCTTAAAACCTGATGTTAATCTCATTTATCTTTTTATAGTCTTTGGGATTAAAGAATAAGATAATCAATGTGGTTTTTAGTTTTAAATTGCTAAATGAACTATTGGATTTTAGCATAAAGTTAATCACATATTAAAAATGCCTCTTGCATTCTGAACAATGTCCAAATCTCTCATGTTTGCTAATGTCAAATTCACTGGACTTCCTATTTTGGATTATTCATCATTTGAAGTTCACTGTACTTCCTTCTTTGCATTATTAATCATATGAAGTTCACTGGACTTCCATCTTTGCATTATTCATCATATGAAGTTCACTGGACTTCCATCTTTGCATTATTCATCATATGAAGTTCACTGGACTTCCATTTTTGCATTATTAATCATATGAAGTTCACTGGACTTCCATCTTTGCACTATTAATCATTGGCTGTAGATGCTATTTTTCTCCCCAAAAATGTCAGATTTTGATGTGAGTGTTGCACACAGGTCCAGTTTTAGCTTCACTACCCATGCTTATAAGAAGACACATAAGCAAACACAGTTCTACAGTTAAATGCACAAACTCAAACAGATCTGACGTAATCCAAATGTCACAGGTTATTATTGTGGAATATTGTATTATTGTGGAACTGTTGTGAATTATTTGAAGGAGTTATTTAATTATTAACACCTCAGTTGGCGACTAGCTAAAACAGATATTGTTTATACAATCACTGGTTACAATATGGTCACGTTACTTATTTACACCCACCAGCAAAACTTGCAGTCCCCTCAGAAAAAATGTTAAACTTTTCAGATTTGAAGAACTGTTGGTTGTTATTGAGTTTAATTTCCTCACTCTATCACACTGACATGTACAACTGTGTCGGCCTATTCGGTCATCTGGTAATTCTGTACAACGATACATCATTTCTGTAAATATTTGATCATCTTCAGTTTTGTTTGAAAAATCAATTTTTGGCTGAAATGCATACAGAAATATTCCAAAGTAATGTATTTCATTTCCATAGCCTGATGAATAAACATTACTTCTTTTCAAACCATGCACTATATATGTGTGCAACACTCACATCAAAATCTGACTTTTTTATATATAAATAGAATGTTCTGGTAACAATTGCCGCTTTTCACTTGGTAAGCATTGCAGAATATTTTTTTCATTAGTTGAATTCGGTATGGGTTTTGTACCAATATTGGTGACCTTGTATTATGCGCAGAATAGCCAGACAGTAGTGTAACTATTGTTGGTCCTTTGGGATGAGGTTGAAGTTTGTTAATCCAAGGAATGGTCTTATTCCAGACACTAAGCCAGGCATCACACACTTTCTTACACTTGGCTACTATCCCATCCAAACTATCTGTTTCAGCAACTTTAGCACTCTTCTGAATCTCATTAAAATTATTGTCAGTTTGCCATTTAATCCCAAAATACTTATCCAAATTTGCAAACAACAATTTGTACAAGTCTTGATGTACCTTGATTTTTGGGGTCACATGCACTATTTATTTGGCTACACTCAGAAATGAACACAATAATGGAAGCTAAATTCTGATGTACTATTAAAATAACCACATGTACATCTCATATTCTTTCTGCCTCAGTCATTGCAAATATCAATATGTTTTACCACCCAAGCTGCTAGTCAAAATTTTTCAACTTGCCACCCAGCTAATGCATCATGTTCTTTTGATGTACTCTTAAAAATACAGCAGGCACATTTGAATTTTGTGTTTATTAATATCAGCATCGCTAAATTGATCAAATATTCAACACATTCTCCAACTTAGTTAGTTGCTGAAGTAGGATGGCAAGCCTTTGAATTTGCTTCCCAGCTATTTGCAATGTACTGAGGATTCCTGCATGGGTGATTTTATGCGTCCCAGATAAAAAAAAATACTGCATCCAAATATGCGTAATTAAGTGTTTCAGAGATCTGTATGTGTATACATATTTATTTACAGGTAGGCCCAGAAAATCCATTTAAAACTCAGCAGATGTCAGCCCCTAGGAATATGCTTTCAGGTTTTGTGGAGCCAGCTCATGTCAGTGACTTCCAGTTTGAGAACCAAAGGCGAACATTTACAAGCTATGGTATAATAGTATTTCTAGTATATGATAGCATTTTCATTTTTATTTGTTTTAAACTAATCCATCTGGCATAAAGACATACTTATCACATTTCCAGTCTTGTTGCCAAATCTGGTATTGTTTGCGATCATTTAGAGCCTGTGTGTTGGTCTGTTGTCCATTATCCATCAGACTATTACACTAGCATTCATCCCATGTGCTAGTTGTTCACAGTATGGCTGCCGCAGTGGCTATCATGGAAATGTTATGGAAGTGTTATTGCTTTTAAATGGATGGTGTTATCAACAAGTAGTTTTCATGTAAAGACTTCTTTTTGTCCAATTAGTCCTAAATGAAAATGGTGCCAATTTGACATCCAATATGACTGCCACAGTGACCATCTTGAAAATCTTTGTTATTGTTTCTCCTCCTGAACAGAAAGTCTCATTGATAATATTTGGTCATATATCACCAGAATACTTTACTTTATGATATCTAGTTGTTCGTGAATAAAAATGGTGCTGATCTGGTTCCCAACAATTGCTGGAGCACCTTGAAAATCTGGCTATAACTATTCCTTCTGAATGAATAGTCATATCGGCTAAAAGTTTTCACTGAAAGATATTTTATGATGTCTTGTTGCTAAATGATATTGGTCTCAGTCTGTGTCCATTATGAACATCTTATTATTCTATTCCTCCTAAACAATAAGTCATATTGACAAGTCGTTTTCTCCAGAAGACTTCTTGTCATGTCAAGTTAGTCCTATATGAAAATGGTGTTGATCTGATGTCATCATTCTCAAAATATTATTAGTTATTATCCTGAAGGGATGGTCATATCAGCATGATGCTTTTACTAAACAATTTCTTATGATGTTTATTAGTTGGTCCTTAATGAAAATAGTGCCATTTGGACATGAATAAACTGAATAAAACCTGGATCACAGTGAACCGTTTTCTTTCTCACTTGGTTGTTTTTGGGTTTTGGTGTACAGCAGTGGTAAAACAAGTGAGGCACAGAATTGCACAGAAATCCTGTTCAGATTTTGCTTATATTAAAACTGAGACAAATGTGAACTTTCGGTTGCCTGTAGGGATGGATGGATAGGGAAATTTTGCCAGGTACCCAGCAGGGAATATATATATATATATATATATATATATATATATATATATATATATATATATATATATATATATATATATATATATGAATGTTTGTTTGTTTGTGTCGTATGCGTTCCTATACCGTTCATCCGATTGCGATTAAACTTTGGTGAGTTGTTCTGCGCACGCCCGCGAAGGTTTCTGAATTAGTACAACCATTAAAATTGTACCAATTAACAAATGTGTTTTTGCGACATTTACCGTGTGTTCGCTGTGAACTGTAGGTGCCTTTAGATACGTCACGTGATCGAACAGTAGGCGCCTTTAGATACGTCACGTGATCGAACAGTAGGCGCCTTAGATACGTCACGTGATCGAACAGTAGGCGCCTTTAGATACATCACATGATCGAACAGTAGGCGCCTTAGATACATCACGTGATCGAGCATGGTCTGTAGTGATAGCTTATTTCGTGTGTCTTCGGTGTGAACTGTAGGCGCCTTAGATACATCATGTTTACTTAGTTACGTTTGGTTCGCGCCTTGGTTACGTCAAACAATCGTGGTGTGAATTTGTACGTCACGTGATCGAACAGTAGGCGCCTTAAATACGTCACATGATCGAACACGGTCTGGATTGGCTGAAACTATGGTGACGTAAATCAACAGCTTATGAAATTCATAATCGGTGTACGTCATGTTTACTTAGTTACGTTTGGTTCGTGCCTTGGTTACGTCAAACAATCACGGTGTGAATTTGTAATAGTCGTTACAAAGCATTACTTTCGCTGTCTAATCAATTATGCCGCCTAAACGAAAAGCTATTGGTCGATCTACACCTCAAGCACGAAAGATAAAGGCATCACGAGCTTCAGAAACAGATGAGCAATGGAAAGCAAGATTGGAAAACGTTCGAGTTTACACTGCTCAAGCCCGATCATCTGAAACAGACGAGCAACGGAAAGCAAGATTAGAAACCGTTCGAGTTCGCACTGCTCAAACCCGATCATCTGAAACAGACGAGCAACGGGAAGCAAGGTTGCAAACTGTTCGAGTCGCACTGCTCAATCCAGGCAAACAATGCACGCTGATTTAAATCTTAGTCCATTATAATGCAAATTATGATTACAGTCTTCATCCAAGTGTGCTTATTGGAAAAATGGATAAATCATGCGTGTATTGCAATGCCCTGAAATTTAAGAATGAAACACCAGGAATGTGCTGCGCGGGTGGAAAAGTGAAATTGTCAGAATTACATTCACCACCCGAACCATTATCAAAGTTGGTATCAGGTGACACAAGCCAATCGAAACATTTCTTGGCAAACATATGGAAGTACAATTCATGTTTCCAAATGACATCGTTCGGTGCAACAAATATCATGCGCGAGAATTACATGCCAACATTTAAAGTGCAAGGGCAAATTTACCATCGTGCAGGATCACTACTACCACTACCGAACGCAGATCACAAATTTCTTCAAATTTATTTCATGGGAAACACTCATGAACAAATCGATCAACGTTGTCAATTCAATACTGGCACTAAACGAGAAATAGTCGCTGCATTACAAACTTTATTCGATCAACACAACGAATTAATTCGATTGTTCAGAACTGCCCTTGAACAAATGCCAACTGATGACTACAAAGTCGTAGTTAGAGCAGACAAAACACCTGTCGGCCAACACGAAAGACAGTACAATGCACCAACAATTGATGAAGTGGCGATCGTTAAAGTTGGCGAAGAATTTAACTCGCGTGATATAATTCTTCATCGCACAAATGGTGATGTTCAGCGAGTCTCAGAAACTCATCGCTCATACGACGGATTGCAATATCCAATTTTATTTTGGCAAGGAGAAGATATCATTTCAGCATCTTAATGAGAAATCCACAAACAAATGAGGAAAGGAATAAGAAAGTCAGTGCCATGAAATACTATTCATATCGATTGATGATTCATGAAAACGCTGAAAATCATATCTTGAAATGTCGACAATTGTTCCATCAATACATTGTCGATATGTATGCGAAAATCGAAACTGAACGACTCCTCTACATTCGATTAAATCAAACCATGTTGCGTTCCGAAGAGTACATTCATTTACGTGATGCAGTTGTTAATGATGGCAATGTGAATCTCAATGAATTCGGAAAAATAGTCATACTACCGGCCACATTTACAGGGAGTCCACGGCACATGCATGAATACACACAAGATGCAATGACATATGTTCGCGCATATGGCCGTCCAGATTTGTTTATTACCTTCACATGCAATCCGACGTGGGATGAAATACAAGAACTTTTGTTACCTGACCAATCATCATCGGATCGTCATGATATTTCCGCGCATGTGTTCAAACAAAAATTGAAATCTTTAATAGATTTCATTGTCAAGCATCATGTTTTTGGACAGACACACTGTTGGATGTATTCCATTGAATGGCAAAAAAGAGGTTTGCCACATGCACACATTTTGAATCCAAAAAGTCACACCAGATCAAATTGATCAAGTCATCTCAGCAGAAATACCAGATGTTGATATTGATAAAGACTTATTTGAAGTTGTCACCAAAAACATGATTCATGGTCCATGTGGCATACTCAACAACAATTCACCATGCATGTATGATGGGAAATGCACGAAACGATACCCAAGACACTTACTTGCCGAGACTATACTGGTAATGACGGATATACACTCTATTGTCGGCGATCAACTGAAGATGGTGGCAAATCCATAACTTTAAAAGTACGAAACAATGATGTTGAAGTCGATAATCGTTGGGTTGTGCCATATTCACCGTTACTTTTGAAAACGTACAAAGCACACATCAATGTCGAGTATTGCAATTCGGTGAAATCTATCAAGTACATTTGCAAATATGTTAACAAAGGAAGCGATATGGCAGTTTTTGGAGTGGGAAATTTAAATGCATCCATCGATGAAATCTACCAATATCAAATGGGATGCTACATTAGTAGCAATGAAGCAGTATGGCGCATTTTCTCATTTCCAATCCATGAACGACATCCAACAGTTGTTCATTTGGCAGTGCACCTTGACAATGGACAGCGCGTATACTTCACAGCAGAAAATGCACATGCAAGAGCATTGTCACCACCGCCAACAACGTTAACTGCATTTTTCTCATTGTGCGGGAATGATATGTTTGCAAAGATGCTACTTTACTCTGAAGTGTCAACATACTACACATGGAATGCATCAGTGAAAAAGTTTAAACGTCGCAAACAAGGTCAAGCAGTTGAAGTACATCCCAATTTATATTTGACCGACACATTAGGCCGTCTATACACTGTTCACCCAAACAATGCAGAATGCTTTTACTTGCGATCACTGTTAATTAACGTACGTGGACCGACATCCTTCCAAGAACTGAGAACAGTAAACGGTCAAGTATGTGCCACTTATCGTGAAGCTTGCCAAGAATTAAATCTTTTGGAAAATGATACACATTGGGACACTTCACTCGCTGATGCATCGAATACTGCTCAACCACAGCAAATACGCACGTTATTTGCAATCATATTGACAACATGTTTCCCATCCAATCCAAAAGATCTTTGGGAAAAATACAAAGACTACATGAGTGAAGACATCTTACATCGTTTGCGTGCAACAAATCAAAATCCGGACCTTCAATTCACACCAAACGTGTATAATGAGGCATTGGTTTCGATTGAGGAGATATGTATGTCAATCGCTAACAAAGCATTGGTACAATTGGGAATGGCTGCTCCGAAACGATCTGCAAACGACCTTTTCGATCGTGATTTGCAACGAGAAACACACTTTGATGTCGACGAATTGGGTACATTTGTTCAAACAAATCTTCCAAAATTGGTTCCAGAACAACGCATAGCGTATGATAGAATTATGCATGCAATTACAAGCCAAAGCGGTGGATTGTATTTCCTAGATGCGCTCGGAGGCACAGGAAAAACTTTTCTCATTTCACTTATTTTGGCAACTATACGATCACAACACAATATTGCATTGGCAATCGCATCATCTGGAATTGCAGCAACTCTTTTGGATGGTGGTCGAACAGCGCATTCAGCACTGAAATTGCCGTTGAATATGCAAATCACAGACACACCAACATGCAATATCAACAAAAATTCTGGAATGGGTAAAGTACTCCAATCATGTCAACTCATTATATGGGACGAATGTACTATGGCGCACAAAAAGCCATTGGAAGCACTTCACTGTACACTAAAAGATTTGAGAGGAAATGAACAGCTTTTCGGACGCGCACTTATTTTATTGTCTGGTGATTTTCGACAAACTCTACCAGTTATACCATGTTCAACAGCTGCTGATGAATTAAATGCATGTATCAAATCATCAGTTTTATGGCGACACGTGCAGAAATTGACTTTGAAGACCAATATGCATGTAGAACTACAATATGATGCATCCGCTGAACATTTCGCAAAACAATTGTTGGATATTGGGAATTTGAAAATGGAAATCAATGAATCTACACAATGTATCACGTTGCCAACAAGCTTCTGTAAAATTACAGGAACCACAGACGAATTGATTCACAAAGTTTTCCCAAATATCGCACAGAATTACAAAAATCATCAGTGGCTCAGTGAACGTGCCATATTAGCAGCCAAAAACAACGATGTTAATGCCATCAACTTCAGCATTCAAAAACAAATACTAGGCGAAGCGAAAACGTACAAGTCCATAGATACTGTAATGAATCAAGACGAAGTTGTCAATTATCCAACTGAATTCTTAAATTCACTTGATTTGCCAGGCATGCCGCCGCACGTTTTAACATTGAAAATTTGCGTACCTATCATTCTTCTCCGAAACATAAATCCACCACGACTTTGCAATGGTACCAGGCTTTCAGTGAAAAAGTTAATGAACAATATCATCGAAGCTATAATTTTAAATGGAAAATGTAAAGGAGAAGATGTACTCTTGCCACGCATCCCTATGATTCCGACAGATATGCCATTCGAATTCAAATGTTTGCAGTTTCCGGTGCGACTCGCATTTGCAATTACCATAAACAAAGCACAGGGACAATCGCTACAAGTGTGTGGACTAAATTTGGAAAATCCATGCTTCTCACATGGACAGCTGTATGTGGCATGCTCACACTTTGGAAAACCTTCTGATTTATTCATATACGCACCAGACAGAAAAACAAAAAATATTGTGTATCCAAAAGCACTTCAATAAACAGAATAGGCTATTTGACAGTATGAAAAAAATGTATGTTTGTTTGTTTCTTCGTTTGTGTCGTATGCGTTCCTATATCATTCATCCGATTGCGATAAAACTTTGGTGAGTATCAACAGCTGTATGAAATTCATAATTGGTAGCGATACCTAAAATTGCGTTTGTTCGGTGTGAACTGTAGGCGCCATAGATACGTCACGTGATCGAACACGGTCTGGATTGGCTGAAACTATGATGACGTAAATCAACAGGTGTATGAAATTCATAATCGGTAGCGATACCTAAAACGCCTTCGGTAAGGTAACCACTTATTGTGGGCTCGATAAATACGACTAAATAATCTGAGATGCATTCCAGAAACCAGTCAAATAGTCTATTAAAACACAAACACTTTCTTTCTTTCAGTGGCATTGCAACGCATGCCGGGTACTTGCTAGTATATATATATATATATATATATATATATATGAGTGCAAAACCTGTCTGGATCTATATGACCAGGCAAAATATCCATCCGTCCATCCTAAGTTGGCTAATACTACATTCTCAGTGCTCAAAATTCAGAGCCAGTTGAAATTGGACTACAAAGTATACATTTTTTAATTATTTAGCAAATTAGGTCTGACCAAATTAGGTCTGACAGTTGTTAACCTGGTTACTAGAATGCTATAATGGTTTGTAGTGCAAAACTAAAGTTGTTAAATGTATTTGTTTAGGTGCATGCCTTTTTCTGTTCTTTAGAGTATCATAAACTGTATGAGCAACAGTTAATATTCACCTAATGCTAAGAAAGTGTTGGTACATGTTTTGTAGAGTTCTTTATGGTCAGTATTTTATTTAATAATTCTGACATTTAGGGATGTCCAGATTTAAGCAATTGTAAATCCTGAAGATTAATAAAATCATAGACCCAAATAACACCTGATTGTTCATATTAAATCAGCTCTCTAACTGATTAGTCAGAATTCACTAAACTTGGTAGTTTTCTGATGGTAACCATCTACATGAGGGGTCTCGGTCATTTATCCCATCTCATCCATCCCCAGGAGGAAATCAGAGATTAATGAATGTACACAAATTGGAGCTATGGTGACATTTTACAATATTTGCTGATCAAATTTTATATGTCCATTAGAAAGAAACATCATATAGATTTCAAGTATGGCATTATGAGCCCTGAGCCATTGTGAAAGGTTGGTGGGAATGCATGACAGAGATTAAAATATACAATGAAAACTGTAGCATCAATAATAGTCAGTGGTATTAAGTGTTTGCTGTAGCATCAATAATAGTCAGTGGTATTACCGTATTTTCGCGCATATATCCCGCGGGTTATACTAGATTTTACAAACCCCGCAGGGGGGGTGCGGGTTATATAAGGGTGCGGGCTATATCACAATTTTTTTACACATAATAATATTTCAATATATTGTTTGAAAAACGTAACTACATAACATATATTGTTCTAGTTTTGTTTTGCTACTCTCATCAGTATCAAATTTTCTGCCTGTGGCTCTATTGCCATGCACTTCAGCATACGCAATGGCAGTTAGCTTGAAGTCGGCCGTGTAAGACTTTCGTTTCGGCATTTTTTAAATTAAACAGAAAGAAATTATTTAAACTCGAATCTGCACTTCACAAGAATACAAGATTATTTAGAAATGTCCGTGTTTATGTAGCCTGTAGTTGAGGCACAGCTCCTATAGACAGCCTACGCACACAAGCACTGTGTACCGTGTTTTTTGCTGACTTTTTTGAGCAAAGGTCGTCGGCTTACTTTGATGATGGCGCCGCTAAAGGGTCAAACAAATACCTGTTTGTTATTGCTGCGGCAACTTCAGATAATTGTAGAACATTGAAACAGATTTGTTTTATTTGTTTAGTATATATCAGTGCTTCAAAGGTAATCAGTTCTCTTTGAAGTGTCAGCAAACATATTTTTTCTTCTTCCATCTGGTATTTGTTTTTAAATTAGTGTCATCTGCTTGACTGTACTCATTTTATGTTTCCGCCTTCTGCGGATTCGGATTTTAACTAGTCCGTTGCATAAAGTAATAAGGCCAGATATAATCATTAGCGGATTATGATATAACAGTGCACTGTTAGTGTGGTTTGTCAGTATGAGACAAGGACTTGTTATTTTAACAATATATTCCAGTACATTGTTTCCTGTCATGGTGCCTTTGATTTTCTCTACTCCAAACGCAAGACTGTATATACGGTTTTTATCAGCCAAAATTGGTGTCGCCACAAATATCACCAGATGGTATATTTTGTCACCAAAACGGAAAACAGAATCGCAGTTTGCTACATCAGCGAAGCCCCGTGATCCTGTAATTGATTTCATTTCCGATTGTAGCTGTATAAATATTTCTATGGTTGCGGGTTATACAAAGGTGCGGGTTATGCCAACGATTTTTTATACAAAACCCCAAAACCCGCGGGCTTTATGAGGGTGCGGATTATCTGCGTGTGCGGGATATATGCGCGAAAATACGGTAAGTGTTTGCTGTAGCATCAATAATAGTCAGTGGTATTAAGTGTATTTTTTTTTATAGGTTATGCCATAGATCCTTCAGTGGATAAGCAAGACATCTCAGAGCCAGCTTTGGTTGGTGACAGTCTGGCATTAGCTGAGAGCAAAGGTATGGAAAGTGAAGTTATTTTTGACATTTTGAATTAGATAATTTATTTGCTTTAAATATTTGTTTATTTCACCTGAAAGAAAATGCAGTAGAGATTATGCTCTGATCCTGGCATAGCTGCCAAGTGTCTCATTTTCCCCATTTTCATCCTGTATTTTGGATCTGAATATGGGCTTTTGTTTTTCATGTTAAAAATCTTTTATTTAATTTTAATGTAAAATATAAACTCCATGCAATTTTCAGTTTGGAACGTGCACCCATTTGTATTGAGAGTAAATGTATCATATGTATAGAGATATAGAGTTCTCAGATATAATTTGTTCATTTAAAATCTTGACCACCATGCCAGTCTTTAACCGTCATATTGCAATACACAGAGCAGTTGCCACTATCACTGTATTTCATCTTTGTAATATTCAACTTCTGGTCATGTAAAAAAAGGCAGCAGAAACTTTTAAATTTTCTTCAGCATAGAAAATAGAACTGGAAGGACAATTTGCTGTCTTCTTTAAATTTGTGAAACCATCTAGTAAATGAGAAAACCTTTTTTCAAATTGTGTAAGTGTGATTTTGTAATTATATAAATGTGTATTAAGCTATTTACCACATATGGTAATCATTAGATTTTACTTTTGATCAATATTATGTGAATCAACCCTTGCATGTCCAAACATGGCTTTCAGGTCTGTCAGATCAGGTGTATGGTGTGTTTTTAGGTCTTGATCATTTTCATTATCATTTTATGCCATACGCCACCAGCCATGGAGTCTCTGTGTTTGTAGTTGAGGACTACCTTGAAATTTTACATACATTTATCTGGTGGTCTAGTTGGTTCAAAATGAAAATAGTGCTGCTCAAACTTCCACAGTGGCCATCTTGAATGGATGATCATATCAACATGGGATTTTACTAAAAGACTTGATATGATGTTTAGTTGGATCTAAATAAAGATAGTGTCTATCTGACATCAAATATAGTTTACAAGGCAGTATTTAAATCTTGTTATCAATGCTTTTCCTGAATGGATGGTCTTATACAAATCGGGTTTACATTTAGTCTTGTTGGTCCTGAATGAAAATGGTTCTGATCTCACTTCCAGAATAACTACCATGTTTAATCATATTTTTATTGCTGCTCTTTTCCTCAATGGATAGTGATATCAACATGGGGTTTTCACTAAAAGACTTCTTATAATGTCCAGTTGGTCCTAAGTGAAAATGCTGCTGATCTTATGTGATGTCCAGCATCGGCTATCTTAATTTTGTTATCACAACTCTGTTTGGATGGTCATATTAACATGGGTTTTTATTAGAATTGTTCTGTATTTTAGTTGATGCTGAATAAAAATGTTGATGACATTTAGCATGACTGCTACACTATCAGACTTTGTCTAGCTGGTCCTAAATAACAATTATGCTAATTTAACATCCAGTGTGCCCACCATGGCAACCATCTTAACAATTTTGTTGCCACAGCAATACTAATAATAATAGAAGGTTTATGCCAGAAGATATTTTATAATCTCCATTTGATCTTAAGTGAAATGACTTTGATCTCACATCAAGTATGGCCATCATAACAGGCATATTAATAATCTTGTTATTGCTGCTCCAGAATGGAATCAAATATCTTGAAAAGATTATCTCTACTCCTCTCCAAATGGTGGCAGATGGCTTTTATCAAAAGACTTGGATGATGTTCACCTTGTTCTAACATGTTGTTGTTGTAGGGTTTAACGCCATTTTTCAGCACATGATAGGCTATACATGGCGGCCGGTATTATTGGTGGAGGAAGAACCCTGGAAAATCCCTGGAAAGAACCCACGAGAAGCTACTGGCAAGCTTTCTCACATACCCACATTAGCTGAATCTTAGACTCGAACCCACACATACAGAGGTGATATGGTAGTGATCTGTAACAGAAAGCGCTTTAGACCACTCAGCCACTCGGGGCCCCCTGTCCTAACATGAAAATGGTGTAAAATTGACATCCAGTATGTATACCACAGCAACTAATTTGAAAATCTTGTTATGGCTGAAGAATATCAGAGATTGTTTCAACACTCACAAGTGAAAAAAAAAATATTCTTGAATTTATTGAAATTCTTTTTGCTCCATGCTTGTCAAAGTTGATTCGGGATGTCATTGCAGACGCTTGGTAATAGCCATACTTCAGAGGTGATGGTCAGGATTGTTAAGGTCAATGACCAGGGCTGCTTACCATTCCATTGCCAATATTTTGACAGGTTTGACCAATCTATATCCTTATCATATTCTCCATCTCCAGATGACCCTTTTTAGGTCTCCTTTGCTTTAGAGAAAGAAGAGAGTTTAAAAATCTTGCCTCTTCACCCTCACAGGTGTTTGGAACCACTCAGTCCATGTTGGTATGAAGTTCAGCTAAATGGCCTTTAGGATGGGATCTTCTCAGTCACATGCACCAACATCTGTCCCTAGGAAGCAATCCTACAGAGGTGGTAGGAAACCGATTAATTTAACTCACTGTATTCCCCCTATTCCCTCAGAATGGGATGTGTGTGTGTGTGATCCTGGTCATTCGGAGGGGTTCAGGTTTTAATCATAACAATCTCCTCCTCCTCCTCCCTTCAGATTGGGAGCAGGCTGCCTTTCATCAACAGAAGATATGGTCACTCATTAAAGGAAAGGCAGTGGACCTTGTACAAAGCCACACTTCCTAGGGTTTTACTCGGGGCTGTTTCCTTTTCGAAAAGCAAACAGTAACTTGAGACCCACTATTGACATACATGCCAACCATTATGCTTTTGGCGTAATCAATACACTTTTTTCCCCACTAAAGTTTGAATTATGCATAAACATATATGGATTATGCTTTTTCAGTATATCCACCTTCCAAAAAACATCAATTATATGTTCTTCCCCTCCACATGATGTGCTGGCCACTATGCATAGCCTATTATGTGCTGAAAAATGGCATTAAACCCACAACAACAACTTATTGATGAACAAGGTCTAGGATCTCGCCAAGCATAGAAAACAATGAAGAAGGTTCCTTCCACCTCAGTTTGCAAAATAGTTTTTTGGGTTCTCATTCTCCAAGTCCCATGGATGGAGAGAATCATGCTTTACTATTATGGAGTGGCATCATCCTCCTTTTTGTCATGAGAGCAGCGAGCTAGTTACACCCTCTCAAGAAGGAGGAGCAGCACCCTTTATTCCACTAGGACAGAAAGTTGAACCCTCTTCTCTTCAGAAGGCAGAAAGTGAGTCTTGTGATGGAGAGCACCACCATACATGCCAACCATTACGCTTTTGGCGTAATCATTACGCTTTTTCCCACTAAATTCCGCGTTACGCGTTAACGTTTATAGATTACGCTTTTTCGATATATCCATCTTGCAAAAAAAAAAAATTTTCGTTTTTATTAGCATTACTTTATTTTTTACATACTGTTTTATTTTTAATTAAAAAATACCCCGTTTCTACATAACTACGATATACGAGTATACTTGTCCGTGGACTTTCCTATTATTCATGTTCTATTTATAGCAACTATCATGTTACTAAGATACTTTCAAACTTTCGACCTCGTATTCTATTTATAGCGGCTTAGTGAGGAAAGAACAGACTGGTTTCTATTTTGTTTAAATCATTATGCATATACTCTTTGTTCTAATTTTGTATAGTGCAGAACCAGTCTAAAAGTTTTTTTGCGCTAAAACGTATTAAAAAATTCTCATTGCGTTTATGAGTGCAAAAAATATCTCTTAAATAATTTCACAGATGGGTTAGAAAAAGTCAATAATAAACAAAGCAAAATGTAATGAATCCTCCAAACACGACGAGGGCATCATCACGTGACGTCTAATCGTTGGCGCTAAATGGCTTCAGATGTTAAGATGGATTCTAGTCTTTGTTTATGTTAGAGCACTTTTTTTTTCCCCAAGAATTTCGCAGATCATGAGATGGATCAAAAAAAAGCAAAACAACGAGTCCTCCAAAGATTCAAAGATGAATATATGAATGGCATAATACAGCGTTCCATTCTAGGACAACATTATGCTCATTGCACACTGTGCGGAAACGATTTTAGCATTGGTCATGGTGGTAAATTTGATGTGGAAAAACACTTGAAAACAAGGAAACACATCGAATTAGCTCGCCTTACGAACTCTAATACTAAGGTAACTTCTTATTTACAGCAGAGCTCAAGTGCAGACTTGAATACTATAAATGCTGAGGTGTTATTTACCGAGTTTTTAATAGAACACGGACTACCCTTAGCGGTAGCAGACCACGTTGGTCCCTTGTTCAAGCGGATGTTTCCCGATTCGAAAATTGCGGAAAAATACGCTTGTGCAAGAACAAAATCATCTCACATTGTTCGGTGCCTAGCAGAAGATACTTCACTTAAAATTGCAGAAGCAATGAAAATTGGGCCGTTTAGTATTGCCACAGACGCCACGGGAGTTGTGATTATGATGATAAAAAGTTGTACCCAGTATGTGTTAGATACTTTGACAGTGAAAAAGGCAAAGTCATTAGTGTTCTTCTTTCTTTACCAGAATTAACAGTAGATTCCACTGGACAAAACATTTTTGATTTGCTTGACAATGTTTTGAAGAAACATGACATAAGTTGGCAGAACTATATGGGGTTTGCAGCTGATAATGCATCAGTGATGACTGGAATTCATAAAGGAGTTGCATCCTATATTTTGAAAATGTCTCCATCAGTGTTCATAACAGGTTGCCCCTGTCATTTGATGCACCTTGCTGCTGGTAAGGCTGCTGATAAATTAGAAGTAGATATTGGCCATTTATTAATAGATATCTACTATTATTTGGAGACAAATAGTAAAAGGAAACAGGCTCTAAAGTTGTTACAAGATCAGTTTGATCTTGAAGACTATAAAGTTATAAAGCATGTGTGTACAAGATGGTTATCCCTTGGCAAATGTGTTAGTCGTTTATCTGAGCTTTGGGATGCACTACAAGCTTTCTTTCAAACTGAAAGTGAATCTGCACAGAGAAAACGTGGTGGAAAAGTGAAGAAGAGTGGTACAAAAGCAGAATCTGTTATTGCAAGTCAGAAGAGAACAAGAGATGAAAGTATAGACAGACATGCTAACAATAAAGAGATTGGTGTAGCAGAAAGAAAGAAATTTAAATCCATGGAATTTTTATTTGAGAGGCCTCTCAGCTAGGTTCTTCAGAGTATACATCTGTTAAAAAGCATACTGGATCTTCTCATACTTCCAAGGGCAAAACTAGCAAAGTGGATACTAAGATGGCACAGAAAGAAAAAGAATCTGTTCACTGCTTTGAAGACTCTAAATGTGAGATGGTTTACAAAAAGATAATGATCCAGTTACAAAACTGTACTGCTTGTTTATGAAGAGTGCCATTCCATTGTTTGATGCAGCAAATGTTTTCTTGCAGAAAGAAGAACCATGCATTCATATAATGCACAAGATTCTGTAAAACCAGTTGTCAGATTTGCTAATAAGGTTTATTAAGCCAGAAATCATCACATCAGCCTAACTTTTAACTGATATTGACTTTCATGACCATGCAAACCAGAAAGATAATGAAGATCTAGCTATTGGTGCAGAAGCAAGAGAATTCATAGAACACAATTCTACTCTTTCTGTGAAGATGTTCTATGATAATGTTAGAGATTATTATGCTACAGCCTGTGATTACATGATCCATAAATTCCCATATGGAGATGAACTGCTTTTAAATGCTTCAGTTGCTTATGTAAATGAGAGACAGTCAGAAAGCTTCAAAAGTGTTAGATTCTTTGTCAAGAGATATCCCTTTCTATTGCCACCCTTGTCTAACTTGGATCATCTGGAAGAAGAATTCCTGAAGTATCAAGATGGGATTCTACCTGACAATATACTTAATGCAGATAGAGTTGATGTGCAATGGCACCTTATTTCCCAGCTAAAAGACTCTATCACTGGAAGAAATAAATTTCCTCTTCTTTGTCAGGTTATGAAAGGAATATTGGTTCTTTACCATTCTAATGCTGACTGTGAGAGATTGTTCAGTGTTGTTAACAAAAATAAAACTGAATTCAGGTCCAGGCTAAGTAACCCGGTACTGAGTGCTCTACTGGTATGCAAAACATTCATGGCCTCAGCTGGTACAAAATGTTTTGAAATGCAACATGACAATCTGTTGCTTTCTAAAGCTAAAAGTGCTACATATGAACACTTGAACCATTAATGAATGATAAAAGACGAGAAAAGCAAATAAATAATTGTTAATTGTAATTGTAGTATGTTATATGTGGATTACTCTTTTTCTGCTTGGATTCCTCTTTTTGACCACTTGGATTACACTTTTTCCTCGTCAGGGGTTGGCATGTATGCACCACCATCTACTGGTCATTGTGGGCTAAAAGAGAATCATGCACCACAAGCCCAGTAAGAATGGAGCTTACCCTTTTAGTCTTTGGGGGCCCATATTGATGACAGGATCAGGCCTTGGGAGCCCATATTGATGACAGGATCAGGCCTCTGGTAAGGGAAAAGCTCAGATCTGGTAAGGATCTTCCTACAGATCTTAGATGTCTAATGAATCTTTGCCTGGTTAAAAGGTACCAGTCATCAGAGCCCTAATGATATGGGGAGATGCATTAGGCTCTAGACTGCCATTTTATCCTGGGAATCGGTTTACAGATGCCATATTAGGGAAGAGGATTGGATTGACAACCCTTATCCTATTATCCTCTAATCCTTACATGCTATGGTCTTCTGGTACTTTGCCACAATAAAGTGCAGTTATTGCTGTGCACCATTGACTTAAATTGTTTTTTATGATATTGGGTCAAAAAATAGATAGAACGAGATGGACCTTTTTCCTTCAAATGCTCCTTTTGGTTGGAGATTCACCCTTTTCCACCTGTCCATTGCTAATGAGAGCCTATTAGCTCAGTGTTAGTAATTACTGGTCCAAGTTCCTATTCCTTCCTAGTCTCCTGCAACAGAGACATTAAGTCATATAGTTCTGCCTCCCATTAGAGAGAGCATGATGAAGACATCTTTTCTGTCCTTGTTGATGCACGTAAGTTTGATGCAGAACATGCATTTGTGGCATCCCCTTCCCTTCAGGTCCCCTTCTCACCTGATGGTTTTAAGGCAGCAGAGGAGGAAGAGTGCTTGTTTATAAATAAAGCATACAGTGAGGATTACCACTTCTTGAACAGTAACTGGAGTTCCAATCCTTTGGGTTCTGGTGACTCTAAAATTCTTACCTGTTATGAAAAACATTCTGGGCTCTAAACATGAGCTCTTGTTGCTTCCTCACTCAGTTATGATTAAAGAGCTTACTCAAAGATTTAACAAGTGCCAAGACTTTGGTAGACTGTCCAATCACCTTCTTTGTTGCTACCCTTGGTAACTGCTTCTAGCGACAAGGTTTATACACCAACTAAACTGCACACCTCAAATGCTGAAGCAACTCAAGTGTGCATTTCTATGAGAACACTCTAGAATTCTCCAAAGTAAAGGCTAGGTCACTAGTAACTGTAAAACCGGTCTCCCTCTTAATACAAGTAGTAGTTAAATGCATTTAGCTATGGTATCTAGGGAATGACCTCCTTCAATATTATGACCCAGTGTGAATAGAAGATAGAATATCAACAGAGAACTGGGCAAGATTATTGGGAAGATATAGTGCAATATGAGCCCATGACAAATAGTGGCAAACAAATCTCAGCCAAGATTAAAGTCTGAGGACTGGAACTGTAAACAATGGGCCAATTCAAATACCTTGGATCCATAATCACCAAAGAGGGATCAAGAGCAGAAAGTTTGTCACGAGCAGCACAAACTACAGCAGCTATGTCAAAGCTAAGACCCATCTGGAGAGATACAAATATCAGTCTGAAACTAAAATCAGACTATTGAGAACACTAGTCACCTCAATCTTTCTATATTCATGTGAGGCCTGAACCCAGACAGCAGAATTACAACAAAGAATCAATACACTTGAAATGAGGTGCTACAGAACTATCCATGGCATCTCTTACATGGACCACATCATAAATGAAGAAGTGCGTAGCATCATCAGGCACAAAGTAAGCCATTATGAAGACCTTACCACTGTCAGAAATAGAAAACTGAAATGGTATGGCCATGTCACTAGAGCCAACAGTCTATCCACAACAGTACTGCAGGGCAACATCTAAGGTGGCAGAAGGAGAGGTAGACAGAGGAAAAATGTGGAGTGACAGTATCATAGAATAGACCGGGAAAAGTTTTGTGGAGACACAGGCATTGACACATGGTTGAGACAAGTGGAGGTAACTGGTCAGATGTTCAGCTGCACAGGGCCTCAACGACCACACTAGGTCAAGAGACTGATGATGATGATGATGATGATAAATCTTGCTCATATGAACATTTGCAGTCAATTCTGCTAATGAACTAATAACTGTAAAATTCAAAGATAAATTGCATAGCATCTCAAGCATCAACACATTTCCATAAAATTGAATAAGATATATTGCATAACAACTCTAGCATCTACACATTTCAATAAAATTGAATAAACGATTGATAATATGGAACCTAATCATATCAACAAGTCGCATACAACAAAGAAGAAAAAAAAAGAATATTACGTGAAATTAATATTGCGTACCTTAATGCTGTTAACTTTAGAACTTGTACATCCAGCACTAAACCATGTCTTTCTTGCAAGACAGACACTTGGTCCCTCCCTGGTTTCTTAGGCTTCCCCCGGAGCTAACTTCTCTCTTTCTCTCAGGAAATTTCTTGAGAAGAATTTTGACCTAGTTTAAAATGCCCATCCTCTTTCCACTTGACTGCAGACTAAACCTTTTTTCAGAGGTTTGGTCAGGCATAGCAGTCGATAACTATCATAAAAGATGGATACCGGCTTTGCTTTTAGGATCTCCTTCTTGTAAGGTCCCCCATTTTCATTCACCAGTTAAATCTTGTGCACCTAAAGAATGTGTTCCAAGATATGCCATCAATACTGCTGTGAGCATGAACATGTAAAATTGAGTGATTACACTGTGCTATGAATGCTTTTGAAAACCTGATTGGTTTAGCCATTCACAACATTTCAGTTAGATTTCCTAATAGTGTTTGTTGTATTAGTAATAAGTCAGATAACTTTTGATCAATTTATAATTCATAGCTGCAGAGGCTGGCATTGATCCCTAGGTTCAGATGATCTTACATTTACAAATGATATAATTAATAATTATTATTATAACATTTTCTGCCAACAGCAAAACATAAACCATTTCAGATTCTTGAATGTAAATTCATTAACTGCCATATTTAAATAGTAATTGCTAGAACTTGACATGTTATCTGTATTGTAGGCCTGACAGTGTTTGAAGCAAACAAAAAACGTCCAGAAGACAAGAGAAAACGGTTATGGAATGATGACCCTGCAGATTTAGAAGGTTACCTTGGTCCATGGGGAAAATTTGTTGACGAAAAGACTGTGATGAGGCCATCTGAGGTTTGCTTTTGTTTTTGCCTCAATTTTGCCATCTGATAAAATCAAGGTCCAGTCTTTCTGAAGTAGGGTCAATGTTTGATTATAGGTTATGGAATGTACATTCATAAATTTCTTAGGCATTTGAAAAGAAATTAAATGGGCATTCTTTTTAATTATTGCCTTGCCAACATACCCATTTTGTATGCACAGACTTAATAATGTGATTTTATGTAGGGTGCTATCTTATAAGACAAAATGAAGTTTAAGCCACAAACATGACTTTAGCATATATCTTGACCACTGATTTGATTTGGGGAATATTGAATACTTATCTCCAGTTTTAAATACATGAGAAAGATACAGGGTATATAATATTACAGATAAAACAGGACTAAAGCTTTATTATGTGAAATACACTGAACACGTGCTATCCTGTTATTTTGAAACTGTTGAAATAGAGAATCATAAGTTTGGCGGCCTTTTTTCTTGGTTACTACAAGCTAGGAATTTGAAGACATTAGCTAGCAATGTTCTGACCATAAATGGCAGCCACTTCCCAGAGCCATTTTAGTACTGAGGAAGACATGATTTCTTTTTTATACCATCAAATATAAATGATGTCGCCTTATTAGAATTCATCAGTATCTTTGTTTTTCAGTTATGTAAGGGGAAGATCAAAGTTGAGCATTTTTAAAGTTCTTTAGCCAAAATTAAACCTTTAATGCCAAAATCTTCATAGACTAATGAAAATGGCTATATCCAGAAATTGTTCACATTGTTTTCCTTTAAAGATTGTATGGTAGTAAGTATGACCAAGTAAGGACCATTAAACTAGTTTTGTCATGATACTTTCTTTGTAGAATTTTGTCGGGATTGTGCCCTATTTAGGATAAGTTTATATATTTCCTACATCCAGAATTATAAAATATTTTTAGACATATTTTATGTCAGCTTCTGAATAATGGCAGAAAATTCATTGTGCATTAACGTCTGTTCTAAGATTTGTTTGATCATAAATAGGAATGACATGAATCTATTGAAAGTATAGCTGTACCAATTAATCGCCCCTACTCATAATCGGGCTGATTATTAGAACACTCGGTATAATCAGTATCGGCAGAAATAATCGGTGCCGATGCAAATAAATTTCCAAAATATAATTTCAGTTATAAGATTCATCTTGACATGGCTTGAATTTTAAAACAGAATTAAATAGTGGAAACTAAGGAATAAACATTTGATTTGGGGATTACTTGAAAGACAATATATTCCTAAAAGTAACTACTGTTTTAACACACTTGCTGTAAACAACCGCTGATTTTTGCTGAGAACTCCCAATTATTACATTATGTCCTTGATTTTCATTTTATTCTAAACAAGAAAGTCCTACATGTTCTGTTGCATCACCTGTGAATTATTGTTGTGACGAAAAAAAATGCTTTTCTACAAAGAATTTTCGCATCTTCACTAAAAAGAATGTTAAGTTTAAACATTATTCATGTAATTTAATGATTTTTTTTTTACCTATGCAACAATCCAAAAATAAAAAATAAACCAGAACAAAAACATAAGCCATAACAATAAAATCGTCCACAATTAATTTAAATCCCAAGAATGATCACTACATATGCGGTTAACGCCAATGCTACAGCGCCATTCCCACAAACGAGACTTACACGAGTTAACATCTGGCATTTTTAGACCGTATATTCCAGTGTTAATTACCATCTTTAAACGTTGTTGTTGTAGAGTTTAACGCCATTTTTCAGCACACGATAGGTTAACATGGTGGCCAATATTATTGGTGGAGGAAGAACCCGGGAACGTAAAAATGAATCTTGTGCCCGGGCTCCAAACACTCTAGCTACACCTCTGCATCAATGTACTGGTATAGTTAGCGTTAAAAATTCCTCTTGTCACAAGCCAGTTTCAGGCATTTTAATGATTAACTGGCCTGTACTGTTGTCGCAAAATGATAGAGAAATTCGCCGACTATCATCAAAGGAGACGCCGAAACATCAAACTTTTCATTGTGTGGGAAGTTGTGATGTTTGTTCGGCCAAAAGACAAAACTAAAATTGATTGATCTTTATCTTAGTTGATCTATATGAGTATTTTAGCTTTTATTAATTTATTACCCCTCTTCATGAGCATGTAAATTATGATGGTTATGTGTCTTGTACAATCAAATGTGCATACCTTTTTAAACATATTGTCTCAATTTGTAGGATCGCTTTTATCATTGAAAATAAGTAACTCGTGAGAGGTGATTCATTGTAAATGAAACAGGTATTAAGGGCTATCTGAAATGTTATCTTGAAGAATGCAATTTGGTTGAAACAACGAATAAAGCAAAATCTGCATCCAATATGTTTGGGAATAAATATGGATTTAAGTGACGCTATGCACACATTGCACTGTGTAAGTACTGTACATTATAGTACATGGTCTCCCCTGCCCACGAATTATGAAGTCTGTATTTACCTTTATTTAATTTCATGTTGGAGAAATCAGAAAATATGCACAGGCAAAATAATAACAAATTCAATCATAGTATTTTCTAACAGTTTAATAATTGTCAGGTCACCAAAAGTTACTTTTTAACATGCCTATGTCTTAAGACATGGAAAAAATTATTGTTTCATGTTCCAAGATTTATAGCCGTTACAATAATCAACAAAAAGACTTAAAAATGGTAAAGTTTAGACATTGGCCCATGGATAAGCCAACCCCCCCTTCTTCCATGCCTTTATTTTTTCCAAAATTATTAAGCTTATACGCGAGTATATATATTGTGATAATGAAATAATCGGCCATACATGGTATCAGCATAATCTGCAAAAAGTGACAGTGGTACAACTCTAATTGAAAGGTCAGCTGTTTCGTCACGAATAGGAATCTGTTTAATCTATTGAAAGATGTCCTGTTTGATCATGAATAAGAATTAGTTTAGTATATTCAAAGATTAGCTGTTTGGTCATGAATATTAATTAGTTTATGCTATTTATAGATCTGCTGGTTGGTCATGAATAGGAATTAGTTTTGTCTATTGAAAGATCAGCTGTTTGGTCATGGATATGAATTAGTTTAGTCTATTGAAAGATCAGCTGTTTGGTCATGCATATGAATTAGTTTATGCTATTGAAAGATCTGCTGTTTGGTCATGGATATGAATTAGTTTAGTCTATTGAAAGATCTGCTGTTTGGTCATGGATATGAATTAGTTTAGTCTATTGAAAGATCAGCTGTTTGGTCATGCATATGAATTAGTTTATGCTATTGAAAGATCTGCTGTTTGGTCATGGATATGAATTAGTTTAGTCTATTGAAAGATCAGCTGTTTGGTCATGACTAAGAATCAGTTGAGTCTATGGAAATATTTGATGTTCAATCTTAACTAGGAATTTGTTTAGTCTCTTGAAAGATCAGCAGTTTTGATCATGAATTTTAGAGCATGTCATGAAATGATTGCTTCATTTATATGTAATAGAGTTTAGGATTTATTTAAAGTGTTTATTGCTCTTATGTGATTTTCGCCTGACATCAACATGAAAGTAAAGTGTAATTTTGTTCATAATATTAATGTCATAAAATCTGCCATTAGCTTATCATTAATTTATGAGGGTACTGTTATCGTGAACATAAAATTGAATACTGTCTTCCAGATGTTGTAAGAATACATGGCTTATAAACATGTATGCAGATAATCATATCACAAGTGTGTTAACATCAGTACTTTTTACACAATCAGACTTTCTTTTCTGTTTTCAAAGGAAGAAAAGAAGGATTTGGATGAAATCTTGGCAAAGAGAAATAAAACTGGGAAACAAGCAGAAGAGAAACCAATGGAAGAAAAGACAACATTACATAGTAAGTTAAATTTGTTCAACACTTTTGCTTCTGTGCTAGGTTAAATCTTTAGTTGACATTACTACAGCTGACTTAATAAAAAGAACATTGTCATTTTTTATTTACATTTTCATGTTTAATTAGAACTGCTTAATTAAAATATGCTTGGGAGAAGGCACATTTAATGTGCCCATAGATGCATTTTAGAACTTTGTATCATTTTTGTAGGAACTGTTTGAATAATTAGAATACTCTTGTATATATTTGTAAAAAGGCACCTTTCCTGCGTATGTTGTATGTTAAATGAACAGCTTTTACAAAACAATGTACTGACTTCATTAGTTCATTAGCACTCAGGCAGCAGTGATGATGGAATTGGATCAAGTTCACAAGACATGGGCACACTCTTCATGACAATTGTTTGTACTAAATCCATAGAGACTGGGTCAAATGTTGCCAATGGTTGATTCTGAAAATTCTGTAATTGTATGGTGATGATGAGTTATTTGAAACTGTGTTGTCAAGATTATCTCTAATGGTTTGTACTTTGTCACAGAAAGTCGACCGGAGATAAGGCAGTTGGAAGTGGTGTACATTTGTTCCTTGACATTAGCTTGTTAGCAATCTTGAAGAGCTCTCTGCAACTGGAACTTTCCATGATCTTAGTACTGTGGGGTGATTTTGCTCTATGGACTATGTTTGTGACCTTCTTTAGCGGCTTCATAAATTTGCTTATGAATAGTGAGTCTGATAAAAAGCCTCTCAGCTTTACAGCAGTCTCTTTTAGCAGTGTGAAGCTGGTCCCTAACACTGCTATACCATGGAGAACACTTTTGAATTGAAATTCTGCACTTGATGGCTGGGGCATGTTTTTCAAACAATGAGTGCAGGCAGTTATCAAGTTGTTCTGCTGTAGGAGGTAAGCAAGTTGTTAGTTTTGCTTGGATGTTATGCATTAGTTTGGTTCAATTTATCATACAGAGGTTTCTCATTGTAGCAAATAAAGGTGGAGGGTTAGGGACTGATACATCCAGATGGCATATAATGCAGAGGTGATCTGATGCAAGTTTGTGGGATACTAGTGTGGACCGTAGAATATTATCATCAGGTCTATGAAGAATCCAGTATATGACCATATTTGTAGTTGGTTTGGTTAACTGACTGTTTAAGGTGGAAAACATGAATGGAATCTATGAGTTTTGACGTGTACGAGTTTACAGGACAGTCAGAGTGAAAGTTGAAATCTCCAAAAATAATTAGGTTGCCACATATCAAATTTCCATGCTACAGTCGATTCAGAAAGCTTGTTTTTTCTACTATGAGAATGGCATTAGAGGCAGAAAAAATGTACTGACCTTTGCTCCAATGTGAGTGTTGTTTGGACTAGTTCAAACAATGTGTGGTAGAAATTGAAGGTTGCTGTGTGGTTAAGATGTTTGACCACAGAGTTCTTTCTGATAACAGCAATTCCACCTCTGAAAGAGTGGTGGGGGAACAACTTGATGGAGTAACCAGTGGGTGTTAGATCTGCACACATGGGATAATCGCCTGATGTTTTTAACCATGTTTCTGTCAGGAAAAAGATGTAAATATTCTGATTATTGATAAAATTAACTATTTATGTGCGCTTTTCTTGTGGTCCTACTGATTGGGCATTGATTATGCAAGAATATTGAAACTAATGAAATGTGAATAGCAAACATTTCATTTAGTCTTCTATGTGTACCAGACTTCTTAGAAATATCTTGAACTATTTGCAAGTTAAGATCAGGAAATGAAAATGTTTATGGGCACACAGATAGACATAGCAAGAGCTGTATCAATGCAAATTATATTTGGAAGTGAGGTAACAGGAAGTATAAACTAAAGTGTATAAAGACCGAGTGTTCTAAGGCGCTGTCCGTTACGGACCACTGCCATCTCACCTCTGTCTGCGTGTGTTCGAGTCTAAGATTCGGCAAATGTAGTTATGTGAGAAAGCTTGCCAGGATTTGTCCGGGTTCTTCCTCCACCAATAATACTGGCCGCCATGTATAGCCTATATTGTACTGAAAAATGGTGTTAAACCATAAAAAACAAAACAAACAATAAAGTATTTTCATATGCTTCTGTTCTTTTACTTTGTGGAAAAAACACTGAGTAGCTGTATTGTTTTACTTGCCTACTGCATTCAGCAACTAACATGTACTCGCTGTATTTTTGTTTTTGTTAAAGTTAGTGGAAGATGTCAAATATAGCTGAAAGATTCCTTCGTCTGAACTTACGGTAATTTTTCATATCCAGAGTTTCTAGCTTATTTTGGAGAATAATGTAATGTAATGCTAATGCTAGAACATTAAAATTACACTCATTAGAGTTTACCATGGTTCTATTGATGTTATATACTGTTCATGTAAGTACAGTCACTGTTGATATTGAAGTGGGTTTTCTTTCAAACATTTTTACATAAGGTTTTTAAATATTTCACTTTATGGGACTACTGGATAATACATTTTTATCTTAAGGAAACATCCATTTTAATTATCCAGAGAGAAGCCATCTTTGTTTAGAGGAGAATGAGTACAAGTTCTTTTTTCTTAATTAAAAAACTTTTTGACAAGTTCATCTTTAATGATAATTTTTTTCATACTTTTATTTCAGTCAAGGAAGCATATGATTACCAGGGTCGTTCATTTCTTCATGTTCCTCAGGATGTTGGTGTCAATCTCAAATCAGAATATCCCCCAGAAAAATGTTTCCTCCCCAAAAAGCTCATTCATACGTGGTCAGGGCATTCAAAGGGTGTTGCAGCTATTAGGTGGTTTCCCAAATCAGCCCACTTGTTGTTGTCATGCAGCATGGACACCAAGATTAAGGTACAGCTGTCACAGAATTTTAACAAGCATATAATTTGGGTCTGTTTAGTAAGACAATTTCAACTCAGAAATATTAATAGTAAACATATCCATTTGTTTGTACGGGGGTAGTTTTCTTTTTTGAAATGTGTTGAATTTACATTATTGTCTCAAATTAATGAGAGTAAGATATTCTGATTAACAGGATTCACCAGGCACAGTATGTTTAATACTGCTGAAGTCTATTTTGTTATTTTTAACTATTTTTTTTGATTGTCTGTTGATGAACTTCTTCTAAAGTTACATACTGATGTAATATTTGACTTTACAATTTTCTTAAAATTTGTTACTTCAAAGTTTGATTGGCTGAACATGCCACAAGTATTCTATAATAATACAACATGATGATTTCCTCAATGGTTTCAGCTCTGCAAAGTAACATTGTGATCACAGTGGAATATTTTTAAATCATAGTATGAAAGTAATAAAACATTTGCAAAATTTTGTTTTACACAGTGTATTAAGCTGTGAAATATAGATGTTGGCTAGTATCATTTTTCACAGTTCAGTAAAACAATGTATTGAACTTTAGTACATTATACATTGCATTACTTTTTATTTGAGTTCATTAATATGATTAGAGTCATACAAAAGTTAAAAAATACATCTTACACTGCATTTTTCATATCAGTAATACCTTACCTGTTGCTATTGCATAGCTTGTACTTGTCCAGATGGAAGATACCTTGACCATATGATGAGAATTTGTCCTGTTAGGGTGAACAGAAGATTCCAGAATTCCAGAATGTTGCCCAGGACCCCTCACCCCACTACATGCTTTACTGCCCTTCATTCTTTTCCAGTCACATGGGTGTAATGTCTGCACTGTTTTTATTCTTTTCTTTTGGCAAGATTAGGTATTTTGTTAAATTTTCCCTATCTTTGCCTAAGTTGTCTGTGAAGTTGTTTTGAATAATATTGTTATTCATTATAGATTATTGTGATTCACGATACATATCTTGTGAATTGGGCTGTTTCTATACTTGGTAAAGCAGGTTACACACCACTCTTTACCCTCATATCATGTACTTAGTTATTGAAGAGTTTCTTTCTAAATATTAGTTTTGGATAGCTTTCTTTGATTATTTACAATTTTTAATGTCAATGTACTTTCTGATTGTTTTGCTAATTTAGAAGTCCCTATCTTTCGTTTAAACCTGATTGACTTGATTTTATTTTTCTATACTGAGCTTAGACTTGCTTTTTATGTGTGCAAATAAACATTTTGAATACACCCAATTAAGGTGACTTCTTGCAGAAATTATCAAATATTAATGCAGACTTAGTCCATGCATTACCTTGTGTTTACTTTTAGTTGTATTGAAGTTTTCTTTAACACAAACAATGTATAAACAATGTGTGGGTAGTTGCGGTTAGAAAATCCTTCCAATCACAATTGACTCTATTTGGTAGGCAGGAGTGGCACCATGACAAGGGAATTATCAGGAAATTCATTCTTAGCCAATGGTCATTGGTGAGAGTGGTGATTTTGTTTGAAAATCAAAGACATTATATATTGGGAAAACATGTTTTTTTTCCCAGGATAATCCTAGTGTGCTAATTATAACATTATCTATGCTCTATCTATTAGATCTGGCAGGTGTACAACGAGCGACAGTGTATTCGTTCATATCTTGGACACAAGCAAGCTGTTCGAGACATCAACTTTAATAATACTGGAACAGAGTTTTTAAGCTGTGGCTATGACAGATACTGTAAACTCTGGGACACTGAGACTGGTATGTAGTAAACTACATTTCATCAAACTTGGCAAATATAGTGACAGGCTATAATACAGTAAACTCATCTGTATTTATGTACAGTGGCGCCTCGTTAATCCGGACACATTCGTTCCCAGTGAATATGTTCGGATTAACGAGTTTTCCGGATAAGTGAATCATGCACATTTTTTATTTTACGATATCATCACACCGAATATACGTTCATGTATATGCTTGCTTTAAATGTAATGTACTGTATATTCAATATCGCTTGAAATAAATTAATGAATACATCTATTAATTTCTGTTTATTTCACATTATTATAACATGCATGTACAGTAAGTATAAGGTTAGATAATTAACACATTGAACACATCACACTATGTACCTGTACATGAATGTACTGTACATACATTTATCATGTCAATTTCCTGAAGAAATCTATAACCTTTGTTTGCCTATATTCTTAGGTGGATCTATCTGCAGTGAGTATTGATATTGGCCATAGATTCTCAAGGACTTCACTATTGTGCTTTATGTCATCACTTGTGAATATTGCTGATGTCTGCTCAAAATATAAAATTAATATTGCTATACTGTCATTGGCTTGGTTGATGGTAATGTCTTTTCCCTTGGGGTCTGTAGCGTTATCATCTTCTTCTTTGTTATCATGGTTTGGAACCTCATCTTTAGATACCAGGTCAAAATGTCGTCATTGTTGAGTTGTTGCCAAGTCACTTCCTTTTTGTCTATCCGTACGTATTCCTTGGCAGACATCTCAGCCTGGGTGGGAAAGCTTCTTATTAGATCTCTGAGCTCGCTTAATGGCATATCATCTCCATCATCAATATCTTCGACAGTAGTGGTTAGTATCGGTATGATCTGTACATGTCTAAAGCAGTTTGAGATTGTTTTTGGTGTCACTGAACCCAACGCTGTCATTACGGTATCTCTACTCTTCTACGCATGATTGATGGTGTCGCCATAATATATGTGAAAAGTACAATGAAAACAAACTGTTATCTTGCAGTTAAATGCATTATGGTAAACTAATAAAATGAAATAATTTTTATAAGTTGTATTTTACATCTGTTACAGTTGCTAATGATTGACGTCCTTATTTTATTCGGAAATGAAGCCGTATACTGTCCACAGCTCAAATATGTCAACTGTATTTGTACAGGCATCAATAAACTGTGATTTTTACGTACAACTGGTAAACAACAAAAAGGCTTAATGACACTTTTAATTTATTTACCATATGATATGTCAAAAAGCATGGACGATTTGATCCCAGTATGTTTATTTAATTATTAACACCCTCGTCAGTGACTATCTAAAACAGACTTTGTTTATACAATCGCTGGTTACAATATGGTCACGCTACTTATTGATAGTGGCATTAGATTCTCAAGGGCTTCACTATTGTGTTTTATGTATTCTTCTATTGACTTTATTTTCATATTCGATGTTTCGAATTTTCTTAGATTTGGACAGATTATTTCAGGATTATTGAGACAAGTTTTAATGTAATTTTACACTTTGGTTCTGATTTTGATTTCCGGATCTGGAACACGGATTTCTTGATTACCGGAGCAAATTAACATTTAGGAATCCCATTCCCTTTGAATTATGTCCGGATAGCGAGGTTTCCGGATAAACGGAGTATGGATTAACAAGGCTCCACTGTATATACATTTTTAACTCTATTTGTCATAAGTCAAAGGAATTTATGGGAATGAGTAGTTGGTTCTAAATAGGGATGGATAGTGCTGTACTGATGTTCAATATGACAGCCAAAGTTGTTAACTTACCTTACTTCAAGGTCCTACATCCATCACATGTCATCCATTCGCAGTTGTGAACATGTCTGAAAACTGCTACACCAGAATAAGCATGATTTTATAGGGATCAATATGGCAGTCATTACTAAAAATACAGCATATCTTTAAATGGCTTTTTCTTAGAAAATGTTCAAATTTTGACCATATTTAACAAAAAACAGTATGACATTTTAAGCTTTGAAGTGTGTACATGCTGATTTGTCATCATCTTTAACCACTATTACTAGAAAAAGCGAAAATTCTTTAAGACTTATTCTCAAAATCAACTTTGCCAATTTTGACCAAATTTTGTCCAGGCTTGAAGGGCTTTTAGGTTTTCACAAATGATGTCACTTTACCTTCAGATATTGTTGCTGTTACAAAAAATATATATAATGTAATAACTTTTTTGAAAATTAACACTTGTGCGACAGATGGAAATGTCTGGTTTTCAGTGGGTTATTTTTAATAAGTGCAAAAAAGAGCATACTACATTCTGAGGCCTTTTGAAATAAATTCCTACACTATTAATGCATATTATTAAGAAGGAATTATTATTGTTGCCATAATTTTATTGTTTTTATCCCATAGTTGGTATATTATGGGGGAAAAAATCATGGAAGGTAAAGCATCAGTAGTATTGCATAAACAACAGTAGTATGATGTATTCAGAAAATGCATGTATCCATATCGACTGGTAAATATAACAACACAAACATCATAAATTAATGTAGATGCTCATAGATTAACATTCTGGAAAATTATTGATTAAGCATTGTTGTTTTTCACTGACCAATCTACTGAACTATAGTACTCTCATCATTGTTACCAAGTGTTTGTTTACTCTTGAGATAGCAATGCACTTTCTGAATTGAAAAACTTTGAGTTCCTGCAGGAGATTTTAAATTTTTATGAAATGCTTCCCACTGCCTTATTATATCAACTTTTAGAACAAGGAGTTTGAAAGAAAAAGTCTGTTCCAAGTCATAAGTGCTAGTTTATAGAGAATCCCAGATTGGAAAAGTCATTTTCAGAAGTTTACTGTAGAGAAATATTGAAATACTTGTTTCGTAAGAGGTATGCAGTCAACTGCATTGGGGACATTTGTATCGAATGTATCTTATGGACAACCTTTCTGCTCTTGTCTTTGGCTGTTTGCAGTTGTTAGCCAAGTGAACAAAACTTTTTTAAACTATTATTGTTCTTATTATTTATATTATTATTATTGTTTGTTGTTATTATTATTGTTATTGTTATAGTGTTCTTTTTATTATTATATTATTATTATTGCTATTATTATATTACTATTATTGTTATTATTATTGTTATTATTATTATTATTATAGTGTTTTTATTATTATATTATTGTTGTTATTATATTACTATTTTTATTATTATTATTATTATTATTATTATTATTATTATTATTATTATTATTATTATTATTCAGGTCAATGTAAGGCCAGGTTTACAAGTAGAAAGGTGCCATATTGTATCAAGTTTAATCCAGATGAAGACAAGCAGCATCTCTTCGTTGCTGGAACCTCAGACAAAAAGATTATTTGTGTAAGTTTAGTCTACACTGAGAATTACTTTCCTTATTTTCAGTAAGATATTAAGTGTTATTGCAAATACATTTATATTACCATGATTATTTTCATTTAGAGCTGAAAAGGCAATCAGGTTTTCTTGAAGTATGACTGGGTAAAAATGTATTCTAGCAAGCAGAACAATTAATTTGTTTGAAACAAAAAAAAAAGAAATATATATCCAAGGACATTAAATATCAATTTATCCAGATTGTTTAGAATTGGAATGACAGTTTTGCAGTTTATAAATTGTAAGAGAAAATATACATTCCAGTTAGCATTGTATTCTGTCTTGAATGTCCCTAGTAAATATCACTTTTCATTGACTGGTCAACATTGCAGTCACAACTACTATCAACCTTGTGAATCATATATTTCTCCCTTGCATGAAATATTATGACTGCTTGAAGTTCATGAGAAGAATCAATACTAAGAATGTTCATTTTTATTTATTTATTTATTTAGTCAATTGCCCATTAACATGTATGATTACAGTTATAAAAGCAACATACAACAAGACATCGGAAGGTAGATTTACATCTATATCATGCATCAATGCAAAAAGAACCTGTACATTTGACTATTCAGGAATCTTAAAGTATTTCTTCTGACAGTTTTTCAAAACTGTTGTTTTTAAAAAGGACTTAAAATTACTTTTTGCTTATTAAAAGGCTGCAATTTCTGAGGTTCAAAATGAATTCATTTACAGTAAAATAAATATTTTGTCTTAAATTTCTTCATGGAACATAGTAGGTTAATTGACTTACTTAAACAAGGATG